>JAFISE010000005.1:0-417719 GCA_022560025.1 Stagonosporopsis chrysanthemi | reverse complement strand
CGAGCGTGGCGGGCTGCGCGGGCGCCCCCCCCCCCCCCCGCCGTCGGGCGGGCGGTGGGGGGGGGGGGGGGGGGGGGGGGGGGGGGGGGGGGGGGGGGGGGGGGGGGGGGGCAACGAGATGATGTGTCGAAAAGCAGCGATCTCGGAGTGGATAGACGACGGAATCAACACAACGCCACGCTGTGTGAAACGGGAAAATGGTTCAGGCGTCGTGCCAGGGCGGTGGTGTGAGCAGATTTGCGCTGGCGGACGCAGACGTTGGAATTCGATGCCAGTCCGCAGGATGCGGTGGCGGTCCAATGCTCGGCGACACTTGTGCTCCTCTGCTCTTCTGCTGACACAGGCGGCTGCGTGAGGACGAGGCCTGTGGATCCCTATCCTGGAGCTGCAGTGTCTCGATGTGTCTGTTCGAGTGCGAGGCCGCCAATGCGCGAGGCTGCAGCGAAGGATGCTGGGTGTTTGCAGACAAGTGGAGGTATTCGCAGGCGGCACGCTCGGCGGCCAATGAGGGTGCTCGCGCTCCCGTCTGAACTGAACTGCGCTCGTCCGCGAAGACAAAGCAACCGCCTCCAGGTCTGCAAAGCGATGCCGTGAACCCCACTGCCCCTGCAGAATCTGCGTGATTGGACGGCAGGAGATCCATCAGTAGTTTTTCAAGTGGCACAGGTCCCCGCAAGAGCTGCCTGGCACGCAGCCATTCAAAGTCTCGGCCCACAGCGATCTCTTAATGGCGCCCCGTCGGCACAGCAGCTCGACAACCCGCGATGAACAACAACAGCAACCAGAACCTACGCGCGCTTCTTCCAGCAACGCGGCCTCGTTCTCCTCCACCATCAGGCCCCAGCTCCAAGCGGAAGCGTGTGTCAGTCGCCTGCAATGAGTGCCGCCAGAAGCGGATTGGCTGTGATGGCAGCCGCCCGTCGTGTGCAGCCTGCCACCGGCGCGACAGGCATTGTGTGTACATGAACGACGAAGACCTTGAGATGCGCCCCATCGTTCTCAAACGGGAGAACATCGCCCTTCGAGAAAAGCTAGTCACACTCCAGGAGCTCTTTGAGCACCTCCAGCACCGCGCCCAGCACGTTACTCACGATGCTGTGCAGCGCTTGGGTGCTGGCAACGACCCCTCTAACGTTCTCAAGACGCTCCGCGGAGAGCTGCCCCACGCCATCCTCTCAGAGCAAAGCACCGCAAGGGCTATACTGCCAGCCGTGTATTCGGACGGTGAGCTCGAGCTCCTTGTTCGGCACCCTCGGGCATACTGTGCTGTTGATCTGCCTGTTGTCGCCCAGGACAAAGTGAGCACTCTGTTTTTCGGCGGTAAATCATCACTCGAACATGTCAACGAACTCGAGCTTGTCAACGCTACCGGACGGCCCTCAAATCATTCCAAGTACTGCGATGCGCGGCTTGAAAAGCTAAACCTTGCTTTCTGGACGTCTGTTCCTATCACAAACGACCACGCTGCATCTGCCATTTCACTGTACATCGAAACACACCATCCCATATGGAGCTTCTTCGATGCATCGCAATTCATAGACGATCTGGTCGCGTGTGGGACAGACTCCGAGTCGACGTGCTCACCACTTTTAATCAGCTCTTTGCTCGCTTTTGCATTGGTAAGCATGGGAGCCCTTGGACTACAAGCGCGCACTGATATCGCTCAGCAAGGCTACTCGTCGGTCGATCCTGCATCAGCAAAGCATAGTGATGAATGTGAACAGCAAGCCGAGAAGCTGTTCGCTGCCGAAGCAACAATAGACACCATTCCAAACGTCGCAGCCTTGCCTTTGCTCTATACCTCGATTGCAACGCACGGAGATGTGCCTAGAGCCACAAAGTACCTGGTGGCCGCGAACGAAGCAGCTGACAGGATGAAACTGTTCAGTAAACCCGACACAGCCACGTTCGAGACGACGAAATTTACTGCAGCAAGGAGTCAGGTTGCTTGGGGTCTCTTCAACTTTCTCGTGTATGCGAACGCTCTCCACCCCCTCTCCTCATGCGGGCTTTGACTTTTACGTCCAGACAGATGGCCCAATTCCACGTTGTGCCGCCTATCGAACATCCGCCTGTTATATCACTACCTGAGGTGCTAAGGGAACAGGCCCTCGAGGATAGTGACCAGGATGAGAATGGGAAGCTAAGTCCTGCACTGGCTGAAGCCCGGCAGGCTCAGTCCATGTTTTGCAGGATCTGGGTAATCGCTAACGAAATTTTTCTCATATATCGAGAAAGTTCGATCGGAGCGAGATCACTGGCTTTTGCTTTTGGAAAATACCACAAAATCCTGGACCTGGTAGAAGCCTTGCCACAGGCAATGGTCAGGCAGAAAAAGGCGCCGCATTGGGTGCTCATCTTCCAGTACGTTCTTTGACCTTGATGTTTGCGTGGACCAATCTGCACATCGACTTTGAGTCGACCCCAATGAAGTTCCTACGGCTGTGTGGAGTTTTAGTGGAAACAACGCCGGCCCAGCGAACATATGGACTGGCTGTTAGGAACTCCGTCTTGTAGACTAATCGCATCATCGTAGATTTCGCATGAGAATGCTAACATTCACCAGCACAATTGTTCACATGGTCGTCCTGGATCTGTTTCGTCCATACATTGCAGAAAAAGAGCAGCACGGTTTCCGAGCTTATGTAGCCGAGGCACCCTCACCGAGAACCATCTTCGCTGCGTCGGTAATGCAACTCAAGGGTAACTATGTGCTTCCAATTTCGTCGAGTCTCATTCTGACAGGATTAAAAGGGATTGTTTTCATGTTTGCCATTCAGTATACACCGGCGTACTGGAATCTTTCCCTCAGCGGAGCCATGGTTTTCACTGTCAATGCTGTGCTAAACGACCTCGGCGACAAAGAGAGGAAGAACTACTTAACCTTCTGCATTTCTATGAGCCAACGACTTCTGCCATCCTACTCCTACATGATAGAGACCATCCGAGCGATTCTTGCAATTGCTGCAGACAAAAGCGTCATTACGGGCGCCGAAGCCATCGTCATCGACGCCCAATCGGCAGCCCTGCAGCGTGCAAAGCGCACAGATCGTAGCAAAGGAGGCTGGGTTGTAGCACCTACAGTCAATGACAAGGTTGCCGGAAATATCGACACACTGACAGAACGGTTCGAAACGATCACGCTCTTCAGTGAGTTTACCGAAGACCTTACCTGAAGCTTTGGACAGGAAGGGAAAGCATGGTGAGGGGGTGACAGAGTCTTGACTTTTGAACACTTCTATTCTGCGGCCGGCGCGCTGTATACTCAAGCAACATTTTGTAATATACATTTCTTCATACGGGTGGGGGTCGACAATGGTACATACGACTACACCTGGCCAGATAATCGAGATCGGACAGGAGCCATATACAACAGCAAGCGGGACTACAACAACCGCGCGTCCTCGGATGAATGGAAAATAATGCGGTACCTCTTGAGCAAACATGTGTGACATTGTATGATCGCGTCCAAAGCAAAGCCCTACGTTACAATAAACCCACTGAATCTATTCGCGCAGGCATGTAGTGCTTACTACTCTCTATTATCAGGCTACCAAAGCTGGATTTTAATCATGTTGTGCAGTAGACTGTAGCACGCATAAAAGAGTTAGTGTTTATCTCAGCTTGCAAGAAGCCCAGATCTGACGATGTCACAGGACAGAGCCTGCCTTGATCCGCGTCTCACTTGGTCTGGATGGAGGACCTCGAAGATATCAGTCACGATTTCGAGCAGACGTTTGTTGCTGCCGGCTTGAAGCCCGCTGAACGTTGGGTCCCTGCGTGGAAGAACCGTTGGTCGGCGTGCCAGCGAGGGCACGTTGTATGCCTCAAACCCCTACCAGCCAAACGGTATCGCGAAGGATGTCGCGACACGAGAGATGGCGTTGGCCGTGTAGAATCCACCTAAGCCCAGCGTCGTTCCACGATCAGGAAGCACACGCGATACTCTGCAAAGAATCAGTACATGGTCGTCAAAGTCGGAGACTTGCAAAGCCGAAGCGTGAAGGTGTGTGATCAGGTTTTTTACTTTTTTCAACAGTTGTTTTCAGACAGGGATAACTGAATGAAATAACATTCTAGCATCATGACATGGAGCGGAGTGGGAGCAGAGGGTTTTACTTACAGAAAGGAATGGGAGCGCACAAGACGGATCTTGCGCGCTGGTGGAGGGTTGGGGCTTGCAGCCAAAGCTCAGTGGAAGAAAAGTTCAGGAGCTTGACGCGCGAAGTTGTCGCGAAGAGGAGCTCGAGCCAGCTTAGTCAGCAACGTTATTGGACGATCACGGTAATTGAACGACCAAGCCGCACGCCCTGTGCCCACAAAGGCAGATAAAGAAGTAGTGGGTTCCCATTAGATACGATGAGTGGTAAGTTGTTCGTCAGGTTGTAGTACTATTTCAAAAATGATCATTCGAGTATTGATGTATCTGCCATGCGCAAAGCAAGCCCGCCCCTTTCCGGAGCAACAGCAACAGCAACAATCCCGAAGGTATTGAGAAAGACATGATTAGAAGATATGACAGAGGAGATGCTATTAATCCCCGTTTATATTACTCCCAGCAAGAACGCCTTCGAACACCCCATATTCGTACAATCCGTCGTACGCTTGTTCGTTACTGATACAATCCTTGGCCCTATCTCACTGTGAGAACCGCCACGTCTCGCCACTGTGCACCTGTCCCGGCTGCGGCTGCATCGCGGGCGGCGGCGGCAGCACTGACTTGGCCGCCACCACGCCACCCTTTCCATCATCGCTGATGGGGCTGGGGATGGGGCGCTGCGGCTCAGCCGGCGGCGGGAGCGGGGGCGTATGTTTCTGGAACGGGCCGGGGGCGTTGGGCATACCGTAGCTTGTGCTCGAGCGCGGCAGGGGCGGGTACTGTGGCGAAGCAGTGGTGGGCGGAGAGGTAGCTGGGCCGGCGGAGGTAGCGAGCTGTTTGAGCATCTGCTCCCACTTTGGCGCGTCAGTGGCACTCGTCGAGGCTTGCGTTAAGCCGCGCTGAAAGGCATCGGGCGACTGAAATTGTGCTGCTGGCCTAGGGGCGATAGTGCTCGGCGTTGGACTAGGGTAGTAGCCGTGCGAGCCTGTCGATCCCGTGCGCATGCTTGGGGCAGATGTTGCACCACTGGCTACCTGAGGGGGCTTGGGGACCCACTCTGGTGCGATTCCACCACCAGGACTGTAAGGAGATATGTAAGTTTTTTGCCTCCTGAGATATGCGTTCTTGAGGTAAGGGTATTTCATAACGTAGGCAAGGTATTCAGTAGGGGTTTGGGCAGCATAAACAACGGAGGAGTGGGGTGTGACGGCATACATTGGAGGTTTGGGAGTCCCAGTTGGGGTGCTCAGCAGGTTTGAGATCGGTGCACGCCCGTGTGGGGGTGGTGCTTGACCTTGCTGTGCAGAAGAGCCATATGGCGCTGCGCTTGTGCCTGGGTATGGCAACTGGCGCGGACCTTGCGCACTATCCTGAGAGTAAGGGTATGGAGGCAGTGCCTGGTAAGACTGGTTCGTGTGAGCATATTTGTCGATACCATCGAGGAGCGGTCCCGATGACGCAGCCTGTGCCGCATAGCCTTGAGCAGAGTAGTTGTGCTGCGGTGGGGCGTACGGATGGTACTGCTGCTGTTGTTGATGCGGCAGCGGTCGCGGTGGAGGATATCCGTATTGAGGATTAGCCCTGTGGTCGTAGGTGACATTCGGTTGATGTGCGACAGGGGAATTGGGGTTTTGCCGGTTATCTGGGTTGTACATTGGTGACTTCCATGAAGTCATCATGGCGTCCTTTGGCTTGTATTGATACGGCCGTTCGCCGGCAGGAGCCAGCTGCTGCGGCATCATTGTGCGAGAAACCATACCAGGCGGTGCCGGCTTGAGCGGGTACGATGCTGGGTATGACTGTCGCGGGAATGTTGGAATGGGGATTGGCGGAGGTTTGACTGTGTCCAGGAAATTACTCTTGAGATTGTTCCTCGGTTTCGCGGGATCCTCTGTGTATTGTGACTTGGCTTCGGTGGAAGGCTTTCCAAGGTAGTACCACAACATGTTCTCTTTGCTAAAATCGACCTTAGCAACCCGCCGCGTGACTTCAGGTGCGGTATTCCACTCTGCCCACTTGTGTTCCGAGCTAGGGTCATGGAACGGATCGCCCATTTCAGGAACGCCGTCTGTGCGGTTGGCGATGTCGAGTGAAGCATCGCTCTCCTTGAGGTGCTCCGGCAAGGGCTGAGCATTCGCAGACGGTTTCGGTCGCTGCGATTCGTCTGGGTGCAGTTTGAGAATGTACTTCCATTCGACCTCCACTCGGTCGCCATCCGGAAGAACGTCCACAAGCACAGCCTGCTCACCAGGCCTGTTCTCCACAACCTGTGCACCGTAGATTTGATACATCTCTCCACCGACATATTGGAACTGGATGACATCCTTAGGCTTCAGCGTCTTGCCGTAGTTGAGAACAAACTTGTTCTTCTCCAGCGCGTCGACGTCGACGGTCTTGTTGTTCCTCTTCTTCGGTCGGTGGAAGCGACAGCGGAAGTCATACCCATCGTAGTAGTATTCTGTGCCCTCAGCGTCGAACGTCTGCATGGTCCCCAGGTCCACCTGTACACCAGCAGCCACGGCGCACGTAGCGTGGAAGGCTCTCGTGCATTTCTTCTGAGAACACTGGAAGACAGCACCACGCTTTGAGCGGCAGTAGTTGCACTTGAGCTCCAGACGGTCCTTGCCGATGTTTGCGACATTGCATACGGTCTCGTTTTGGATGTATGTCTCCGGCGTGTAGTCTGCGCAGATGCGATGGGCCTTCATGCCGTTGTCGGTAGGCAGAAGATCGTCATAGTCGACATCGTTAGGACACAAGATACACGGCATGCCGCGACCAGGGATCTTGAGACGGATGCGGATCTTCCTGAGCTTCTTCGGTCTCCCTGACTCCGGCGGCTCGTCTTTCCCGCGCTTTCGCTTCGCAGCGGGTTTCCTACCAGGCTTCTTCTTCGTCTTCCCACCAACACTGGCTGGAGGACTTGGGAGACGATCAGCGCCATCTTCCTCGTCTTCGTCATCGTCGGTCTCCTCGTAGTACTCGGGTGTAGGTTCGCCTCGCATTTTGCGCTCGATCTCGTTAACATCAACCCAGACGCTGTCCGGCTCACAATCGCACTTCTTGGCGATCCTGCCATAGCTCAACCAGCTTTCAGTCGCGAAGTTGACCGATTCAGCACAATTGTAGCCAATGTTATATCCAGAGTGGTAGCCGTATGGGTACGTGATGACGAACTCGCCCTCGTAGTGCACCAGTCGGTTGACCTTGATATTAAAATCCTTCTCCAGACGCTGCGGGGAGATGAGGTACGTCTTGTGCCGCAGGAATTGAGAGCAGTTCTTCGCATCATTTGGCCAGATGCTCTTCATAGCAGCTTCAAAGCGACGTGCATCTTCCTGCGAGATGCTGTACCACTGCTTGGGCGCACCGAAGTGGATGTAGTTGATACTGTAAAGATCCACGTCTTCCAGATGCCAAGCGAATGACGCCTTCCACATGCCCAGGTACAGATAGGCCGTGTTGACTCCCGGAACCTTGGTTCCAAGCACGTCGAGTAGGTTTGGAAGCTTCGCCACGTTCCAAGATGTTGTCCGGTCGTCAAAGAGCGAGCCAGGCATGTCTGCACCATACATTGGCTGTCCACTCCAGATTGTCTTCCAGTAGGCGTCTTCAAGCTCCTTGCACCGCTCGGGTGTGAACTCTTCAAGCCCCTCCAGATGATAGTCGAAGTTTTCAAACGCGGCTTCGTCAATATAGTCGTTCACAGCACCCCTGTTGTTCAGTCGTCGAGAAGAAACCGATTTTTTCTCATTCTGAGCCCTCGGCTGGCGGCCCCGAGGCCTGGAAGGCGTGTCTTCCTTCTTGGCCCTGCCACCTCGCCTTACTGGCTTATGGTCTTCGGCGCCTGGCGAAGTGGGCGTAGGGGGGACATCGAGGGTCTCTGCGTCATTGTCTTCTTCGTCCTCTTCTGGCTCCTTCTTGACGCTGCGACGTCCGCGAGCAGGACGACCAGGTTTACGCTTTGGGGCGGGTGTGCCGTCATCGGTCCTCGCTGCGGCTCGTGTGGATCGTGTGCGCGCAGGGACTTCTGCTTTGCGGCCCGCGCGTTTCTCACCTCGCTTAGCTGGTGGTTGGTGGTGCGTCTCGTCTGTGACCGCCCGCCATTCGGGTAGGTTGTACGATCGCTGCTTCTCGACGTTCGCTCCTGTGTACACACCGTGCTGGCCGGTAAATTCTTGTGTGATTGGATTCTTGACTCTGATCGACTTGATGGCATCCTGGAGATCTGGCAGAGATTCGCGCCTGCACTTGGATCAGCTACCATGTCGCAACGCTTCTGTGTAGGTTGCAACATACCACTCTGCAGGTGGAATAACCTTGACGATGCCAGACTTCATTCCGAACTTGTCGACCTTCTCGATGAAGCGTTTGAAGTTGTGGAACTGCGCCATTGTCTGCGCAAAACAGCATTAGCACGCATCCTCCCGCATGCACTCTGCCTGCGCACACGGCGCATGCATTGCAGCACTACGACAGCCGAGCGCATCTGCAACATACCGGCTTGAACACAGGTATCTTCCCTCCCTCCCAGTAGTGGTCGGGCTCAATGTCCTCGCCGTCGTCGCTGTCGATGTCAGACAGCTCGGACGACATCCTTTCGTCCCTCTTCGGGTCGTTGTCTTCGCTCGTGGGCGGCGTCAGGGCGGCTTTGGGCGCGGCGTCGTCATGCTGGGCAGCAGGCGGCGTCTCGACCGACTGCACGACGTCGGCGGGGGCGTCCATGTTGGCGGGGCAGGCGCTGGGGCGGGCAGCAAGTTGCAGGGCAGGCGCGATGCAGCGTTGCTAGCGGGCGTGGTTCGAGCAGGCGCAGGCGCAGCTCAGAGCAGCGCAACGTCGCCACCGGGGTCGGAGGTCGCTGTATCTCGACCGCAACAATTTTGCGGACGGCGCATCGACAGGACCGAGTCGAGCGAGCAGTTCAGCAGCGGCTTTGGCGGGTGTGGAGCGGTGGGGGAGCGTTGTTGTTGTGCCGTCGTCCCTGCTGAAGAACGGAGGTGTCAAGAGCCTGATCGGCTACTGGCGCGCTAGGCAGGGATGGAGTCGTTCGATGATCAGATCACCACGCACCTCGGAGAACAGCACCGGCTGATCGTGGGGAAAGGAGCGCTCCACTGTCGGCCTCGCCTGGTCAGGATCTCGTGGGACTGTCTCCTGTTTGGAAACAGTTCTTTTTGAAGCACACAACAGGGCCACTCTGCTGCGATGAACACCACTGCTTGCTCCGGACACGCTTGGCATGCACGTCATACGGGACACAAAATCTGTCACTCATCTTATCATATCAGATCAGATCGTGCAGCAACCCGACACATTGCCCATCGGTGCAAAGCAGCACACTCTCGCATCCCCACACCTCCCTTCCCATACGCATCGCACGATCTGCATTTCCAAGGCTACTCAACACGCTTCTCATCATAAAAGAAGAGTCCAAGACAATACGCAAGGCTCACCCCAAATCCAACCCCATATGAAACAAACCTGTCAGAGTGGAGACAAGCTTTTGATCGATGCATGGAGATCGCGTGCACGGCAAGCTCCCGCTAGTTAGCTTACCGTGCCTGCATTTGCTACACATCCCCCGCAGACGAGGCCGTGTCTCGGCTTCTCTACCACACGCGCAGCTGACATGCACGGTATGCTCTGGCCCATTCTGATGAACCGACAAGGCTGCAGCGCTGTCACACATGAGTAGGTAGTTGGAGCCCCGAGTGCAGGGTGCGGGGCGTGGGGGACGAGCAGATGCGTAGGATTGTTGGGCGGCACAGTGACGGATTGTGGGCTCGAGAGTAGGGAAGAGGATTGCGCGAACGCTGTATCTCGTCAAGCGAACACGTAGCATCGACTTGCGACTGTCAAGGAGGATGAGTGAGCTCTTCGCAACCATCAGCGTGAAGCAATGGCCACGATGCAGCTGCAGCCGGCGAGCAACCCAATCCACACCCTGGGCGTGTTCAAGGCCGTGTGAAAATTTGCGCGAGGTTTGCATCACATATTACGACGAATGCACCAAGAATGGAAGTGTTGTCAGTATTGTGGGCGGTACGCTCCATCACTGTGTGCGCCCGGTGTGAGTCTATTTTGCACCTCCGCCTCCACACGGAGCACCGCTCCACTCGGCACCTCGCCTGCCAGATGACGCGCAGCACATCCCCCCAACAAATTTCTCCGGATCGACGCACGTCTGAGAAGGCCCTATTGCTAGTTCCCGACCCGAAACTGTGGTTCATCTGGCGTTCGTCAGGGAATCGTTCGCCTGCTGGGCACGTGAAATGCATGTCATCCAGTTGCATCCTTACAAGAGCGGGCGGTACTACTGCTCACTCGAAATACGTTAACACATCATAATTGCGCGTTCCTGTGAGCGCTTCACAAAACCATGAAAAGAAAATGTGACAAATCCATGTTCATTGCCGCCCAGTCGTTAGAGTACAATGGCCGTCATCTGAAAGGCCGGCGCTCCGATGCTATGCAGTAAACAAATTTGGTTGTACAAATGCCGTGAAGCTATTCTTTTTCGTCGTTCCGTTCAAATGCTTAGAGGGTCGAGGCAGGTGGGCCAACCAGAAGATGGAGGCTTTGCATGCCGCATAGAACCCAAAGTGAAAGAGAAGAGAAGATTCGGCCCATGCTTTACGCAGACGCCTCACCTCGGGGAGCGCCACGGAAGCCGCCTCGACCCCTGAACTCACCACCACGGCCGCGTCCACGTCCACGGAACTC
Source organism: Stagonosporopsis chrysanthemi (assembly GCA_022560025.1). Lineage (NCBI taxonomy): Eukaryota > Fungi > Ascomycota > Dothideomycetes > Pleosporales > Didymellaceae > Stagonosporopsis > Stagonosporopsis chrysanthemi. The sequence goes on along the minus strand of JAFISE010000005.1, from coordinate 406,897 downwards.
GCCTCCGCCGCGAGGACCCCCACGGCCACGGCCCCTGTATCCGCCTCGTCCCTCACCCTGGTGTTGTCCGCCACGTCCACGACCGCCACGATTGTGCTGAACTTCGGAGAAGCCATCGTTAGCGGGAGGCTGGGCTACCTGCTCGGGCGTGTCGTCAGCCCAGCTCTGGGTGCTAGTGACTGGTGCTGTCTCGTGAGGATTTTCGGTTTCGGCAGGGTTGCGGGGGATGATCTCGAAGGGCTCGCTGAGGGGCTCATCCTGACCGGCGGCCTGCTTATCCCACTGTGCTGTCGCAGCAGCGTTCGCAGCTTCGGGTTCAATGCTTGCTGCCGCTGGTGCAGAGGTCTGCTCAGCCTCAGCGCCACCAACAGTCGCAGCTCCGGCGTCGAGCTCTGTCAGGCCTGCGTGAGCAACAGTTGGGTCGGAGACTGCCTCTGGCGCCTCTGTCTCGGGAGCAGAGGGCTGGGCCTGCGCGACATCATCAACCCAGGCTTCCTCGGCGGCGAAGGGAGCCTCCTCAAGAGCAGCCTGCTTGACCTGAGAGTCTATTTACTAGTCAGCTTTGATCTTGTCAGATTGAAGGGAACGTCACGCACAGGTTGTGCCCAACAGAACACCCTCAGTCGAAGGCACGCCATCCTCAGCGCCCTCGATGAGCTTCTCGGCCGCAGAGACAGCAAGAGCGTCGCCTCCATAGACCTGAAGCAGAGCACCCTCGAATGCCTTGGTGAGCTCCGAGTCGTCATCCTCCAGCTGGCGACGAGCAGCAGCGGCCCTCAAAAAGCGAGAGAGGGTGAGGATCTTCTCGCGGAAGGCCTTCTTCTGCTCAATTGCCGCCTCAGCCTTGAGTGTCTCCTTCAGCGCCTCAAGCTCGCCAGAATGCGACTTCTGCAGAAGCTCCTTCTCGCGGGCATGCTTCTCTGCGTACTCCTGGTCGAACTTCTTGTACTGCGCAACCTGCTCTTCCAACTGCGCGAGCTCAGTCTGAAGCTTGGGCTTCCTCAGCGCCTGAGCCTTTTGATCGGCGTTGATCTTACGAGAAGCAGCGAGATCGTCGAGTGAGACGCCGGGGTTCTCTGAGATAATGGAGTCGACCTTCTGGGTAGCATTCTGCGCGTGACGTATTAGCTAAGCCCGGGATCAGGCTGAAACTGATGATCATGACTTACGAGCTTCTTGTTAATGTTGCGGATGCTCCTGCACGCATTGCACGTTAGCACATGAGCACTTTCCATATGTGGCCTTGTAGTTGCCAGCTGGGCTGCGACTCACTTCTGGAGCTCCTTGATGTAGGCGTTCTCGCTGTCGCCATTGACGTTGCCAGAGGGGTCAGAGCCACCGGCGCCGGCCTCAGAAGCTGTCTTCTCGGTCGCGGCTGGGACTGCGGTGGCCGCGCTCTCCTGCTTGGCCTTCTTCTTGCGGGCGCTCTTGGACTCGCCAGTGACGAGGTTCTGGAGCTTCGAAACAACTTCGGAAGCCATTTGGGGCGGTGTTTGTGAGGTTGCAGTGATAGCTTGACTAAATCTACGCGTCAGTCGCGAAATACGAAAAGTGCAAGTGTTGGTGGGGCTGTTGTAGCTGGAGTTGGGCTGTTCAAGTGTGCGCTCGGACTGTGCTTGCTCTACGTAAATGTGCCGCTAAACGGCTAGCGTAGGCGCTGGGACCATAAGGACGATCGTAGAAACCACTCGAATCCTGCCGCCGACCGTGCCTCAAAAGCGATTTGGGACTGGACTCTGTCGTGATTTGAAGATATCGGAAAGAACGGGCAAGGCCGTCTTGTGTGTCTAGACATGACTGAACATTAATACATTTACATCCATACTTCTTGTGTACAACAACAACCCTCCAATGGTATATCCTGAACCCTGCATGACTAGCTTCGATACTGGTTCAGTCGCACGTCAATTGTGCTTCGGCTGCCTCAACCAGTCCCCTCGAAAGTATCCATCCCCATCCCTTCACCTCTGCTCTGAACATTACCGCCTTGTCCAATACTCTCAGCACCTGCGTCCAACATATTCAAATCCACGTTCGTTCCCTGCCCAAGCCCGAACCCATAGCCCGCGCCCTGGCTCTCAAACACGCCGTCGCCCCCGCCGCCCATCATGTTCGGCGGGTCGACGTTAAACGGCACAAAGTAGCTGCTCATAGGATCGAAGAAGTTGTTGCCGCCCATTCCCATGGCTTCGAGGTTCCAGAACGCGGTGTTGAAGTCGGTAGACAGATCGGGAAATGGCGACATGTCCATTTGATTCTGCGGGTGGGCGTGCGGGTTCTGGAGATGAGGGAGCTGGGCGAGAGAGGGTGAGTTGCCAGTGTTAAGGAGCGTGTGTGGGCCGGCAAATTCGGAAATGAATTGCTGTGATGTAGATTGATTTTGTGCAAAGTAAGCGGGGTCGAAGGTGTTGGTGGGTGAGGCAGACATCGTCGTGTCGTTTGTGATGGCGATGTGTGATGCTGGCTGTTGTTTTTGGGCTCGGGAGGGCGTGGGTTGTGGTGCTTTAGTGCTGCTCTGTCGTTGCAGCTTGGGTGTCTCTGTCGCAGCTGCTTTTGAAACAGACTTCGCCTTCATTTTGCGAGTCTGCTTGCGTTGGTCGACCTTGGAGGGCGGTGAGAGAGACGCGAAGAATTCTTCGACACTTTGGAGATCACTCTTCTCGCCCAGTACGGCGTCTGTGCCAGGCTCGGGCTTGGGCTCTGCGGCGTCCTCGTAATCTGTCTTCGAGACGCCGTGTGGGTACCGATCAAACCAGTCACCGTACTGGAATATGCTGCTTTTGCTCTTTCCGTCCGCGCTTGCCGCCGACCCTTTCGACTGAGCGTCCGCATGCTGTCGATAGAGATCTTTCAAGTTCTCAGCAACGTACTGGAACATGCCCCAGTACTTTTTCATCTTAGTCAAATACTTGACATTGTACGCTAGATACTTCTTTGATTGAGCCTCAAGCTTTGCGTTCTTCGAGAACACACCGTGGACGTGAACGGTAGACGAGAAGAAGGCAGAGTATCCAGCAAAGGGCGCAACAACGTTGTGGTCCATGGCCTCATTAATGAGTATCGATATCTGATTCGCAGATTCGAGCGCAGTGCGTGCAGAGCCTGTGAGGAAATTGTGGGGCATGTCTTTCGGTGGCCGAGCGCCTGCTGTCGAAGGCAGGGCGAAACGATGCATGAAGAGCATGATCTGCTGCCAGAGTATATGTAGGTACAAGAACGAGTTTGCTGTTTTGCCAATAGCGTGGCTCTTCAGGTTCTCCGGTGTGTAAACAAGCATTTCTGGCAGCGAGTCTTTGAATTCCATAGCCTCCTTTTTGATGGCGAAGAACGTTGAGTCTGGCGACCACATCAGGACCGGTTCTCGATCCCTGCCACCGAGATTCATGTACTTCATGAGTTTGCCCCAGACGCACACCAACCGTACAGTATAGGCCGTGACACCCATGTTCTCCCGCGGGTTCGCAAGTTGTCCACTGTCAGGTGGTACTGGGTTCGGCACAGCGCCTTCTAGGTTCTCGGTCGGTGCGTGGATCTCGTGAACGTACAAGTGCTCCTTGACTGGTAGTTGAACCTCAATGTACTGCTCGTGCACAAAGAGCGGCCGATCTGTGCCGGACGAGTTGAACCGGTCCATCAGAAAGCATGACCACATGGTCCTTCTCCGTATCTCTCGGTCTGTGGCGCTAAGAGGCTTCTTCTCTGGGTCGGTCACCAACGGGTCATACTCGTTCTCTTTGTGGAGCTGCAAAGCGTATGCCATTCTCTGTGCCATGCCACCGAACATCCAACTCCGTCCGCCCTGGCATGTGCCAAATTCGTGTAGACCGAGTAAAAGATATACTATGAGGATAGTGATGTTGGGAGAATCATAGCGCTTCAACGCAATCTCTCTTGCTCTTTTCGCCCATTCATCACCTCTCAGGAAACACGGTTCGGTTCGTAGTTGTGGATGTGTCGAGAAGCGCGCTGAGATGGCGCACATGGCTAGTATCAGAACGGGAGGTACTTTTCCTGCGTTCAACCGCCGCATGAAACTCGGCTTGTGCAGCAGAGGGTAGCTTTGGCCATACACGTAGTCGAAATAAACCTCAGCAAGGTGTTCCTGGATCTCTCTCGACGGTAGGCTATCCGCGCCTTCTGTGAGCAGCCTGTTCTCATCCGTGTCTTTCGATCGACCTGCCACTCCTGCTGCGTCTGGATCGCCGCCCTTCGACTTGGCCCACTCATCAAGTTCGTTCCCAAAGGCTTCTTCTGCCTGTCGTTTCTTGTTTGCGAGGGCTTTGGGTGGCGCACCCGGTATCGCAGGCTTGACAACTGACCGACCAACGTTGGCCACAGACGGGAGGCTTTCCTTTGGTATGAGCTTGATTACACGATCCTCCATGCGCTTTAAGCGCTTGTCCAACATGGCCATGTAGTCTGTCCTCGGCGCCGCCTTTCTGGTCGTAACTTTGTACACGCAAGGTATCCTGCTCCTGACGCAGTGCTTGCACGCCGGCTTCTCGCCCGAGCAGCGGATCTTCTTCCTTCTGCACGCAATACACGCAAGTGGTAGTCTCTTTCGTTCTTTCCCCGCTTTGGTCTTCATCTCGCTCCACTGTGGCGTATCCTGCTCAGCGTCCTTTGCGCGCTTCGTTGTCGCCGCGGCGCCGAAGTTGAGTCCATCGTTAGCTTCAAGCTTCAGGCCTGGCACAGGGGAGTTACGCATGTCGCCCATGGCCAGCAGACTCATCGCTGACGAACCCTCGGGACTGGTGTGTTGGGCCTCGTGCACCAACGGACTACCGCCAATACTCAAAGCGCGCGGGTGCACACTGGCGCCACCGCTCATGTTCTCCTCGCTCATACCGCCCACGCTGCTTCTGTGGGCCTGGCTACCTGGGAACCCAGGGTTCTGGGTGTGCGCAAAGGCTAGGTCGAAGTCCGGGAACTGGCCCATCATGCTGCCAGGGCTAGCGCCAAGGGCATTGCTGCTCGCGGGGGCGAGGCCATACTCGGCCAGGCCCAGGGCGTCGTCGTGTTCGAAGTGCGGGTGCGGAGAGTTGCTCATGGTGGCTGCGGTTGCGCCCGAGTCGGCCATGTCATTGGGGGCGGAGGGGCGTCGGCAGAGGGCGCATTGAATGTGGAGCAGTGACAGTGAGCAGCACGGCGGACGTATGGCGTGAGGGTTGCAGTCAGCAATCAGCGCAGCGCCATGACGAGCGCAGCTCGGGAGGCTCTCGGGGGATCTCTTAGGCGAAGGGTGCGAGCGGACGAGCCCACGCAGGGTTAGAGGGCGAAGCTTCCTCGACCCCACGCCGCGCGCAGAAGAGGCGGCTCTACCTGGTAATGTGGGGCTAGCAGCCTGCACTGTCTGTGGGGAGCTGCAATGTGGGAGCCCTCGGCCTCGCTTCCATCGTGCCCATCGGTCGAGTCCCAATGCGGTGCGCATTCATCATAGCAGCCCGCCCTTGCCCAGTGAACCATTATACCTAGCAGTCCTCAAGCTATCACGGCGCCATCGTGTAGGCCTGCTTATAATCTAGTACCAGGATTTGCAAAGCCGATGCATGTGTGGGGCAATGGCTTGTTCTCATGCAATGGCTTGTGCTCATGCATTGAGCAGTCTGTGATTCGCCAGCTTTGGCCCATGCTTCTCCCCACGTTCTCGACCGTATTCGGATTACTCAGACATCACCAATCATGCGCCAGGCTGTGCTTCCCTCATGTAGATGACATAAGCTTCCCACCATTCCAACTCCTATAATAGCAAATGTACACAAAACAGTCATTCCTTCAAGTAGAGCTATCGAGTTTAGTGGGTAGGCCCATTCACAACGAAGTGTTGCTATAATGTTATGTAGGCAAGGCAAAGGGAATCATTGCACAGTCCGCTACAACAAATCACTGCAGTGATTTTCGTACATGCTCTCATCTCGGACCGTTAGTCGATACCGTATGGTGACCAACTTCCTTCATGGTCGTGTTGCCCTTGAGTCGCACCCCCTTTCCCCGACGACATCCTCGGATTGACGCTGCTAGATCAACACGTCCAAACTGTAGCGCCAGGCTAGGTAGCGCCTGCCTCTCCGCTATCTCCCGTAACACCGTCCTTGGCCACCAAGCAAACACCGCACGTCGGCCGAGTTGAGTGCTTCAAGATGAAATCTCTGCTACGTATATCAAATCGATCGTCACTCGCCAATGTTAGAGGACTAGTGCAATATCAGATTGCGCATAAGGTGGGGCCATTCCCGCGTCTTACATCATGGCTGATCCTTGCGCGTTCATCTGCACACTTGGAGAAACTGGGGTAGAAGCAAGATCTCGGGGCACGACATGCACATTGCGTTACTCTGTAGCCTCGTCATCACAGCAGGGATTGCAGCGCATGTTGGCCTTGATGTGAAACAGACAAGTGAGCAGGATGCACGGGGTCCGTATTGCGAAACGAGCGTCCGGATTGCTTGTCTATCTCCTTCCTGCCTGATTCTCTTGTCATCTCAAGACGACACTGACTGCGCTTCACTGCGCCATTTACATCTTCTCAGCCTCAACCTCGACATCGCCCTGGTAGTCTCCATAGCTCGCGTACTTTCCATACGAGCCATAGCTCGCGTCCGCCGCCTGCTGCCTGTTCATTGCCAGCATCGCGCGCTTCATGCTAGCCATCTTCTGGCGCCATCGATTGATTATCTTGTCGTTTGCCTGGCTATTTGCCATCACATTGCGCTTCGTGTTCGTCTTGGCTGTAGCAGTTTAAGTTGGGTGTTCAAGGGATTTGGCAGGAAAGCGTACCCATCATTTCTGCGGCGGCTTCGACTTCAGGTGGGTATTGCCCATAAGAGTCGTACTTGCCATACACGCCATAGTTGGAGTATGCGGTGTCGGCAGCTTGCTTCATGGCTTCCATGTTCTTCATCTCGTTCGCAGTGTCCATCTTGTTGGCGTTTTCCATTGTATTGGCAGTCTTCATCTGGTTCATCTGGTTCATCTGGTTCATCTGGTTCATCTGGTTCATGGTCTCCAACTCCCGCATGTTCGCCGAATCCATGGGGGCAGCGACCGCAAGCGCGGCAAAGCCAACAACGAGGACCGAGTAATGCATTGTGAAGAATTACCGTCGTCAAGTCTGAAGAAAGACAAGAGCTGATGTGAGCACCATCCAGACAGGACAGACGACCTTTTTGTACCTGCATACGACCCCTCTATAGTGTCATGGGGTACGGTAGGCTTGAGGAACGACAATCACACCCTGCGTAACTTGTCACAAGTCGTGTTCGGCTGTATAGCTGCACCGTAGGATGCTTCCGTCATGTTTGTCCTAACCCTATTTGCGACTTGGTGAGATGTGTGAATATGAAATATGCTTATGCTGCACTGAATCTACCATACATGCGCCGAGCGGATATGGTGCGTTCCATCCCTGCCTTTGATCTGCCATGGTGAGGAAAATACTGTGACGCGCTCTGTACGAGCGGGATGGTTGCGTGACAGTAACACGAAGTGATACGAAAGTCAAGGAAGGTGGCCATATGTTTCGTTATTCCGGGGCAGCGATTGGTAAGAAAGGCTTGCGTCATGATGAATAATTGTGATCCCTCCGGGTGCGACAAGGTCTCTATCTGTGTTGACACTCGCGTGAATGGTGAAGTGCACTGCGCCGCAACGTATCCAGCACCCGTCGGCACGAGCAGGGTATCGCAGTGCGCGCGGAAGCAATTGCGTGATACCGAGACCTGGTCCGACACACATGCAGTGATCCGTGAATGTGTTGTACAGTTCACTGGCGGGTGACTGTAGAGACGTAATCGAGTGGCGCAAACGTTAGCACAGAGTCTTTGTGTTGAATATCAACTTTGTCCTTCTCCCAACGACCATCCGACAACATTCGCGCCATGCTCGCAATATTTGCTCGTCTCTTCCGCCAGACGCCCAAACACACTCGCTTGCCTCAAGGCGATCCCGAAAGTCTTGTCAACGAGACGCTCCTGCCGGCTTCGTCGTCAGTGTCGATTTCCCTCAAAACCTGGCCTCAAGCAAGAGCCGAATATCAGGTAGCGCTGAAAACATTCCTAGTCTGCAGCGTCGTGTATCTCAGTGTCGGATACTGGATCGCTTATGGTGTACGGAAAGCTGAGTTCGTCACGGATACAGACGAATTCTGTATAAACCATGTCTCCCAATACTGCACGTCCTTGCCCTGCGGCTCCAGAGCGAGGCCTAATTGTATACAGCACCAGTTGTCAGGGAAGTGCGCCCAGGTTGGCATACTAAGCAATTCAATGGGAGTTTCTTTCACGAATCCGTATACCGACAGCCATCAGGTCCCGAAGTGGATGCGGCTTGGGAGGCGATAGGTGTGGGGTGTAAGCGATACTCATGTCACCCTCCGCAACCTCATGCTGACCTTGCGCGTAGTTCGAAGTGTCGTCGTGCCCGAGGACGAGGCTGAGCGGTCGGGAATTGGCCGCAATCATGTCAAGCTCAGCCAGGACTATGGCGGTGGTTATCCGGCTAATGTTGAGGGGCTACATCATTTGCACTGTCTGGTAAGGATGCATGAGAGATATTGGTGATCGCTGTTTGCTGATACTAGATAGGATCTTCTCCGGAAAACGTTGCATTGGAATTACGATTACTACCTGGCCAAAGGGGACGGCCCTTTTGTAAACTCCGAGTACATCGTCCGGGTCCATACTACTCATTGCTTGGATATGTTGAGGCAGGTGCTTATGTGTAATCCTGACATTGGAGTGCTCGGCCAGGTCTGGTGGCGGCCTGAAGGCGACTCGCAACCCATGGCTTTCGTTGACTTCAACACGAAGCATCGGTGCCGTGACTACGAGAGCATAAGAAGATGGGCCGAAGCACATCAAATGCCATCCGAGGAAGACGTGGACATGGGCCGCTTCTACGAGCCACCAAAGCCTGAGGACGTGCTTCCCGTCATACCTTGAGATTTACAATAGAGCATGAAAGCTGGAAGGCGTTAGCTGGAAGCATGGCACGTTAGCAGTGTACATATGCCCACTACAAGCTCCATGCCTCTTTGTACGTAGTCAAACAGACTAATAGTGCCTCTTCGTACGACCCCCAAGGCCGAGCATGTAAGGTGAGGTGAGTCATGCTCAGTTCTGGCGAGGCTTCACAACGCCGTCGTGCACAATGTAGTAGACAACCGTACTGTCTGTGTCGACCGTGGCCAGCACCACTCTCTTCGTTGTCCTCCAAGGGTTGGCTGGGGCCTCAGAGGCCGTGGCAGTTTCCTGAGGCGGCACCATGCTGATGTCGTCGAAGATCTCAGCCAGTCTGCGCAGTGTCCACTGCTCATTCAGTCTGGTCGGCAGTACCCACTCGCGCTCGGGCTGCGCCTTGACCTCCAGACCGCTCTTCTCGCCTGCTGCCTGGGCGGCCTTGCGCTGGCGGTCAGCATCCTTCAGCAGCTCGACCTGCTCGTCGGGGTGGACGTAGAGGCGCTGTGGCGGCAGACCTGAAACAAGCGGGCGAGGCAGCGGCACCTTTTCCTTGGTGAGCGGCGAGTGCGTGTGGATGCGGAGGTCTGTCCAGTAGTGCTGGTGCTGGAGGTTGTGCAGGATTTGGAGGGCGAGCGAATGCAAACTGGGAAGGTGTGTGGAAGTGGACAGTTTGGCCGAGTCTGCGACAAACATCTGCACATGCGCAGGCGCGACTGCCATTTCGGTGCTGGTAAGCGTCGTCATGGCGGAGGGGTTGGATTTCGGCGCTGGCTGGCAATTGGCGGTGCAATGTGTCGCAACTGTCAGTTTCGAGGTGAGGAGGCTGTCTAGCCGTCAAGTTCGGGAAGGAGCGAAGAACTGCGTCGATCAGCTAAGCCACTAGGCCACGAAAGCCGACTTGACTGCGACTTGACTGGTGAAGAGCGACGGTCCCGCGGTCAGGCTGCAGCGTTGTTGTGCCCAGGAAGCCGGCGGGTCTGCTCGTCACTCCACTCGTATATAAGCACTGCAGTCGCGTCCCTCGCCCATTCACTACCTACTGAAATCAAGCGTGACTGCAACGACCTTGACCATGCGTTCCACTACCGTTGGCTCCACTCTGCTCCTATTGGCTAGCGCCGTCGCCGCGCAGACTACTCTGACTTCTGCGCCAGCTGATTCGAGTTCAGTTTGCTATGAAGCATGCATACAGGAACCATGTTTGTGCCCAACTATGGACTCTTGGTACCTTCAGGCTGGTTGACTAACCACTGCGATAGGTTCTGTTTGCTCCGATGCTGTGCCGCTGCCGGTTCCTACAGCCGTTTCATTGAGCAGCGATGCTGTGCCCATGCCGGTTCCCACAGCCGTTTCCTTCAGCAGCGATGCTGTGCCACTGCCCTCGCCAAGTGACGTAACCTTCGAAGATGAGACAATGACGCTGCCTGTCGCAACCCTTCCATCGGTCGGGTCTGAGCCATCACCGACACCAACAATCACAGACCCCGCCATGTCGATTCCTCAGGGAGAAACTCCTGAGTCTACAGGTGCGATCGAAACCTCTTCTGGCTCAGGAAGCGCTTCGAGCAGTGCATCCGGTTCTGCGCCTGCGGAGCAGACAACAGCGGCTGCGCCTCCATCTCTCAAGGGCGACAACACACCGTTCATGCTGGCCTTGGGTCTATCAGGTGTATCGATCTTGTTTGGTGCTGCTTGGACTCTTCTCTAGATGTGAAGATCGCGACTTGTACCTTTTGCCTAGTTCTCTTACATCGCGCGCTGGTACATTTGATGCGCAAAGTCTGCACCTGGATCTACAATATGCTGGAATTTTCAAGCGGGTACTGCAATACGAACAAACGAATACAGAAACAACAGAAAGGAAAGAAGCTGCCAACAAATGGCCAATTACATAGCACATCAAGTAGTTATGAAACGTTGAGAACATGTACGCTGGGGTACGAGATGCGCGTAAAGTCGCGACTAGTCTGCTGCGCAAACGGCCTCGCGGCCTCTCGTGGGCCCCGCCCCTGCGCCACTGATGATGGCTCTACCGCAGTTACCCCAGATGGCTCAGCCAATGCGAGATGCCTCGACTGCGCGCATTGCATACAAAGAGCCAGCCCCCAACCATGTTGAATTTCTTCTTCCCACCATCTCTCAAGGGCTCAGTATCCTGCTGCCAGCACTGGCTATATCCCCTTTCCATTATTCCCAACAAGTAGATGCGCCAAGGGGCCTCGCCAATTGCACCAGCAACCGTTTCCAAGCTTGGCTGACGACCTGGCGCGCAAACAGGAGGCGCTTCGATTTACCCGGGACTACAAAAAGCGCAGTCGCCTTATTTGTGTTTTGACCGAAGCGCCATGGCGTCCCCAAGTGCATATTCGACATCGCCAGCAGACTTCTCGACTCCTGTCCCCTTCCCGCAACCTGATGGTGTTCACGATAGCATCACAGGCAAACAACGCGTAAGGACTTCGACCAATGCTTCATCAGCATCAAGTCGCATACGAAGTGCCAGCATAAAACTCATGGACGCGGACCCTCCCCCTGGCATGTGGGCAGCTACCGGCAGCGTTGCCTCGAAAGCACCTAGTTTGGTTGATATCAGGCGAGGTAGCTATGGGTCTGAAGGCTGGGACGACAACAGACAACGCGAGCACCGTCGAGGCAGCCAGGGAAGCAACGAGCGACCTAGCAACAAGCGCAAAGGCTCGTCTGGGAAACTGGGCGTTGAGCCATTTCCAGCACTTACTGAAGAGCGGCCATCGTTTGAGACTCGCGAACCCATTCGGACCCATCATGGCCAGAACGATGTCAAGGATGTTGAGTCTGGTATGGAACCTAGGACATCACACGTAAGCGACAGAAGCGAAGAGACTGCAGTACGCCAACCATTACGCAGCTCCGGCCAGGTAAACCACACCCTTCATACTAGCTGCTGTTCACCATGACTGACTACTGCATAGTACGCGAATGGGTACATACCGCCTCCCAAGCTTCCCTGGACCAAGTCCCTCGCGATTGGCCTGAAAGCATTCTGGAAGTGGTTTCTAACCATTCCCGGCTTTTTGATCACCATCTATGCTCTCAATGTCGTGGCCTGGGGAGGCATGCTCTTCTTGCTCCTATGTAACGCTGCACCAGCTATGTGCACGCCAACCTGCGACGACATCAATTCTCCTCGGAGGATCTGGGTCGAGATTGACTCACAAATCCTCAACGCGCTCTTCTGCGTCACCGGATTTGGTCTTGCTCCATGGCGCTTCCGAGACTTGTACTGGTGGGCTCATTGGAGGCTTGGAAGAAATCAACAGAAGAAGGTTATTGGCATACGAAGACTCGCAGCCTACCACCGCGGCTGGTGGAGGCTTGCTGGCTCAGAGACACTGCCTGAGCTCGCAGATGCTACGAACGTCGACCCTCATGACCCAGCAATACCAATCCCGGCTAGCAAGATACCCGATCCGCCACCAACGGGCTTTCGTGCCTCGCCAACGGTTGCATGGAAGATGGATTTTGTGCTGTGGATGAATGCCTCAAACACATTTTTTCAAATTATACTTTGCTTCTACATGTGGCACTACGACCGCATCCAGCGACCGTCTTGGGCAACTGGACTCTTCGTTGCCCTCGGATGCATTGTGGCAGGTGTTGCAGGTATAATGATCGCCGTCGAGGGGAAGCGGATCAAGAAAGTGGAGGGTGTGCCCATGCGCAAGGAAGACAAGCACAGGCTGACAGATGTCGAAACGCACAGTGCCCAGCATGTGCCACTTGTCAGTCAAGGTGTATCGAAGGCATGATGAGCGCCCAGGCATTCTGCATACTGCGTAATGGGCGGATACCCGTTTTGATTGGCTCGGATCCGCTGCTTCATTGTCTTGGCTTGTGGCGATAATCTGGGTATCCGGCAGTATGTTGCAGCAACCATCATGTAACATGAGTATGACTCTATGATTGTCTCTGCATAGTCCTTTCGTGCAGTGGCGACTACGTCTTGTCGACAGCAGCTGTCTGGAAAGATCGCAGACATCGGAGACTCCTCCGCATATGTTAAGACGAGTCATGAGTGATCTCCGTCTCTATGGAGCATCAATCCCTGCATGTTCGCACGCACCGGGATCTCCGGCCGAGGCTGACATGCTGCGGACGCTAAACTTTGATCTGTTGACAAGAATGACGTACAAAGTCACGAATGGAATCATTTGTAGCCGAGCGTGACTGTTGCACGCGACCGTTGACAACGGGCCCAAAGCTCACTTATCAAACCTGGTTCGCTGTTTCTTGAACTTTCTACCGCCTTGGTAGTTCGAAGCTTCCGACCAGATCTCGACCTCCAAATCAAATATACATAGCAGCACACAGCGACTATCTGTGGATCCCGTTGTGATCTGATCGACGCCCCACTATCCCTACACATCTCACTCATCCACCCTACGTGCCTCAGCAACCATATCTAGAGACTCAGCAACACTCGTTTGCAACCAAGATGGCTTCTGCCGAGTACTATCTAGGCACCCAAGCAGCTCAACAACACCATAATCAGTGCCCACCGACTGGATATCCACCTACTGCGTACTCTCCTGGACAACCACAATTTCAGCAGAAGGCCGACCCCTGGCCGCGACCGCAGTACAACACACCGCCCTATGCCAATACACCACCGCCTTCATATTCGCCGTATGCGCCTCAACAACAGAAGCAAACATACCCCCCTCCGCCTTTATCACAGCAACAGCAGCCATATCCTGAGAAGGAACCCCAAGGAACAGCAGCGCTATACTTTCCGCCTCCACCACGACAGCCAAACGGTTATTTAGGCCCGCCTCTGCAGCACGTGCGCAGCCACTCCCAACCCCCCACCCGAGTCCAGTTCGCGGACCAGGCATCAACTGCTCTCGGCTCAGAGCCTCTCGAATCAGACAGCGATTACGCTCGGCGGCGCAGACGCCGCCATCGTGAAAGAGGCGACCGTACACGTGATTACGACCGCTCACGAGACAGGGACTCCGATTCGGACTACAGCGACCGCGATCACGACCGCTCTCGGAGCAGCCGGGGCAAGCCACACCAGAAAACGCACGATAGTAGAGATACGTTTCTCGGCGCCGGAGCAGGAGGTATCATCGGCGACGCACTGTTTCCCGGTCTGGGTACCGCGGCCGGGCTGATCATTGGAGGCCTGGGGGGCAGGAAATACGCCCGGGACAAGCGCAGCAAGAGTGAAGAGGGCAGCTCGCACCGTCACCGCGACGCGTACCGCGAGGGCCGGGAAGAAGGGCGCGAGCACAGAGAGTCCGGGCGACATCGACATCGGGATGCGTACCGGGAGGGCAAGGAGGAGAGGCGGAGAGATAGGGCGCGGGATTCGGGGTATGGGTATGACCAGCGAGATGTGGATAGCGAGTACGGGAGGGACGACGGTTACAGCATGCACGATGGGGGACACAAGCAGCGTGGGAAGCATAGGAAGTATGGTCAAGACGGGTGGGATGAAGGGAGCGCGACTTTCAAGAGCGGGACGGCTGTGCGGTAGATGAGTAGGTGAATCAGGACCAGAACACGCCAGCGAGCTGGCGCAGGGTGCTCCGGCAGTCACAGCACGAGGCACCGCATTGAGAGGCGAGGCGGGTATGCTACATAGACAGGCTTTATTGCTCCGTCTTGAGAAAGAACACTAAAACAGAGAAGCATCAAAATATTCCCAATGCGTAGATGCTACCATTAATGTTGAGGTGAGAGGCTTTGCAAGATACAAGCAGAAAGTGTAAACATCATCCCCAACCACAGCCGCCGTAGGCCGCCATATGCATCAGACTGCTTGATCATATTTCCAAAGCAAAAGTCAATAAATCTCGAGAACAACCTAGCATTCAAATCCTCAAGACAAGCCAATAGTCCACACTCGCACAGTGGTAAGCTGGTCCACCAAAGACACGCCCAACATCGGCGCGTGCTCGGTCAAGCATGCCCAAAGCGTAGTCTGTCCGTACACGGCACAAGTCTGCGGGATAAGGGGTTGGGCTGGGAGACATGTGTGGCGCATATGCTCTCTTTTCAGCTGGTCTGTTGGTTCAAAAAGAAGGTCGGTATCCAGATGGAGGACCCGGTTGGGAGCGCCCAGGCGTGCGGGATCAATCTCGACGTGCAGGTCGGATATGGGCGTGTTTGCACCGTTGTTGATGGTAGCGATTCTTAGGGAGCGGTGGGTCCATCGGTGTGGAGAGAGAGGTCAGTATGATGGGAGGTTGGGTCTGAATCGCCGACAGGGTTCACAAGGGGGAGTGTGCGTTGAATTCCTCCACAGGGTCAAACACGATAGTAGAGTGGAATCGCACAAGAACACATCTTACTCTTTCTCCATGAACCTCGCATGCAATGCTAGACCAGCCAACTCCAATGCGTGTGCTCATAACCATGCAAAGAACGCCCAAGAAGATGCCTATGAGAGGAACTCCCCGCCACTAACCCCAGCATTCCCGTTTCGCCCGCCCGCCGCAAACTCCTATTCCCGCGTTTGACACGTTCAGCATGCATGACGACTCCTACCGGCCCCCAAAGATCTTTTTAATGTCGGCAAACTTGACAGGCTTCACTAGATACATGTCCACCCCGGCGTCCTGTGCGTCTTGCTGGTCCTGCGCGCTGGCCAGCCCCGTGAGAGCAACGATGTGGCTTCGCGGCAGATTGCGTTCCTTCTCAAACTTCCGGATGCTGCGTGTGCTAGTCAGGCCATCCATAATGGGCATGCTAATATCCATCAGGATGAAGTCGAAGGGACGCGTGGCTGGTGTAGTAGACAGGGCTTCCGACTTGTACGTTTCGAATGCTTCGAGTCCGTTCATCGCCTCGCAGTAGCGCAGCTTCTGTCGCTTGGCGAACACAACCAATAGTTTCAGGTTGATGGCATTGTCGTCCACGAGTAGGACGCGTGGATTGAAATACTCGTTGGCTTCTCCTGGTCCAGGCGAAGAAGGCGTAACGGATTGAGGCGGGGTGATTGTCGAGGAGAAGGGAAGTACGGGAGGCGGCGAGGGTGAGCTAAACAATGTAATGCTTGAGTCTTCAAGCGGTGATTGGACCGCGATGCTGTCGCTGATGCTTCGATGATCTTCGGTTAGTGCGCCGGGGGGAGCAAGAGTGTGATGGTCGTGTAGGCCCAGAGCGGTCATAGAGCGAGTGATTTGACGGTCTTTATTTGCCTTGTCGGCGCGTTTCTGGCATTGCAGCAGAGCGCGAGCAAGTTTGCGGGGTCCACATCTACAGGAATATCAGTAAAAGCATTTTTTGGGATCGAATGACGCTAAACTTACGGCTGAGTGAGGACCTCTGCCGTCCAACCCAAAGCATCGATCTGCCTACCAAGTCGCCGTTCTAGAGCTGTTTTCTCAGCCGTGTCTGTGCAGACACACACTACAGTGAGAGGTGTATCATTGACCCAGCTCGAGCTCGACTCCTGCAGCAATTTATCCAGAGATGGTGTGTCTGTCAAAAGGAATTCTACCTTCTTACTTGAAAGGTTCGGGTCGTAGATATCGAGAATATTCATGTTGAATCCTTGACAAGCATTCTGCATGGACTCTTTGACCTTCATCCCGCGTTGACCTCCAATCGAATCGCATTCGCACAAGATGCTCACGGAAGCTCCCTTGAGTGTCGCTGGAGCGGTGAGAAAGTTGTGGGTGAGCTTGGCAGAGTCATTCTGGCCAACAGGTAGTTGTAATGTAACATTGATTTGAGTGCCGACCTTGACGGTACTCTTGACGGTAATATCGCCCCTGAGAGATTCCACAATCTGCTTGACGATGCTGAGACCTAGTCCAGTACCTGATGCGAATGGGTCTTCTTGACTGAAGGGCGAGAACAGCTTGGTCTTCTGGAAGTCAGGAGACATTCCTCGACCCGAGTCCTCTACTGTCAGGGAAAGGTTCATGTGTTGTGACGTACTCCCAGATTGGACAAGGCTGAGAGCCACGAAGCCAGAGTCAGTGTACTTCAAAGCATTACCAAGCAGATTCATGACGATTCTGCGAAGAGCGCCAGGTTGAGAACGAACAGCCCAGCTAACGTAAGGCGCTACAATCAGCGAAACGATTACAGATCCGTTGTCTTTGCCAATCACGACTTTACCATCGTTCACGGTGGGGAAGTCGTCGCTTGTGATCCCGCTCACGCCGCTCTTCTCGATGCCGACGTCTGTGGCAACTGCGTTGATCCTGTGAACTTGGCGGAAAGTGTGGCCAGCGCAGACAGTGTCACAGACTTCTTCCACCAGCTGGGCCAGGTCAAAGTCGGCTGTGACACCGAGGATGGAATTATCGGAGGGCAATCTCCTCGCGCGACCCTCGGCGCCGCGTTGTCTTCTCCGCGCGCCTGTATTTCGAAGCTTGTTAATTTTCGCATGATCCAAGACGTGATCGATGGTATCCAGCAGCGTTTTACCGCAAGTCTCAATGGAAGACACCAACGATTCCTGATATGCTGAGGCGACGGTGTCACGAAGAAACTCTACAGAGCCAAGGATTCCGTGTAAGGGCGATCGAAGCTCGTGGGAAATGGAGGCAATGAACGTCGTCTTTGCTCGGTCTGCTTTCTGTACGCTTAGACGTGCCACTTCACTCGTGATGCTGTTGCCAAAGGCTTGGAGGTAGGGTAGCTCGTTCTCGGGACTCATCAGCCTTCCAGCTTGAGTCGTCCAGATGAACCCTCCAGCAACCCATCGCTCTGAGGAGGGATCCCACAAAGGCAAGAAGATGAGTGTCCGCACGTCAGGCAGAACCTTCAAGAACTCGGTAGGGATGAACCTTTCTCTCCGTTTCCTCCTTCCAGTCGGACCATTAGGTGAGGTTGCGGTGCGATCTGACTGATCTGTCTCGGAGCGTTCCGACTTCTCGTCACTCGAGTTGATACCGGCTCCATCTTCGTTGTAGTTGAAGAATTTGCCGTAGGGATAGCGGTGAATGTAGCGTTCCATGGCTGCTTCGTTGAACGCAAAGTCCTTTTGGGCAATTGTCGCACCACCTTGGCGTAACGAAAGGCCAACCACAGGGCAAGCCTTGCTGTCAGAGTCGGCGTTTGCGTTTTTCGCTTCTGCTGCTTCTGTGTCAAACGAGACTTTTGCTCGCCTACGGCGTCGGGCGGTTGCTGTCGAATCAGCAGTGTCGAAGTCGGTGGTGTTATTCGTCTCATCACTGCTTGTCGGTGAGCTGCCATCGTCGTAGAGACCACCCTTGATACCGGCGGCCGATGTGTCGAAGAAGACTACGCCATCGGCCATGGTTGACTGGCGCATTATCCGTGCTGCCCTGTGGAAGACGCGAGCGGTGTCTGATTCGGCATGTGCTTTGCGTTGAGCGTGTTTGGCAGCGGTCGAGGGGGTTACCGTGCCGGGCGCCTCGTCTTCTTCGAGGGTTTGGAGGCGTGCGTTCTCGGTCTGGCGCTCCATAGTCGACATCCTGGGTCCAGCTTCGTCCCTCATGTCGGCGACTGAAGACCGCTCGATGAACTGCTGCAGACCGCGCACCATGCGTTCGCCCTTGAGTCGGTCGTCGCTATTCTTGGCAAGCTCAAGGTGCTCCATGACGGCCGCGGCAACGTCCTGCATGAAGCGCATGTCGGCGGCGCTGAGACCCTCGCGAGGCCGCTCATCAGAGACGGCGTAGACTGTGTTGTGGTCAGCACGGCGGAGATTGTGGACTAGGTGAAGGACGTACCCCCGATACGATGCCCAGCCTTGGTGACGATAGGCACGCCGGCGTAGAAACGCACACCAGGCTCGTTCTTGACATAGTCCTTGTGGGCGAAGCGGGGATCCTGGCGACAATCTGGAATGACCATGCACTCGGCCGTGAAGGTGTCGCCGTTCTGTTCCTTGGCCGTGTAGGTCGACGAGAAGGTGTGGTAGCACACGGCGTCGGTCTTGTTGAGCACGGCATTGCCCAGCCAGACGTCGTCTTCGGGGCGCTCTGCCTGGGCTTCGAACAGCGAGACCGTCTTGGTGGCTTCGGCGAGGATGTACTGGCGGTTCGAGTCGATCAGCGAGACCATGCAGCGGCGGACATTGAGGCGGAAGGCAGCGAGCTGGGCAAAAGCCGTCAGGCTCTTGTCGCGCGAGGCCTCTGGGCGATAGCCGACTTTGTTAAGGCCCGTCTCGCCAATACCGACAGTGCTGTCGACGAGGCTCTGCGCGTCGAGCCATGGGCGGTAGTATCTGCAGGCAGACACCCTTTGTCAGCATAGCATTCACTGTGGCTGACAGCGCGCCGGCCCACGCTAGCTAGCAGCTGGAAAACCCACCTTTGGAGGTCGCGCTCTCGTGCAGCCTCGGGCCAGGACAGTACTGGCATGCTTGCTCAAGTCTGCGGTCTTCACCCTACCATTCTCTTGGCTGCGCACACTGGGGGGGGGAGCGGCCGGCCTCGGGGTGTCAGGGCGGGGGAATCGAGGTGTACTGGGCGGTACAGAGCGGTACAGAGCGGATTCTCGACGCTCGCTGTCCGCAGTTGTACTCTGTGTTCCTGGTATCCGCGGAGCAGACAACCGGAACGAAGGGCAGCAGCACCCGCACCACTAGCACTCTGCGTGCGCGTCTGTCTTTTGTCTTATTCGGGGCCGCCCGGCGCACGATCCCTTCCTGGGCGGGCGGGCCTCGCTTAGCTCTCCCAGCAGCAGCAGCATCATCATGGTGTTGTGTGCGCCCAGTGGAGGCCTGCCAAAGTGGGATCCCCCGGCATCGACGATGGGCCTGGATGGCTTGCTGCTCGACAGCCGTTGCATGCGCACACGGCGCTAGTCCGCGTTCGGCCGGGCCGGTGGCTCGACTGGACTGGACTCCCACTTGACGCCAGTGGCCCTGCGGCGGCGTCTTGCGGCCTGTTCCTGGCCGCCGCTGCGCGCATGGAGCCGCGGTAATTTTGACAGGCGCAGACGCCGACGTCGACGAGTTTGCAAGATTGCTTTCATGTGCAAGCGACGCCCACGGCCTGGCGTGGCCGGGGTGATGCCAGCAAACCGCAGTAACCAGTCGTACACAGTACGTCGTAGCCGTGCGGCGCCCGTGCTGAGGCCTGCTCTCGGCGGTAGCAGCCGGGGAGGATCTAACGATTCTGACGCTAGCCTGGGCTTTTGCGCGCATCGCCACGCGAGAGCCCAGCGCCGACAGCACATCCGTCCTCCGAGTCCCTGTTCACGACTCAAGACGACGCAGCCGCACGCAGCCATACACCGCCATGTCTTCCGCGTTCGACCTGCCCAGCGCGAAACGGTAAAATATCTTCATTCCCCATGGCCGTATTCCCGCCATGCTAATGTGCATGCTAGGGTGCGCCGCGATGAGCTGCGATCGCCAGACGAGTCGCCGCGATCGACGCCAGACCGAGACATCGAAGATTTTTTGCGCCAGCGCATTTCCGCCGAGTATGCCTTCACGACGACCGAGCTCCAGCATAGCGACGTCCAGGAGGCTGCCCAGAGCGACGAGGACGAGGCAGAGCTGCGTCTGTTCGCTGCACCAGCCAATGGTGCGCCCGCGACCTCCAAGGTGAGGCTTACATCGCCGGGCCTCGACCAGGGCGATGGATCTGGCTTCTTGCTGAAGAAACCTAAAAACTACTATTTCGCCGACGAGCCGACGAGCGATGAGGAGCTTGCGCTGCAAGCCTCTGCCATCGATGCAAGTACTGTACTCGAGCTGTCGAGGCAGCCATGGCCAGCCTGTGCTGTGCCCTGGAAGGTGCGTACCATCACAAAGGATGGCATCAAGAAGGCCGTCCTCGTAGGGCACCCACCTGTGCTGGCAACCGTCGAAGAGAAGGATCCTAAGCGAACGCGGAAGGGCAAGAAGGCGCGCATTGCGTTGAGGAAGAAGAAGCAGGCAAACAAGGGCAAGCAGGAAGAGAGGCTCAAGCTCGCTGCTGAGAAGGAAGCAGCCGAGCGCGAGAAGAGGACGCGGAGAAACAGGGAGAAGAAGGTCAAGAAGAAAGCCAAGGCACAGGCGAAGAAGGTTGACGGCGACCACGATGCAGAGACCAACGCCCAGCCAGCAGTCGGGGCAGATGCAGACACAAGCATGCAGGACTGAACTTCCATGACTCTCGACGAGGCTGGTGGTACGCCTTTAGCTTTGCTTCAGCAATGCAGCAGCGTCCATAAGTCGTAGAGTGAGACTCCACAGTAGACGCTTTTACAGCGATCCCTCTCACCATCTCCCTCGCGACTTACCAGAGCTTGCTAGTCCGCACAATCACCTCACTCGGGCAACGCCAACTGACAGCCAAGTTTGTTACTTGAAGCAAACCACGTCAGCCACTATAAACAAACCAGCTGCGCACTCGCAAGTGAACATGCACACCCTACCCGCCGTTGTCAAAGTAGGCGACCGCTGCGCAAGGATGAGACCACACATCCACCAGGACGCCGCTTACCAGCCTTCCAACCTCTCCTGGGTCCAGACGTCCGAAGGGGTGGCTACTGATCAGCATGCACCTCAAGCTATGGACACTGCAGAGGATTTGGTAGCAGAATCGCAGAAGATGCGCTCTGACGAGCGAGTCACTACAGACAGCATCCTCCTCCCACCCATTGATCAACACCTCCAGGCGCTGTATGATGCTTTCCACACCAGCTATGCGTTGCCCATTAGCGAGACTTCTGCACACATGCAGAAAGCCGGGGACCTCGCTCTCGCTCTGCTTCAGCGCCACCACCCCAGCTCGCACGGCTATGTAGTCGAGCCAGCCACTCTTGGACCATACTCTACCAAGGGCGTCAGTTTTGTACTCAAAGAAGTCGACGAGTCCGACTCTGACCCAGACGCTCCTCCCTCGAAGAAGCAGAAGCGCAAGGCTAGAAAAACGAACGCCCACTACTCATACAGTGCATCCTGGCATCATGTTGCACCCGAGAACATGGCTGCCTTTGTCGTCAAGAAGCTTGTCTCGGATGCAGACGAGGATGTAGAATCGATGACATACCGCACGCACACCTGCCTTGTCATTGTTCTTGACGATCTCTCTACGTTTCAGCGCTGGTCGCGCAGCAATCTGAACCACCGCGGTGACGTGTTGAGCGATATGCTCGGCGTACTCGGCGAGATTGAGAGCGGTCATGGTATGTTACTCTTCGGACCACGCCTGGAGCTGTACAACTACGACGCTAGCAACGAGGATAAGCCTGTCGAGCCAGCCCAGGTCGAGGACTGGAGGATGGACACGCGCACCAACCGCCTTGCCGCGGTTGACAAAGTGCTGCGCGACTTCACCAGACAGGAGGTAGTCCACAAGGATACAACTTGGTCAAAATAACATACTTGCCACCTGCAGCTGACTGCAAAAAACCGATAGCACAAATAAATCGAATCCAATCCCCCAACTCCACCATCTCATTTCACCCAAGCAAACCCACCATCACCAACCCCACCACCCCCATCACACTCCCATACCCCCAATGATTCCACTCCCCCGTCCCCGCCTCCCGCTTGACCACCCACCCATCCACACCCGCACACCCCGCAGCCGCCACCAGCACCAGCCCCGCGCTCCTCCTGGTCCCCGCCCACGTCGAGCTGAGAATCGCCGCGCCGACGAACAGATCCTTGGCCCCGTACAGCACCATGACGCGCTCCATGACGGCCCAGTCGGGCGCGCTGGTCGGGCTTGTGGCGAAGCCGTACAGCGAGTAGCCCGTGCGCGGCGACAGAATGTACGTCGCCCCGAAGAGGAGGAAGATGGCGCCGAAGAGGGTGGAGAGGTAGGTGAGTAAGGGGTGTCGGGATAGGGGGGGCATTGTGGTGGTGTAGTGGAGGCTGGAAAAAAGGGATTCGAAAAAAGGAAATTGGGTTTTGAATCCGACGCACTGGCGTGCAAAAGGGACTGAGCAAGACTTGGTTTAGCTTTTACTTGTATGCTGTTTTTTTTCTTCTTCACTGTTGCCTGGGTGCCTGCCGTAACGAGCATGCATGCAGCAGGTACCCCGCTTTTTGTATTCACGCGCCAGGCACGGGAATGCGCGATCCGTGGGCGCCGTGGGCGCCGCTCCGGTAAGGCGGCCGTCGTCCTTTCTGTGCAGCGTCAGCCACAACCTCCTTTGTGAGCCAGCTCATGCAGCGACGCCGCCCTTTGACGCGGCGGCTCGCTCGCCGTGCTGCCGATAAGGGCGATGGGTGAGGTTTGGGTGCGGCTGAGGTTAGGCCTCGCATTGCATGTGAGAACGATGCCTGTTTTGTTTGATTTGGAGTGGGAAAGGGTTGTTTTAATATACATGTACTGACGTCCTGAAGCTTCCAAACCGCTGTTGGCTCCTATCTGATCCCAAAGTTGTCTCGACAGCGACGATATGAACGCTGGCATCCTTGTGGCTCGAGGCCCAATCATCCTCCAAATCGCAGACTTCCAAATTGCTTGCCAGACCGTTTCAACTTCCATCATCTGGCTTGTAGTCATTCATCAACGAACTCGTACGTTCAGCCATATCATCACTGCACCTGCTCCAGCTTGGATCCACCGCTCTCCATTTCAGACTCGCCCTCGTCGTCGCCCTCATCGTCGCCCTCGTCGTCGCCCTCGTCGTCGCATGTGTCTTTCTCCTTATTGTGTCGAGCAAATCTTTCTCGCTTCTCTTCCAGAGCCTGTAGTCTCGCCTGCAGGTCGGCAATCAGCAGGCTGCGCTCCTTACCAGAGTGTGTCGTCATACTGTCTGAGCGGCGGTGTCGAGGTGCACCTTCCCTTGAGATAGACGTGTCACCGACCTCAAGTTGCTGCAGGTTCGCCTCGGTCAGCCCCTTGCCAGATGTGGTCGTCATACTGGATAACCCGCGAGGTCGAGAATCACGTACCCTTGAGACAGACGCATCAGCGACCTCATGTTGCTGCAGACTCGCCTCATTCAGCTCCTTTGCTGGTGGAGCGCGCGATGATGCATTCTTCATGCGACGATTCTCGCGTCGTAGCCTGATCAACTCCAGAGACTTTGCGAGCTCTGCGCTGAATGAGCCTCCAGAATAGTTGCCGGGATCGTCCATGTCGTCATTGACCGACTCACCATCCTCCTCACCTCCCGCTATCATCTCCTCCTCTCGTGGGTCCCAGATAGCTGTGTTGACTGACCTCAGACTAACGTTGCTCATCATTCTGCTGAGTCGCGATTGCATTGCCTGTAAATCAGTACTCTGGCGCTGTTTCTTGTCCTGCAGACTGACTTTTTTGGTGGCACCTCGCTCGATGATATCGACCAGCGCATTAGGGTCTCTGGTCACCATTGACGTCTTCGCCTTGCCAGTCTTGCCATCGGTCTGGTGTCCGGCTTCGAGAGTCTTATCCTTCTCCTCGGCTGTAGAAGGAGGCTCACCCGTGTATCCTGGCACTGCAGCCTGCAAAGCCTTGAAGAACGCGGACAATTCTGGTGTAGACTGCAGCCACACCAAGATCTCAAGAGACTCGTTCGTCTTGTACTCCAGGCCGACAAGCCCCTGCATGAAGTTCAGCCCCATGGCCCACACAATACCTGAGTCATGTGGAAAAGTGTCCCACAGCATGCGCATGTCCCAGACACCTACTGGCGGCGAGCTGGTCATGAGCTGCACGTGGATGTGCGTATGCAAGCCGAGCAGCCCTGGACGTGGCAGCTCCAGCGCGAGCCAAGTCTTGTGTATAGCTAGCGACGTGGCGAGGTCCGGGTGCACGCTGAATGTTTCTTTGGGTACCTTGCAGCCGCTCTGGTGCATCATGCGGTTAATGATCCACCGCAAGCCCTCGGTCTCAACGGGCGCTTTGATATCGATGCCAACGTGTGGCTTGCGCACAGCTTCTTCTGCGTCGGCGCGAGGGAGATACGCGGGATCTGGTGCTGGCAGCACCCATTTCTGCAGTGCGGGCGCGAAGTGAAGGACCACTCTTATTGGGATGAGTGGAGGGAGCGAGGCGGTGATGTCGTTGCCATAGACGCCGAAGACGACGTATGGCGGCGCGTTGATGCCGCGTGGAAACGGCCCTGATGGAGGGAACTCGAGCATGAAAGCCATTTTGTGTTGGGCGCTCAAGTTGTAGGGTTGCAGAAGTTTTCACCGCGGTTGTGAGTTATTGCAAAGTGGCAGTGTAAGTGAAAGCCAGGTAGGAGGATTACCGTTTTGGGAACGAACAGAATCAAGATTGGAATTTGAACAGGAGAACCTCAGCATACTTGGGGTGCCTTTGGAGAAGCCAGGAAGATTTCATTTCAGCTACGGCTTGGTACAGAGCGCAGCGTATCTAACGCAGAGGCAGGGTGAAGAATCCAGCCTCCTGCTACTGCTCACCCTCCTCGCTCTCAACCTCCGCCAACGCCTCCGCCAGCCCACCACCAAAGACCTCGTTCGCTCTGTCCTCCTCGGCGACGAGGACTCCATCCTGCTGCGTGGATGTGCGCACCACCGCATTGGCCAGGTCAGCGGTGGTCACACACTTGACCGGATCCTCCTCCCTCTCGTACCTCTCCTCCACCACCAACTCCAATAACTCCATCACCTCCACTTGCCTACCCTGGCTCCTCCGGCTCAGTCTCCTGAGCTCCGTCGTTAACCTTGTAGACCACATTTCTGGGTCCAACAAGGCGGTGATCTGGAAGTCACCAAGGACAGGCAGCTCGCCCTCCGCATTCACAGTGCGTGGCGCGATGGCTGCAGGGAAGATCTGCCAAGCAGACTGGAGTCCCCAGTCTTGCGCAACGACGACGATGTTTGCAAGAGTCCTCCTGGAGGTACTCGAGGACGTGCCGGCGCCGTGGATGCACTCTCTGGTTGGAGTGACCATGTAGACAGCATCGGCCTTCAGCTCGTGGTAAGCGAGCGTTGCCAACCTCTCGCGCCCGGTGTCTATAAGGGCGATATGGAACTCGCTGATGATGTCGTTGAAGGTACCGCGGAGTTCCTCGTAGATCTCGGCGGCGGTCATCTCGGAGGAGATGTAGGCGGTGGTGGTAACGGCGCCGTAGCGCATGGTGATGATCTTGGTGAGAGGCATGCTGAAGGATACAAGTTTTTTTAAAGTAAAAGGAGCTTATGTGAGATGCAGTCGTAGACGAAAAGTTATGAGAAGCTATCGTGCAAGAGAGGACCTGGAGAACCTGTAGTTTTGAGCCAAAGGCACAATAACTAGCGCAATCTCGCCTTCACCCACGCCTTCACCGTGAGTTGGGCCAGCGCCCAAGCAAAGAATAGACGCAGCAAGCCATAGATTACAACTCTAGGCTTCCCAACCACAGGGCAAAAAAGACGTTCGTCTCACAGGCAGCCCCAATACCGCGGCTGATAACAGGCACTGTGTACCAACGCGCCTGTTTTATTGAGACGAACAATAGTGCTGTATCTGATTGATTCATACACAAAATAATAAATGAAAGTGATTCTGGGTGTACTGTGGGTGCATGGCGTAACGAAGGTCTTGCGAGTGACGAACGGCCGTTCCCACAGCTCACCTTCACTCACTTTTAACAAAACGAACTTAGAAGCGCCGCAACGCCAAAAGTTACATACTGATTAGGTTCTTAGGGTGCGTACTAAGTCTCTTTGGAAATAAGACGCATGCACTATCGTTGTACGAAAGACCGAAGCTGTCTTTGTGCATGCACTTGTTCTGGCCACGAACACTGTGAGTGATCTGGGGCGAGTACATGCTCTATGGCACAACTATGCGCTTAAAGGGCCAGATAAACAAAGAAGCTTTCTCAATTCCCTATAGCACAAGCAACACCACCACAGGCTAAGCACATTGGGTTTGGTACAGGTTTGCCAGCAACCACTACTGCTTACTGACTATGAACGTTTTTACCGGAAAACCTTCATATTCGGTGACCGCACCTATCGACGCGCCGCCGTTAGTAGAAGAAGATACCATCTTCATCGACCTGGCTGTTGCCAATCATGATCTGCTTCACGGTGAAGTGATAGCCAGTAGAATCCCTCTGCAGCCGCTCAAGGACATTGCGCCTGCCCTCCTCAAGTACCTTACCATTGATTGCTCGCAAATCATCCTGCCACGTAGCCCCGCAATAGATGAGCCTCTTCTCGTAGACCTCGTCGATTTCATTGTGCACCACGACCGCGCAGGCGTCGCGTTCTGCATAGACTTCCATGCGTTACCCCAGGAGCCGATCGAGCTGATCAAAGTGCACATTCTACTCGAGCTTTTCGCGCTGGCAGGCCTCGAGTGGAGCCTCTTGGAGCACATATGGACTGTGTTCGGCGCGTCTGCGCTGACTCTGAAGGATGTGATTTGGATCTGGGCTGCTCTTGGTCCACACAAGGATGCACCGTGGGTGCCGGAGTCCAGTAAGGAGTATCTGCAGATGATGGCATGGAGGGTATTGAATGACGACGAGCATGGCACGTTAGGTAAGGAGCTGAGTGTGTTCTTAGCAAAGAACAAATCGATGTTGGGACCTCTAGCAGTGTTGTTGAGGAAACGCTTCCACGACTATGGGCTTGGGCGCCAGAAACTGCCTGTTGGAGAACGGATTGGTAGACAGCGGAGTGACTCTGTAGTCGAGCAGGCCGGCAGTCTTCATCTCCCATCCCACGCAAGGCCGCGCGCAGCGCCGACTCAGCATCATTCTGTACCTACCGGTCGCTCCTATGGCGAGGGTGATGATATAGAGAACAGGGTCAAGGTCATGGCTGCTGAGCGTGACGAGTCTGTACGTCTGAGACGACTACAAGCATCGGATACACATCTCGACATATGGTCTGTGTATTCCGGTTTCAATTATGAGGCCTGGTGTGAAAAGAATAGAGTAAGAAAGGAGAGTTAAGATTAATTCAACTATTGCATTCATGTACTTTTGAGCTGCTAGTCATATGTAGCGCTGGGTATCTGGAGATGCCTCTGTTGGCTGGGGGAAAAAAAATGACGACAAAGCAAACATTACGTTTGAGGCGCGAGCTTGCCTGAGGAGCTCCAATTTTGGTCAACACCACTGGGTTGCTGTTGGCGGCGGATCCTCTCAAGCTGCACTACTCTTCTTGAAGACGTATCTCAAGGCTTTAACACGCTCTTTGATCGTACGATGCTGTGTCACTTCATATAACGGTTTGTGCTCCTCCTTGATGTCGTGGTCGTTCTCGTAATCAACATGAACGTAGGCTCGCTCTACATCTGCGAGGCCTTCGAGCTTGCGCTGCAAGGTCTGACTGACATCGTGAGTGACCTTGAGAGGCAGGCTCTCATCCATAACGATATCGACTTCGACGTAGTATTTCTGACCAGCATGGTAGGCGCGGCACTGTGAGAAGATCAGAGGTTGAAAATGAGTCTTCAACAGGGAGTTGGCTTACAGTATCAATCTTCTCGATGCGATTATCATGCGTAACCACCAAGTATGCCAGCTTGGAAAGGAACTCTTTGGGTGCTGACTTACCCACAAGAAGCCACACATGGTCGAATGCGTTCGCAGCCCAAGAGACAAGGATCAAGAGACCAATCAGGATAGCACCAATTGGGTCGACATACCAGACGACACGGCTTCCTACGATGGACATGGCCAGACCAAAGGCGTTGACGACAATATCGTTGCGATGGTCAATGAAGAAGACATGGACCGAAGGATAGCGACGGTAGATGAAGCAATAGATACACAACGACCCCTTGGCAAAGACTGACGAATTCAGTATGGTGTAGAGAAGCTCACAAAGTGCAAGACTTACTAGCTGTTGCCACAAACGCAATAGGTATAATGTGAAGCTCTTCGGACTCTTTCGCACCACCCCCAAGTGCTCTTCCAGACTCGATGATCAGCTGGATAGCGACGGTGGTCATCAAACAACAAAACATGATGATGCCGATGGTCTCTATCCTGGTACGGCCGACAGGGTACTTGTAAATGCTTGGACGCGCCGCCATCCTGCTGGTGACTAGCATGACGCATGACGACACAAGGTCCATGAAGGCATCTGCTGCTGTTGCAAATAGAGATAGCGAGCCCGTGGAAATCGCAGCATAGAGTTGGATGATAAAGAGAAAGAAGTTGACGATGAAGGAAGCATTGACAGCGAACTTCACTTTCGGTCCATTCTCAAAGGTGTCGAGGGCGGCTAAACGCTCCTCATCGCCGCTTTGGAGAAACTGATCGATCAATTGATTTTGCCTTGTGTAAAATTTCTGTTTTGATAAGCTCAAGCCGGAAAGTGTAACGAGGTGTGACAAGGCTCCATACCTTCATGTGCCTCTTGTTAGCCTGAGGATAGTCCGCTTTCATCTGTGCCTGGGTAACGTTTGATCGGCGGTGCTTGCCAAGGTCCAGTGGGTCAGCGCTGTCGATAGTGACTGCGGCATTATACTTGGCGACTTGTGTCGAAGCCGTCGTTGTCCGTGATGGCTGTTGAATGGCGTCTGCTGGCACCATAGGTGTGGTTACTGAAGCGGGCGCTTGGTCGGCCCCTTGGCTATGTGGCTTCTCATTGGCAGGGGCTGAGAGATTTGTCAGGGACATCTTTCGCGAGAAATTGCCTGAGACTCACTCTGAAGATCGGGAGACATTATTCCCGGACTGTAGTGTAGTTTTAGCTAGAGACGAATGCCGATCGCTGAGCAAGTTGTAGGAGGAAAGGAAGACATCCGTTGTAGTAATGGGAGTGTGGAGTAATAAACGACCAGCAAGTTCGCCACGGTCCGCCTCTCCGTCCTGAGTAGGCTTATGTTCGAGCCTGATAGTCATGACTGTGGCGTTCTCGCTTCAAAGACACGATATTCTATGATCTCGAGCTGTAACAACCATCGAGGGCAAGAACAGGCGGAGCTTGAAACTCGCTAAGCACCTATCAGGCCTACTCAAGCAAGGTGTACAGCTACAAACGATGGCTCCAAGGCATGCTTAGCCTGGACTTGATACTCCAACGCGCTTGGCAGGTTGCTGCAGGTGCGGAGGAGCGGAGGTAGCGTCCGCTCTGAGAGAATCGAGACTTGGATTGGGACAAGTACAAGTGGCACAAAAGCTTAAAGTGCTCACTGGCGGCTTCGGAGGCGACACAAGCAAAAACAGTGGGTACGTAGCAGATCGGCAGCAGATGTGACATCTGGGTAGTGGTGAGGCGGAAGTTCTGGGTATACCTACCTCCTTGAATTGAAGCCAATCAGGCCACGCGCTAAAAATCGCCGGCGGTTTCCAGCAGGCGTCCGTGGCACGCTCGTGAAGACAACACCATCTCCAAGTCCCGATGCCAGGTCAGATGTGGTTTCAAGCCCTCCTCAGCCATACTCAGTGCGAAACCAGCTGGTCTTGGCCAGTCACGTCAGGCCATCTGCCAAACGTTTCATTGGCTTAGCCAAGTTCACGTACCGAGGTTCTCGAACTGTGAGTGCACCAGAAGGGCTCATCGGTGCGACAATGCATCCACACTGCGCAAGCTGTCCCACTCGGCGAAAACAAGACTTGAGCCGCAACAATGCAAGCCGCATGAGTGTGGGTCCTTACCCCAGATCTTCCCTCAACACGCCCAGCCGCCTCCCCAACTTGCCTAGCATGTCAGCCGCTTGCCAATAATCTTGGGTCTCAAAGCGAGCAACGACATCCACTTGCTGCCTTGCAACCTCAGATGGATGTTTCCTTGTGGTCCACGCGTTCCTGCAGCAAGCCTCGCTGACACTGCCTGGCAATGTCTGAACCTCCGCGCTCTTTTGTGAAGCACCTACCCTAATACGGATCTCGTGGCAGGGACCACTGCGTCACGAACTTTTCTCCACAATTGTTCTAGAGGCTTGCTGATCAGTCAAGATGCGGCTAGTCGTCTTCCTATCGCCCACAATCTTGGTCTGAACATATAGCCCTGAGCTCCTCTTGCCCAGCCCGTACCATACGTACAACCTGGGACTCAACGACTCAACAACGCTCTCTGGTAGGGTCTTGTCCGTCATTTTTCTTTCCATCTTTCTCTTCACAGTCGCTGGCGACGTAGCTGCTGGCAGTCTTAGATACGAATTTGTGATTATTCTCATGATTATTTTATCGTAATAATATCGATCACAATGTCCAGCATGGAGAAGCCGGTGTGCGCGAGCGAGGCAGATGGCGCCGTCTATGACTTTCCCCTGCACGTAGGTGCGGTTTGTAAGTGTGTTCACAACAATATTGGCATGCCGTCATCTGATAATTTCACAGTCATCGTCTTCGCTGCTTCCATTGGAGGTGCTGGGTTTCCGGTTGTCGCGAAGAAAGTGAAATGGATGAAGATCCCGCCCAAGATATTCTTCTTCTGCAAGCACTTCGGTACTGGTGTTTTGATTGCCACTGCGTTCGTTCATGTAAGTGCAATGCCTAGGTGTCTCTGCGTTGGCTAACGTCTCAGCTTCTCCCGACAGCATTCCAATCTCTCAACGACCCATGCTTGCCTGACTTGTTCACCGAAAAATATCCCGCTCTGCCTGGTGTCATCATGATGGGTTCACTCTTCATTCTATTCGTCGTCGAGATGTGGCTCAACGCAAAGACTGGCGGCCATTCTCATGGAAGCGCTACTGGCAACGAGTTTGCTGGAGGAGCGCCACCACCTGCTCTTCAATCCGCGATGAACAACGCCATGCAAAAACGCAATAGTTACGACTCGCAGAAAACCATGTTGACCATCCGCGATGACAAGAAGGGCTGGGTTGAGAACACATACCCAGCTGGGAACTTCTCCTTCCCCAAAGAACACGATGAGATGGAACCCCGATCCGAAATGCCACCATGGTTCATCGTCTTCTATGAACAGTACGTACGACAACGTGAGGAGATGATGAACATGGTCAATCACGCAATGCCTGCTTTGCCTAGCTATCCTCGGGAAAAGAGCGCTTCGGCACAGGCGTCCTACTTTGATGAGGATGTCGAGCAGGCTGTTGACCCTCTTGTGCTCAAGAAGCAGTCTATGCAGATCACGCTGATCGAAGGCGGTATTCTCTTCCATTCAGTCTTTGTCGGTATGACTGTCTCGATCACGGCCGATGGTTTTATCATACTCCTCATCGCCATCGTATTCCACCAGATGTTCGAGGGTCTTGGTCTCGGATCTCGTATTGCAGCTGTCCCTTATCCCAAAGGCAGCTGGAAGCCCTGGGCACTCGTTGTCGCGTTTGGTACCACGGCACCCATCGGCCAAGCCATCGGACTCTTCACACGCAGCTCGTACGACCCGAATAGCGCCTTCGGTCTTATCATTGTTGGTGTCTTCAATGCCATCTCATCTGGACTGCTGATCTATGCTGCACTCGTCGACTTGCTCGCGGAAGACTTCCTTTCTGAGGAAGCCCAACACACCTTGACTGGTAAAGACAAGACACGTGCTTTCATCTACGTGCTTTTGGGTGCTGCTGGGTGAGTTCTGTATCATCACGTCCTCATTTCATCTGACTGACATCAAACAGCATGTCCATCGTAGGCGCGTTTGCTTAAGCAGCCCCTGCCTTGAGCAGTGTCCACCGCTTGGTCAGCGGCGAACGCATAACGAGGGTGTCTTCTTGTCAGAGGTCAGTCGCAGCGCTGATACATGCGACCTTGGCGTGTCTCAGACAGACATGCGCCGTTTTCATGTTACGATCATATTGCAGGATCATTGCGCCGCCTATATCGTACGCAAGATCATGATATGTATGAGTACGGAGAGTATGGAGTTCTAGGGCTATTCTTTTTTTAAACTACAAAATGGGGCAGCCATTCACTCATTAATGTGATCACTCTAGTGTAATGACATCATATGTTCCGTTGTCTATCACGAAAGTGTGCCAGTGTGTATGTCCTGATACAGGCGCTCTTCTCATTGAATCATCGTTGATTTTAGAATTGGGACAGGCCTTCTTGAGTGCTTTCCAAGGTTCGCCTGATGTGCCTAGTATGCCTGATGTGCCTGTAGCATGCCTTACGCTTTTGCAGTCGGCTGAGCGCAAACAGTCTGCCTTCGGGTTTTCACAACCATGATGTGCCCAAAGAGCGACAGCTATAGTGGCCAAAAATTCTAACAATTACATTGGCGCTTATACGCAGCAGACCAAGCTGGAATACAGCCTGCTCCTTGTACTGATCTTTCCACGGCCGGTATAAAGTGCAGAAGCAGAGGTTCCTTGGGGACAGAGTGTCGTAGCAGAGGTTCTTTTACCAGAGCCGAGAGTTTAACAGCGCTTCGCTATGAAGTTGGGAGAAGAGCGAACAGTACGCCAGGTGTCCTGTCATGCTTTCGATGAAGTCCCCCCTTCTTATACACCACAAATCTTCATCTTAGCAACCACACGGTGGAGACCAACTTGAACATCCGATGTACCGAAACTGCGCTGCTACTAGAAATTTGCGTCGCCGGTGACTCACTGCCGCCGGCGACCCGAATGCCGAAGGTCAATTTTGTGTTAATATTGAGGATCGTACTACTTGGCTGGGTCAAGCTGTGTCGAAGGTGCAATGCCGAGACCACAAGAGTAACGCGCATTAGTGGTATACCTAAGACAGACCCGGCAGAGCTCGATTAGTGACTCAGGTCTGTTTCAGTGGGGGCCGATCAAGAGGCTCGGCGGGTACAGCATGTGAAACGGCATTGCGGCTCGGTTCGAGCGGTTCATGTTTCAGGACTGACAACCATTTGCAAGCCTGCTGAGTGATATGTAATGAATGTAGGGATGACGAAGAAAAGCGGTGGTCTCTGGGAGCGGACTTAGCGTTACAGTAACAGCACAGTATCCAATTGCAGAGCAGTAACATAAACCTGACCACGCGATGCTCCATTCGTTAGGAATCTGAATCAGCAAGATTATATACCCACAAGCAAAGAAGAGAAAGGAATTGCGGCAACTGCGCTTGAAATCAATGTGACATGAACTTAAACAATACGCGAAAGATGCACTCTTACGCAATATAACAACACAACAGCCACAACAACACTTGCAGGACAAAAAAAAGAAGTTTCAGGAAGCAGAAGATTTACTGGAATAGGGTCTAGACTTGCAAGAAAAAAAAGGTATACTGGCAACTGTTCTGGGCGCGAAATAGCCACAGAAACAGCAAAAGTACATCCCGGCCTTGACGGCAACCACAACAGCCACCACAAACGCAGGAGATGCTGGAAAGGAGTTCAGAAGAGCAAAAAGATGACCTAACCAGGGGTCGAACCTGGAATCTCTTGATTTGATTGTTATGAATCGTAGTCAAGCGCCTTGCCATTGGGCCATTAGGCCAGTGAGCTGTTATAGCTTACTGATTGATGAAAGGTATCTTGCAAAGAAAAGATATAAAACCATTTGAGAATGTTGAAAAGCATCTTTGCAATCTCTTTGTCAGTCTTCCTAAATGATTCCGCTTTCGGGGTTATGATCAAAATTTTGCCAGTGAATGTGGGGCTTGGAAAATCCTCACGCCTGCCCCACACTAGAAAGACGCGCGACTCGCAGAAGCCGACCATGGCCAATGGTATGCTCTCATCTGTCAAGCAATCTCGTGTGGCTCATGTTTGCTTTGGGCTTTGGTTCTTGTCTGTGTTTTCAAGGCACACACGGTTTGGGGTCATCGATTTTGGTATCCTTAAATCTAATCTGGCGACGACACCGACAAGTTACTGGGCCAGATCGTCTTGCTATAGTGAAACCGAAATTTGAGCGTGTCTCTCCTTTGATATTCGAGGCGGCGAGTCCGCGCCAAATGTCTCTTCTTCGGACTGCTTGTTTCGAGGAATACGATGGCGTTGACTTCTTGTGGCATGATCATCAGTTTGAAATTTAATAAAACAAGGTTTTTGAGCAATAACCGCAGCAGCAGTATCACTTTAATTCCCTAACGTCATACGGGCGAAGAAATAGGGTGCGAGCTGCAATTATCCAGCTCTTTTGGAGGTCTTCGGACCAGATACTGACCAATCGATATTTCCAGACTCTGTTGAGCAGGAAACAGACGTATTCTGTCGACCGCCCTCTACAGCAGGATTGGCCAAAAGTGTTCTTCGAGTGAAGCGGGATCGACTCTGAACCATTGTCCATGGGGATCAACATTCAACGCAATGGGTGTGCTAGAGAGTAATTTGTAAATAGCTCACAATTTGATAACTATCTCAGCAAGCGGGTATAGGCTACTCAGGCAGATGGATGAGATACGCAAGCAGTTATGGGTTCGAGGGTTCTGGCCGAGACATGAAAGACACACGCATTCACAGCAGACTCACGGTAAACTTAGCTCGAAAATAGGACGACTGCATGGATTCGAGACTTGTCCCAAGCAAAACACGATCTACGTTGACGCTATGATACGCTCAGAAAAGAGGAAAAACGCACTTAGATCGAGAGGGACATATTGACATAACAGAGAGAAGAATAAGTAAAGTTCTCCAACTTCTGGTGACGGAATCTACAGGAACTGATGCGGAAGAGCAATCCGGATTTTCGAGGTGTCAATTCAGGACCTGGTCTGCTTAGCATGACTGTTACCAGTCTCAAAATGCGTCGTAAACGCGCAAATACCATTGATATCTCGTAAAAATGGGGGGTGACATTCGCGCTTTCGAACGCTGGAATTCGTCAGACGCCATGTTCACACAGCTCAAGCTTTGAGGCGAAGCGTGGGAATCTCTGGCACAACGAATGAGCTAGTTGGATAGCAGCATACCAGTCTGTGGTTTACACGGCTACTCATTAAACGCCCACAGAGTCCCAGATTCTCAGTGATAGCCTGTCGTATTTTTCGGAAAAGGTAGAGCTGTACGTACGCTTTTCGCAGCGCAGCCTGAGAGGGCGGTCGCCAGCCTCCTCGAGAAAGTGACCAAAATGACCGCATCTGACACTCACGTTCTTGGGCCACTAAATGTACTCGTTCGAGCTGACACGGAGCAAATATAGCCTTGGTACGACTGTTCGCCTGCCAATCACAACGCTCAGCTGTACACCTCCAGGCTGCTAACCATATTCAGAAAAAGGCTGAGCGGCGCAGCTTTGCGGCGTCAGCCCTACGCAGCACCCCGGCTCATGACGCGCTTGTCGCGTGTGTAAGATCGGATCGAATGATGGGACATGTGGTGCCTATTTTTGGGGGCCGTCTCGAGTGTAGACGAAGTCCGTCTGTAATTATGGGCCACCACTCTGTGTGGCCCCGAGATTGTGTTTTGCAGTTGCATTTGCAGGCTACCGTTCGTGACACCTGTATACCAGGTTCTATGATTCCAAATATACTGATGCGCGGTCCTGCAGTGTTGTGCTGGGTCGATATATCTGTGGCCCCAGGCACGTGGTGTATCGCGATGTCATGTCGATTCCGGGTAGTGTGGGAGAGGTGTCATGTAACTCGGGCCGCTCTTTCGGCACGTTGGGACAGTGCTGTAGAGTCAATGTTGACAGATCCGCTGGTTAGGGCTATTAGTTGGTCTCATTGGTGTGTCCCGGTTCTGCCATACGAACCAGGCGCGGCTGAAGACAGACAATGATAGGCTTGCTGAGAACTTTGATTGGTTGCCCAGCGTCGTGACTAGAACAGTTGCAGTTGCATATGTGAGCACGACGATGTGGAAGCTGCTCGGAACGTGACTCCAAATCCGCGCCGGTGAGCCTCGACTCATAAATTGTAGTGTTTGCATCATCAAGTTCAGCCAGACATGCACAACCCAGTCTACAATTGCGGCACAACGTCCGGCCCGACCTCGCTTTGGCAGCGGCCGCCATCCCAATGCGGATGCGCTGCGACTGGCGCTGGCGGGTACCTGAGGCACAGCTGAACATTGTGCGCTGAAACTCAACATTGAATCGCTAACCTCTGCGTCACAAGTCGCCGTGGTTGCATGCGCAATGTCCCTGGATTATTCTATCTCCGAATGTCTAGGGTGCTAGGCAGCAACAGCAGCGTGCGTGGAAGTGGATGTTGGAGAGCCGTTAGGTCAGAGACAGGGCCTGCGGATTGCTGTCCGTCGAATGTTGGAGAAGAACACCCCCTGCACCGCCATGCGCTGTATTCCCTCGACTACAGACGAGGGTGTGCAGGGCAGTGATTCGCTGCTGGAAATACTCCAGCCTTGGGGCGGCCTCTGGAACTGGTCCGCAAGACTGCAACGTCGTCTAGAGAAGTCGTCTGTACATGCGTGGCCTTAGGCGGGCACAGTGTTCGTCATCGCAGAGACAACCAGTTAGAGATCGAATTGTACGACCAGCGACAACTGAATACCTATTGTATGCACAGTGCCGGTCACACAGTATCAAAGCATTGCAGTTCCAGGGCAGCGGTTCTTGGATTTCGGTTCACGGCTCCTGTTCGCTGATCAGCGGCGCAGCCAGCGCCGCAACGCCGCGCCGCCGGGAGTCGAGGCCAAAGGGCGCAACGACTCGAGGATAGGAACGTGCGTGTGTGTAGCAAACATGAAACGGACGTCCTATTCGCGGGAAGGTGAGCAGTTGCCGGGCGGGCGATGCTGTATGACTGTGTTCCACAAGCCAATGAGGTCTCAGAAGGCGCTTGTCAGAGCATGTGTGCCTGAGCTCGAGAAAATCGATGGAATAGAGCAGTGATGAGTTTCGTGGAACGTGTGTTCGCGAGATGTCGTCGAGTGCGTGGAGACAGGCAACACTCGGCGGCCGCTCAACACCACCAATATCCTATGCGGCACCAATAACGCTGCGTACGCCCTCCCGTCCTCACTCCGCAGTACCGCCGCCCCCTCTGAATCCTCTGCACTTGTCTTTCCTGATCAGCACAGCAGGATGCAGGGTCCGAGTGCCCCGTGGTAATCAGCCGCATGCGCACGTCCCCTTGGGATGTGGCAGAGCGCACTTCCCATTTTAGTCCCCATCAACGGCGCAGCGCCGCAGCTTGTAATGCTCCGACGAACGGCGAGTAGCGCAGCGGTTTTGCACGCTCTGACGAGATGCCTGAATGCAATGCCGGACGCTAGTGGGGGGCAAGCCACAAATGCGGCCGCTGTATTGGTGGGAGAGTGGTGGAACGCGTGGGTAGTATTTAAGATGCCTGGCCTGGGCAAAGGTAAGGGCATCAAGTCACCAGTCCACAGCTACGAGAGGCCTTCAGCAGTCCACCAGTTTTCTCTTTTCCTATAAGTCTGTTTCCTTTCTCTGTAGTTTCGGTTCTCCTCAGCTGCAATCATCTTCTACCCTCAATATATACTTCAGTACAACACTCTACCTCAAGCCATTTCAATGGGTCGTGGTGGTTACAACTAAAGCGTCGACATCTAAATCAATATCAACAACCACAATATATGTTCATATCATCGAAACCATGGGTCGCGACGGATACAACTAAAGCTCTCGACAAGGAGCAAGAGCAACGCCGAACACCACGTTTCATCATCAAGTCAATCAAAAGATACCTTCGAAGCCTTACACCAACCCAGAGACCAAACTTCAAGATGGCCGGACGCGGAGGATACAACTGAGCCTCAACTCGCGACGACTACATTCCGTATCCATACCATCACTATCATGGCTGGACGCGGGGGCTACAACTAGCCCTGCTGAACCAACAGCAATCTTCAGTACCTCGACACATCTCTTCCTCTCGACCACGCATATCCTCACACGACACGATGGCACATGCATCCCTTCACTCGAAATTCAGATCCTTAAGCAAGCGTCGCATCGAGCTCTGGCGATCCTCTTCAACCCTACACAGCTCACGGCTCAACTCGCTGGCTTCGACCACGTACTTGCGTCTTTGTCTTTCATACACTGGCATTCTGTAGCGTCTTGTCTTGTTTTATTTGTCTGATTGAGCGTTCTGTTATCCCATTTGAGCCAGCATTTGAGCAAGCGATGGAGTTGCATTTTTTTCTTGGGAACAGCATGTGATAAACACAGGCACCATTTGATTTTTAGAGGCGGCATAGCTCTTCACTGAGCGCGGTATGGCATTGGGCGGCGTCTCGGTAGCTGGTTGGGGCGTTCTTTGATGATTTCTTTTAAGATACCTCTTTTCTAGAATTCGTCGCTTCTACAAGTGCGGCTGCCCGGGCGGTGGCGCACGAGAATCTACACTGTGGCTTGACAATCCTTCTGTTCGATATGTGCCGTAGCTACTCGTGTGAACTACGTGCAGGGCCCATGGTGGTCTGGAAGCAAACCATCACGTGTCTACTTGCCGACGCAGAACCTGCAAATATGTGTCAGCATGGAATTCACAAGCTACCCCACAAATGTGGCTTCAGGGTCGCAGTCGCAGTCGTCGTCAGACGCCACGCTATACTTGTCGAGACAATCCCGCATGCTGGGGCCAAAAGCGGTCCATGCGTAAGGCAGCAGGCTTCAAGGCTTGGGGGCCAGAATGGACGTGGGGGATGATTTACTTCTCAAACACAACACCTAACACCTCCTCTACGTCCCCACCATCTCCTCGTCCAGTGATCCTGGCCAACGCGTCGGCCGCGCTGCGCAAGGATTCCGCGGCGAGTACAATGTCTATTTCGTCTGCTGCGTCAGGCTCGATGCCGTATGCGGAGTGTTCCTCGGTGAGCTCAGGCGTGACGGCCGTCAAGAAGGCTCCAAGGTGCGTGAGACATTCGGAGAGGAGGATGCGTTGTCGTTCCGTCGCGCCGAGGGATTCTTGCCAGATGGAAGGGTCGGGATCGGAGTCAGGGACGAGGGCGGCAGTCATGTCGCGGAAGGTTTGCATAAGAATAGTTAGGAAGGATTGCATGTTCCCTGGATCGCGCTTGCTGAGAGTGGTTTGGGTAGCAGTCGAAGCTTCTCTGCAGGATATGAAGGAGATGCGTGAGTCTGCGATGTTTAACGTGGAGTGGATTTTTGCTTTCCATGCGTCCTTTGCGCCAGGCGTCGACGAAATTTGATCGATCTTGTTCACTGCCACAACAACGTCAATGCCTGACTCAACGCACTGCTTAGCGGTCTCTGTGACCTCCGGGTCCATCTCTGTAGTCGCGTCCTGAACTATGATCAAGACGTCTGACTCCAAGGCTCGTTGTTTAGCACGCTTGATGCCTTCTTGCTCGACTGCTCCAACGATATCAGCTCCTACTAAGCCCGCCCTACGCAAGCCAGCCATGTCGCCAATCTTCACCAGCCAGCCACCCAGGTCAATACTGACTTCCACGATGTCTCGCGTTGTGCCGGCTTCTTGCGAGACGATCGCAGCTTCCCGTCCAACAATGCGATTAAGCAGACTGCTCTTCCCAGCGTTAGGCGCTCCAAGCAAAGCCATGCTTATGCCATTGCGGAGCAGCTCTCCTCGCACGGCATTAGCTACGTGTGCTTCCATCTGCGCACGCAACACTCTGACCTGTGCTGCAACAGACTCGCAAAGCTCTGCTGGGGATTCGTCGAAGTGCTGGTCCTCAGAGAAGTCGATCAGGGCTTCCAACTCTCCCCTAGCTGCTAGCAAAAGCATGCGCCACTGCTCGTAGCGTACAGCCAGCGAGGATGTTGTACCGCGAACGGAGATTTGACGTTGTTGTTCTGTCGAGGCAGACAGTGTTTCACCCAAGGATTCGATCTGCGGTAGATCCATGCGATTGTTTGCGAAGGCGCGGCGAGTAAATTCTCCAGGCTCAGCATATCTGATCGACTGCACAGCAGTTCCATCGGCCGAAGTGGCGCACTGAGGTATGGCAGCGAGGACTGCGCGCACTATAGCAGGACCTCCATGTACATGAAGCTCAAGCAGATCTTCGCCAGTGACCGTGTTGGGACTTGGAAAATAGAGGACGAGTGCGCCTGAGTCGAGCAGGGTCGCTGGCGACGGCGGTTGATGAGGGCTATAGAGCTTGCGCAGGGTCGCAAATCGCGGTTTCGGGAAAGCAGCAGAGGGACAAAGCCCTTCGTACACCTGATCACTATGAGCACAACGATGGATAATATCAATGATATCACATGTCGTATCGTACCTGCTTACATGCTGGGCCTGATATGCGGATGACGGCTATCGCAGCCTTTCCGGCTGCCGTGGATAGAGCATAGATCGTCGGCTCTTCAAGATGAGCATGGAATCGACGGCATTGGACAATACTCAAGTGCTGGCGCAAAGGAGAGTCAATAGCATGTTTAGCAGTGCGCAAGCAGGAGCGCTGGAGGCCTCTGCTATCTCTGGTGCAGAAAGTGCGCCGCAGATACCGACGACTACTACTGAGTGATGAGATGACAGCTCTCATGCCGAGAGCATTCGGTTTGACGTTCACATATCGCTGGTGATGAATCACAGGCATTGTGGTTCGTTCCTTCTCCGCAAAAGTGGCCCCTGCGCCGCCGGCTCCACCGAAATCTTGGATTCCCGCCAAAAACATTTTGAGCGGCGCTTGAACCTTCACCAACAACAGCGCGACGAATCGATACGACACAAGATGGCCTCCGGTATGTGTGGGACGCCGATTGCAGAAATGATCTCCACTGACTTTGCCAGACGAGATTGTGTGGTCCATTATTGGCACCGACTTTTGCAGCTATAAGCTGAAGACTACCAAGGACCAGACCTTCTGCCGCAACGAACACAACGTCTCCGGCTTCTGCAGCAAGCAGTCCTGCCCGCTTGCAAATTCTCGCTATGCTACGATCCGCTCCGATCCTAAAACAGGCGACTTGTACTTGTACATCAAGGCCATCGAACGCGCACACCTGCCGAGCAAGTGGTGGGAGCGCATAAAGCTGCCCAAGAACTACACCAAGGCCCTGGAGATGGTCGACTCGCACTTGCAATACTTTCCCAAGTTCCTCGTTCACAAGAACAAGCAGCGTCTTACCAGGCTGACGCAAGTCAACATCCGCATTCGCAAGCTGGCCAAGGAGGAGGAGCGCCTCGGTGAGAGACTGGTGCCCCGCCTTGCGCCCAAGGTCAGAAGACGTGAAGATGCCAGAGAAAGGAAGGCCCTGGCTGCGGCCAAGGTCGAGCGCTCCATCGAACGGGTCCTCATTGATCGTCTTCGCTCTGGTGCTTACGGCGATCGCCCGCTGAATGTTGAACCGAATGTATGGAAGCGAGTCATGAAGGGGCTAGAGAAGGAAGGCCAGCTCGAGCGCGACGAGGATCTGGACGACGGAGAAGAATACGAGGACGAAGAGGAGAACGAGTACGAGTACGAGAATGGTGTCGGCGAAGTCGAGTATGTCAGTGACATTGAGGGCGAGTCGGACGACGAGATGGAGGACTTCGAGGACTGGGTCGGTGGCCAGAGCCCAGATGAGGGCTCAGAGGGCGAGAGCGATGATAGCGAGAGCGCCGGTGAAGAGGAGGATGAATCCGAGGGTGAAGATAATGCAGCCCTCAAGAAGGCCCTTGCGAATCTCAAGAGGAAACGCCCTGCTGCCCCTCCGTCCAAGCCAAAGAAGAAGCCTTCAAAGGATTCCAAGGGAGCGAAGCGCGAGATCGAGTACGAAATCGAGAGAGAGCCTGCGGCGAGAGAGACTCTGCGCAACTGATACCCTACAATTCATCTTCGCAGCATCGGCGTTCGCTTCCGGCATGGAGTTTGAGCATCTTAGAGGCAGGTATGGAAAAGTCAGCTTGCGCATCATGCAGCTTCATGTTACATCAGCCATTACGATTTTCACAATGTATACGCTCAAGCATATTACAGTTTGCAGCTCTGT
This sequence comes from Stagonosporopsis chrysanthemi, assembly GCA_022560025.1. Lineage (NCBI taxonomy): Eukaryota > Fungi > Ascomycota > Dothideomycetes > Pleosporales > Didymellaceae > Stagonosporopsis > Stagonosporopsis chrysanthemi. Next base: position 364,458 of record JAFISE010000005.1, on the reverse strand, counting down.
TTCTGCGTTCATGTGTTTTTGTGGCTACTTGGCAGATCATTTGAAGGTCCGAGTCGTTCGCAGCAATTTCGCCGAAATACCGAATACTCGGCCACTCAGCTGTCAACCTCCCTGCAAGGTACCACTGTTTCTATTTTGAGAAGCCCTGAGCATCCGATGCTCATTTCGACGGTAATGAATTCCAAGCAGTCTATAAATTTGCTCTAACAGCGAGACAGGAGGCTGCTGTTCATCACACACACCTAAGGTTTTCGTCATCATACAGCCACAATGAAGTCAGCCAGTCTCCTGGTGATGGCTACAACAGCTGCAGCCTCTGTGATTGACTTGCCTGTTCGCATCCAGGATACCTATGTACGTCCTTTCAGGTTTCAGTATGACATAACTGATCAATACAGTCCTCAGTAGCCTTCTCGGTCGGAACGCCTCCAAAGCCCTATTGGCTGCTCTTCGATACCGGCTCGTCGACCACCTGGATCACATCCACCGCCTGCACAGAAAGATCATGTCCTAATGTGCGCCCCTACCCCCGGACTTTGTATTCGGCAAACGCCTCCTCGACTTCTCAGGACCTGCATTCTTTCTCGAGTATCCCCTATATCGCAGGCGACGGCGTAGCAGGTGCTGCAATCCGTGACGTCTTCTCCACTCGCGATGGCAGCTTCGAGTGGAACCAGACCTTCCTTTCCGCGAACGAGAGCAGCTGGCGTTGGATCACAGCAGATGGCTTTCTCGGACTAGGATTTAGCAGTATCGCTGAGGCTAATACATCCTCGCTCGTCGAGACTCTACTCTGGGACGGTCAGCTCGATGAGCCACGCTTCAGCCTGTTCTACGGCACCAACCTGTCTGACGAGGGAGAGCAGAACGGCGTCCTGACCATTGGCGGAGGCGAGGAGGAGAAGTACGTTGACGGCGAAGTAGTCTATGCGCCGCTGAGAAAGGAGGATCCGTACCAGCTCTGGCGCGCGCCTCTGCGCTCTATCAATATTCTGGTAGCACGCCAGCCCAACGCAACTGTCATTATGAAGACAGGGTCTCTGCCCGACACCACGGACGCAGAAGGTGTGTGGCCATATGCCAACACCACATGGTCCCAGTTTGGCGCCGGTACCGCTGTGTTCGACACAGGTGCGGGCCGCATCTCCTTGCCAGACGAGAATCTTGGCGCCGTATACTACAATTTGGGTTGGAACTTGACAAAGCTGCTGAATGGAGAGGAGCGAATGGGCTGCCAGCATCTCAATGCCTCGTGGGCCCTTACGTTCACACTGGGCGATGGCACGGCGGAAGATGATGTCTCATTCAGTATCCGAGGTGATGAGATCACCAGGCCTGGTGGTCAGTGCATGCCGCCATTTGACCCTAGCGGAGCTCCTGGGTTTGCCCTTGTCGGCTCAGCATTCCTGAAGAGGTATTATTCTGTGTATGACTTTGGCGCCACCAAGGTCGAGGAGTATGCACCAAGGATTGGGTTTGGGAGGCTGAAGAAGGAGTGGGATTGGAAGTCTCAGTGAGGGTTGAAGCCGTAGCTTGAAATGACCAAAGTTTGTTGAACTTAGCTTCAAAGAATGACCTCGATGAATCTTGTCCGTCCGACTATGAGGACGGTGATGAAAACAATGATGGGGACGACGATGACTATGAAGATGACCACGAATACGATCACGAAGACGACAATGGGGAGATCCCTTCAAGAGATTCCTTGAAGGCGGCACGCGTATGCGTCAGAAGTCAACGCTTTCGTGTTGGAAGGCTTGAGGAGTCGCACAAGATGGTTAGGATTTGAATATGTATTTTACTGCCTACAAGCAGCTACATGAACGGAAAGGTCGTTTTCGATTGGAGTAGTGTCCCGCTATCCACAAGTAAATGTTTTAAACGTAGGAAGCAACAGTTGTCACTGCGTCAAGTACTGTCGCGTATCCAGATGCGTTCGCTATCACCCTCAAGTTCATGTCAAACACGACTTCACCGTGTGTCCAGTCTCTCGTCCGGTCAGCAACCCGTTAGTGCTCAATGTTTCCTGTCTGGATGCCGGCGTTGTGGAGGTGGGTGTCATCGATGTCTGGTTCCGCGAGGGTACGTGTCACATTTGGTGGTTCCCAAGGAGAGGTGAGTCGGCTAGACGCATCCGGCATCATCCGTGAGCTCGAGATGGCCGTCGCGGTCGGGCCTCGGTCGAGTATCCACTTCCAGATCTGTATGGTGTTGCTTTACCAACGTTTACGGAATGGTGTTGATCATCAAGCGTAGGTGTGAGCTCGTTAGCTTCAGCCTCCATCTCGTCACACTGCTCTCTTGCATCCTCTTCTGCGTTCTTCAACACTTCTTGGGATCCTTGTAACATCAACTGCGCCGTCGCGTTTCTGTGCAACAATATCATAAAGTGTCAAGTAATCTTTGGTACGCCACCTACCAAAGCAGCAGAAGCACAATGCGCAGAATCAGAGGAATGTGTGGATCCTGGTAGTAACGCCACGCCAATTTCTTGGCTTCGCCAGTGTTTCTACTGGTATACAGCGAGCAAAGTTCGCCATACGCGGCCCTGTAGACCAGCTCGGTGTTCGTAAGTGGCTGGCGCATGGCATCTGATTGCAGGGTGCTATCTTTGATGGTAGATATTTCAGTCAAGCAAAAAAAGCTCAGTAGGTAATGTCCTCGGCGTGTGAACGATGATTTGGTGTTGTGGTGGGAGTGAGGGCGCGCTATCCAAACACTGGCTCGTGGTTTCTCTTGCGGGTATAGAGACTCGATCGCCGATCTGACCACATCGGTTTCCTCGTGTAGGCAGTCCTCAAAGAGAGCACTGGTGTATCTTGACAAACTCTCTGTCTGCTGCCATGTCTGTTGCACCCGCGTTCTTTGTCTGGCAAGGCTAGCTGCAGATCAAGCAAGAAGCAGTTCGTACATTGTCCAACCCCAAGACTGAGTTCCGCGCCCGCAACACGCCCACAATACATAAGTGGTGGAATGTATGATCTTTATTCGTTTCCGCAGGTGTGGTAGATGTGATCTTGACGCTCAGGTATGGCTTGAATAAAACGGACCTGCATTACTGCCAGTCGAGCGCCATGGTCTTCAGAACCGGGTATGGGCGGCTAACACGATGTGAGAACGACGCTCATCAGAGCCATGTTTTTGTCGTACGGCGTCGTTTGTTTCCACGCCTTAGATCCCTCTCGTACAAAAGACTCTGGGCTGCTGCAGTGCTGGTGCCACCCACTCTGGAAGACACAGTTCGTAAGCGCCGCTCGGAATATAGCAAGATCAATCGGCATGACCTTTCGCTCCTGGATCTAGGTGTGAGATTGGGGTTTTGATGAGATAATCGCATGCTATGGCCAGGCCCGCAATCCAGAGGGTACGGAAAACGAGTGTAAGTGCTACGGGGGAGAATTGTATGAGATACTGCATGACATCCGGCAGTACCTGTCCTTAGTGTCTGCGTCGTTGAGGTGTGACCGCAGCGCTTGAAGGTGCTGCATACAGCCTGAATGCCTGCACTAGTGGAGGATTTCGAGAGACCTGCCATGTTCAGGGAGAAAGCCACATGGTCAACAGGGCTGATGAGAACACGCGAGGTCATGCAATACTCTTTCTCAGAAGACATCGCGAGAAAAGGAGGTCAACAGACTGGATACGATGCCTGCGGTGAGGTTGGCCTTGTGTCTCAGCTGAGTCCAGCGCCGTTTCCCCGTGGGGATGTGGCTCCAGTAACACGAGTTCGGCAGTCAGGGAAAGGGTCCTGGGTGTTCTTCTGTTATTGAGGGATGCCCAAGTAGGTAACAACAGTGTTCTCGAAGTCTGGTCCAAGTCTGTGACTGCGCATGGCTGAACTCTCTCTTGACTGCAGTCCGCTATGCAAGAGCAGGGAGTGCTGCGGCACCTCCGCATTGGGTAATTCGCGCACATGCACTGTGAACGTGAGGGCACGTGATTTCGGGAAAAGTCGCGCGTGGGAAGCCTGCTCAGGTGCTGTTCGGACAAGCGTTATACCCATTTTTGTCCAAGAGCATCCAAAAGTATTAAGCTTAGAATGCGCGGCTCCACTCTGCAGGCTTGTCGTGCAACGTGGACCTCGTGGAATTCCTGGAGACAACCCAGTATCAGGGAATTGCGCTCCAACGGCGCTCGAAGTCTCCCAGCGCTATGGCCTGACGTCGATGATCTTTCGAAGATCGTGCTTTGATGATGCGAATTCGGTAGACATGCCCGGACAGGACCAACAAGGGCAGACAAGCAAAGCTCTGATACGCCAGCGGGCCTTTTGCGGCTTGAATTAGCTCGGCACAGGCTTGACTACCGCCCCGACACGATGCAACTTTCAGCAAAGAGCCGAAGACTCATTAATCTCACACGACCCCGGGACTACTCAATCGGGAAATCCGTGCATACAATTGTCCCCAGCACACTGCACGGCCGTTGTGGAGGAGCGAATCACGCATCTCGCTAGTCAGTCCGCCCTGCGGTGTCTCGATGCCCGCCATGCACTTTCCCCAAATGATGCGCAAAGTCCCCGCACTCCGCAACGCGGCTCAACGACAGACGTCATAGCCCCCCACAGCTTGTAGGATGATGCACCATGGTTTCCCTGGTGCTGCACGGGAATTGCACGCTAGAGGAATTGGAGGTGAGGACGGACTCGGTTACATCGCTGGGTGACGATGACGAGGGATGTTCAAAAGGCCGGCCAGCGCGCCTTTTTGTTATGTAGTTGCTTCTACTTTGCTCTCCAGGCTTGGCTCGGACTTGACCTTCTCTTGTATTGTCTTGAACCTTGAATACGCGCCGAGACGCGGTAGATTCCATCATGGGCAAGAAATTTTATGGCCTCACGGGCACCAAGCTCAATATTGCTATCGCCGTTGTTGCGGGCACTGATTTCGCTCTATTTGGATATGGTATGCTTCTTTGGTCTCAGAATAACCCAAATTGCTTATCCATCATCTAGACCAAGGTGTGATGGGCGGTCTGCTCACACTGCCTTCGTTTGTCCACTATTTCCCTGAGATCGACACTCTGAACCCACCAAACGGCGACGCTTCGCACACGGCAACGATTCAAGCCATCACCGTAGGCGCTTACACGCTCGGCTGCTTCTTTGGCGCTGTTGCGACTATCTGGCTTGGCAACATGCTCGGACGCAAGAAGACTATTTTCATTGGAAGTGTCATCATGATCATCGGTGCTGCGATTCAAACTGCATCTTTCGGTCTGGCTCAGCTCATTGTTGGGCGTTGGATTACTGGTTTCGGCAACGGTATGAACACGTCCACGGTCCCTACGTGGCAGTCGGAGACTTCGAAACCGCACAGACGAGGTCAAATGGTCATGATCGAAGGCTCCTTGATCGTTTTTGGTGTCATGCTTAGTTACTGGATCGATCTTGGTTTCTCGTTCCTCGAGCCAAGCTCCATTGCGTGGCGCTTCCCAATCGGCTTCCAGATCATCCTCGCCATCTTCATTCTCGTCCTGATCCCAGGACTGCCGGAGTCGCCTCGATGGCTTGTTCTGAAGGGACAAGATGATGAAGCATGGGAAGTCTTGGCCGCTCTAAGCGATCTGCCAAAGGAGGACAAGAAGATCGTGGCAGAGTTACAGGCCGTCAAGGACGTTGTGTTCGAGATGTCCCGCGGTGGATTCAGGGAATGCTTCAAGACCAACCGCAACAGGAACTTCCACCGTACAGTACTTGCCTATGTCAATCAAATGTTCCAACAGGTACGTATTTCTTGTGTTCTACAGCAGAAAATCGCTAAGACTCGTTCAGATCTCTGGGATCAACTTGGTCACCTACTACGCAGCGACAATCTTCGAAGGCTCACTTGGTCTCTCCCCTTTCCTGAGTCGTCTTCTCGCCGCTTGCAACGGGACCGAGTACTGGATCGCTTCCTGGATCGCCATCTTCACCATCGAAAGATTCGGTCGCCGCAAACTTATGATTTTTGGAGCAGTCGGTATGAGCGCCACCATGTGCATTCTTGCCGGAACGACCAGCAATGTCTCAAACAAAGCTTGTGCTTTGGTCGCTACTGTCATGCTGTTCGTTTTCAACTCCTTTTTCGCCGTTGGATGGTTGGGCATGACCTGGCTGTACCCAGCAGAGATCACGCCTCTCTCTATTCGTGCCCCCGCAAATGCCATCGCCACAACAGCCAACTGGGCCTTTAACTTCATGGTCGTTATGGTGACGCCCGTGGCGTTCGCTAACATTGAGTGGCGCACATACATCATCTTTGCGGTGATCAACGCAGCCATGGCGCCCAGCGTGTACTTCTTCTTCCCCGAGACCGCTGGCCGTTCGCTCGAGGAGATGGACGAGATCTTCCACAAGACTACTGGTCCATTCGACTGTGTCAAGATTGCGAAAGAGCTGCCGCACCGCTTCGACAAGCGCGGCAACCTGCTCATCGACTACAACGATACTGAGGAGGCAAGAGACATTGAGCGGAGGAGGAGCTCGGTTACTGGAGCGTCTCCGGGGGGCTTGTTCAAGGAAAATAATGAGCATAAGGAGAAGGTTGGGGATGGGAGCAGTGTATAGAGAAGTATCGTTCAAACAAAGAACCCATGCGTTCCGTAGTCGGGATAACGCTGAATTGCTTGTGCTTACACTTGATTCCTGACGCTGTTACACACTGATAATGTGTTACTGCCTGATAAACATACCTGCAGCGGGCCAGGATTGACATGGCCCATAGTTCTGCTTTTGAAGAGTGAGCCAACCCGAAACATCACAGACATTTCATTCCATCTCTGATCTTGCCGGGTGTACCCAGCAATCAATTTTGATTTGCGAATTAAAATGCGAAAGGTAAGCGCGTTGCTAACGCGATTTCCAGCTGGAGCACTGCTTTGTGGTGATGGTAGTGGAGCATTGGTTCATATGTCCATGTAGCAAGGTGCATTAACATTTTTTTCTACGTCTATTTCATGTCTTCTTCTATGTCTAACTGACTGATGATTCAACATCTACGTCTAGCTGACTAGAGGATTTAGGAAAGAACACTCAAGGTGATTTTGCGCCGTAGGCGACATTGACCTGTCCGTTCTTTTCACTTGCGGCGATAATGGCGTGAACATCATTGAGGCCAAAGGCGCTGTCGATGGGCGGGTCGACGATGTCTTGCTTGAATCGGCCTGTGTCGCCCTTGTGACCTTGTGTGGTGATGCGAAGGAAAGGGACGAAGAGCACAGCGATGAACGAAATGGCCATGGCAAACCAGAAGACGGCGGCAAAAGGTGCCACGGCGTTGTTCGCGTAGTACCCAGAAGATGGGGCGCTTCTCTGCACGGCGTCGAAAATGGCGGTGGCAATGCCGTAGCCGACAGCAGTACAGAGCCGAGTCAAGGTCTGAAGAAGCGAGCCAGCTATCGACTGCTTGTTTGCGGGCATTGATGATAGAACGTACATCTGTGGATGTTAGCAATGCATTGTTATGTGTGTACGAAGTACTTACGTTGGCGACAATGAACTCGAAATCTGCTCCAATGACACACAAGCACAAGGCTGGAAACGAGAAGGCCCAGTACGAATCGCCTTTCCGCTGTACAGCAGCGAGAGTAAAGGCTATGACATACGCCCATGCGCCAATACCCATGATGCGCTTGTTGGAAACCTTGTGCTGAATCAAAGCGGCAACTGCGTTTGCAAGTAGTCCCACTACAACCATGGGTAGCATGTGTACACCTGTCATAAGGGCATTATAGCCAAGCTCTGTTTGAAAGTAGAGCGCTATCCAGAAAGTGAAAACTGGGAAGCCGAGAAACCCGAGAGACAAGATGAGGAGCAACTATACGAGTTAGTAGATAATTGAGATTGTGGGTCGTGACCTTACCAGAGAGAAGTCCCTATCCTTGAAGACATTCATGTCTACGATGGCGTAATGATACTTGAGTTCCCACACAACGAACGCAACGATCAACAAGAGACCAAAGATCAGAAGCACTAGTACATAAGGCGTCTTCCAGCCGTCTGGGGCGTCACCCGCCAGACTAAGGGCTGCACAGAACATTCCGATACCGGCAATCGTCAACGCTGTACCAGGCAAGTCCAGCTTCTTCAAAGTGTCATGATCGAGCTTCCGTTTCGGCATCGTATCTGTAGGTACCGTCAAGGCGGCCACGATGGATGTGACGAAGTACGTGATTGCTATCAGGAAGAAGCCAGCCCTCCAGTTGAAGATTTGAGTGAACAGACCTGACAAGATCGTACCAAAAACAAAGCCAAGCGGATTACCAGCACTGAAGCAACCAAAGGCCTTGTTCTTACGAGGACTCGGCTTGTCATAGATTGTACCGAGTATGCCCTGCGCCGGTGGAACGGCAGCTGCCGAGAAGATACCTAAGATGCCGCAAAGGACATCAATCGTGATGCCATCCTTTGCGAAGCCGGTGCCCAGGCTCACTATAGCGAAGAGGAGCATTGAGCCAATGAACATAGTCTTACGGCCGAACAGGTCTGCAATACTTCCAAAGAAGAGGAGCAATGCACCGGCGGACAGTGAACATGCAGCATTCATCCAGGTGATCTGTGCATTGGTCATGTCCAGATCTCTCGCAGCGAAAGAGCTCATAACAGTGATCGAGCCGGTCAGGACGCTCGTCATTGCCACGGCCATTGTGACCGACAACACAAAGAGGCATTCTTGGAGATTCGACTTGAAGCAAGCTGGTCGCGCATTGGGATCCTTTTCGTCGATGTCGCTGATTGGTGAGGGCAAGTAACTGCCGAGTTTGGGATCGGGATCGGTAGTAACCATGTTGCGTGGTTGAGGTCGTACAAGTGTAGGAAGAACTACAGATGGAGGGGAGAACAATGGAGAGCTAGTCTATGACATGTTTAAGATACTGTGCACAATTCAAGCAACAAGTGAAAGCTGATGTCAAGTGAGAGCAGTGTAGTCCAGATTATCAATGCGCGGAAAATGCGCCGCCCTTGACCACTGCTAACCGATTTCGGCCAGTGCTGTTGCGCTTTGCATCTTGCGCAAGTGGCAATTTTTTTGCGACAGCACGCATTACGGCGCGGCTATGAGATGCAGCACGAAGCACGCTGTCTTTCATCAATTGTGACCGTACCATATCGACGTGATGACTAGGGACAAAACCCTCCAATGATTCGCTGATGTACGTCCGAGCGGAAGTAAGGGAGGTGTTGGTGGAGGGGAATGCGAATATGGGTATCATATTGGTGACGTTCGCGTACTTTTACAGCTTAAAGACTCTCCAGTCTCCCAAGTCCATTCCTTTCAGCACACCGCCAAGTGGGCCTTGTACTTCTCGGCCATCAGCCCAAAGTTTCCTACCTACCCAATGCTCGATGAAGCCATCAGGTCCAGACACTATGATCAACTTCGATCCCTTTTCTTGTGATGTGCTCGCCAACCTTTTCTTGACGTCCTCTGGCTGAATGAAGCTCTTCTCCTCATCAACGTAATACTGAATCTCGAGTCCATGTGTAGCAATCGTGTTGTTCGCTTTGAGAGCGTCTAGCTCTTTGACAATGAGACCTTTGTCCTGAGATGTTTCACTTTCACTGGGGTCGTCCTTCGACAGACCAACTAGCGTCGCAGTCTCGCTAGAACCGATAAGGACACTCTTCCACCATCCGAGTCGATTCTGTGATGGACTCGGGGTTCCTCTGTCGTCGCTGACACCGCCTATGCACTCCTCGCGTCGCCTGTTTGCCCACAAGATGTGCATTCTGCTACCTGTTCTCCTGCTCAGAGCCTGGGCGACCTGCATAGCCGGTGCGATGCCTGTCCCTCCAGCGAGGAATATGACCTCTTTGACGTTGCGGGGCATCTCGAACTCCGCGTTGGGGCCCCGGATGTCTATCGTCGCATGCTCTGGTAACCGGTGCAGGTAGGTTGATACCTCACCTCCAGTCTCTTGCCGTATCAAAAGCCTCATGTCTTGTGGAGAGTTCTCATCCTTCTTGCCATCAATTGTGTGTGGAAGCGGAGTATACGCGCGTGCAATCTGCAGCTGAGGCTGCTTGATCTGCACGCTCCATACGCTGCGCTTCTCAACCTCCTTAACACTCTGCGAATCTGGTGCGCCACTAGCATTCCGCAATGTGAATATGGCGCTGGTCGAGGATACAGGCTGCTTGTCGACAAGCGTGTAGGGCGTGAACGTGTGAGGATTGAGCGATGCGTCCGTAGACTTCGAGGGCCCAAAGAAGCGGTATGCAGCACCACCGGCCGCAGAGGTACCAAGGACTATTAGGGGACCTGCCCGCCGCTTGACCCAAGACATAGTGAAATTACAAAGTGAACGTAATGGGGTCTTTTGAAGATGACAACGGCATTCTTCGAGTCTGGGGGCAAGTCGGATTTCGTTGGCCCGAGCTCAAGCTCCACACCTCCACCCCTCCACATGCTCGAGTGACGACATTGCTCATGACCACTCGCAACATATCACAGTACAATCCGTCCCCGCATCCATACCGTAGAGGCTCTCGAAGTGCATGTTATCGCCGAGCCTCAACAATCAGAACTTGGCTTTGTTATACTTATCTACGACAGACCTATCTTTAGCACATTTTGCACCATGCACCATGCACCTCAGCCTGTGGTCGATGCACGCGGCGACAGAAGCTGATGTCCGTTCGGATAGACAAGCATTACTCAGCCTGGCCGAGAACCATGGAGGTGTATGAAGATCACTGCTGCGAATGAACGCGGCGCTCGCAGCCTCGTCGTGTGTTCTATTCAGAGAAACAATCTCAGCCTTACGGATATTCGCACGGCGCAACTTGAACGTACATGCTAGAGACTCGGGTCAGGAGTTTTGTGTTAAACATGTTGCTGGACATAGCATGGCCCAGCGATTACCATATGTTGACAAGGCTGAAGGCGCTCTCAGATGGCTGTATGCTTTACACATTGCCCCACCCGTTGTGACGTTATCGGTACAATACAAGCCTGGCGATGGTGCTGGCAGATTACATCCGGCTGATAGCTACAGACCCAGTCTGGTGGTGGCTTAGATTGCTTGGGTTTATGTAGTGGTTGGGGGCCGCTCCACCATCACAATCTGGTGGCCCTCGCAACCTCGGGATTTGAGGTGTGCGCATTGGGCCCTGCAAGTCAGATAAGAGCCTGGCTACCCTCAGCAACTTTGTCGTTGGACATCTTCTCTTGCTTTCATGCTAGAACGGCGTATGGCCTAGCTTTTTCTTGAAAATGAGCCGGTCACCATCTCCAACTTCTCGACCTCAGTCCTCGCGACGACTTTCTTCCAGTCAGCAAAGTACTCCTCGGACACCAGGTGTTGCACTGCATCGTAATTTCTCCACCATATTCTCAACGTCTTCTCCTCTTGGGATAACTCTGCAGGACGTTCCAGCAGGCGGCCAAGATGGCTCTCGCACAGCACTAGATACTCCAGCCTTGCGAACAGAAATGGAACAAGGAGACGATGAGTTTCTCCTTGGCCCTGGACACAGTCACCGTCGTCAGAGCACAAAGCAATACGAACAAATGGAATCCTGGGTACAGCTCGTGAAGGCTGGGACGATAAAGCTATTGATGACTGTCTTTTTTGGCGGTGCGCTGTGTCTCTGCTTGAAAGCTTGGGAAGGTTTCCGCTCACCCATCGCGCTCTCCAAATACGATATTCGGATCTTCAACGCTCTTACCATCGCAATCTCGATATGCCTTGGCCTTAACCTTCTCGCTTCGCTCAAAAGATATGCAGTTATCCTTCGCTGGTCAATACTTACGAGATACTGGGTCCCAGTGGAGGTGTTCGATCTTGTATTGGGTATCGACGAACTGACCAACGTTGCAACACTTTTTGCCCTCTCTGTGCCGGCATTGCACCAACAGAAATGGCTCATAGGCGAATCAAAGCCATGGAAGAATGCCCAGCTAGGGATAAAGCGGCGATTCAGCGTTGCTTGTTCCATATGGCTGTTGGTCAACATTGGCAGCCAGGTATTGGTGGCATCACTCAGTTTGTTTTGGCCTACAGAGCCGTACACATGTCCACTCACGAAATACGGTACTGTCTCTGTGGCCGATCTGTCGAAATGGAATCTCGAAGAAACAGAGACACTCGATTGGGCCTCTCAGGAGGCTGCGTGGAGATACGGGATGGATGCTCAGTCTTGGAATAACCATTCAGCCTATGGTCCAGCACCCGACCTGGCACAGCTGCCTGGAACGCCACTGTACCGAGGCAACGGCTATTACGAGTACCGTTTTTTCTACCGAAACCCTGACCGCCCTTACAGCCACCTTTTACAGAGTAATCGCAGCATACGGGCTTCAGCTCATTGTAAAAGCTATGATATAAAGGGTAAAATCACCGAATTACCCCGAGACGAGGAAAGCGATCCGTCTGGTTGGTCTGTACTTGCTGGGCTGCATGGAGAAGAGCCGTCCAATATTTCGATACCGACTTATGGCAAAGGCATGGTCACATGGACCGTTCTAGAAACAGACGTCTGTGGTCCTCGATGTACACAAGTTACTGTATTTCAAGCCAAGGCAGACAAAGGCCAATTAGCAGAAGCAGTCGACAAAAGCTCTTTGTGGATTTGCGACAGTAAAGTCTCAGAGATTGCTGAGATTAGTGATGGTGCAAGCCATGCTGCAGTCAAGAACACAGAAACCGTCATCAACGGTACAGATCGTTTTGCCAAGATAGCAGCTGGTGCGATTGGTTGGACGGGGGTAAGGCAGAAATTATGGAAAGATCGACAATACCATATCTATTCTCAGGGCACGCCGTGGTCTCCGAAACGAGTGCTCACAACCGAAGACGTCGAAGAGATCATTATGCGCTTCAGCATTGGTGCAATAGCAGCTTTCGACGACCATGGCATTCGGTACGACATCCATATCAACAACGAGACCTGCGATGAGAAGAGCCAAAAGATCAATGTGAGCTGGAGGTACGTGTCCAGTATTCTAGGCACAATAGGAGCCATACAGACCAGCGCATTGATTTACTTGCTCGTAAGCGCGAACAAGAGTATCGTTCGAGACGCGAGCTTCTTCAGTACAGCCATGCTCTTGAGACCTGTACTCGAGGTCCTTGACGATGTACCAGGGAGAATGGCAATGACTGGGGCCGAAATAAAGAACCACAGGAAGTTGCGCGACAGGAACATCAGATACGACTACAAAGAGGTTGGCCAAGTCAAGCAAGTAACTGTCCATTTTGAGGATGAGTTCAGGGGCCATATGAGGAAGAAGTGGCCGTCCGGGGACTACAGTGGATGATCGTCGAATTCGGAAAACCTGGACGATGTTCGGGATGTTAGCAATGCCCAAAGACGACTGATACGATAGATACGATCAAACTCGAAGGGCTGCGAGAACGTGGAAGGTCTCAAGGTTGCCTTTTCAACAGGCAGTACAGGTATACAACATGGGTCTTTAGTATAGATTAATGCGTTCACTTCAGCTGTAAGTACTCTTGGCACAACCATATACTTGTGTTCATTGGTGCTTGCTACTTTCAGTGAGGATCACATCAGAAATTAGCGCCTTCAGGCAACTACGTCTTATCCCAAACCAAGTTCTTGGCCAGATTTCCGACTCAAAGAGGCAAGGATTACAGTCGAGAAAGTTGAGGCTGTAATTGCGCTTATCGCGAACACCGAGCACGATGAATTCTCGAGTGTACATAAAGCCCTCCCGCGCCGGCCTTGACGTGCCCATCAGCACCCGTCTTCCGAACCATCACCCAGACTCAATCACGCTAACCCAACACACCCATAGCGTCCTGCAGGCAAGATGTTTGACAGACTACGCGAAAAGGCTCACGGTCGAGACGAGAAACGACCTTCGCTCGATGGTTACCAGCAACAACCAGCACCTGCACCTGCATACGGCTCATCATACCAGGCCCCTCCAGCCTTTCAGACGCACTTCGCATCAATGTCTATGCATGCAGCTGACGACTTGCGCTTCTTGCACTTCCCACCTCAGGTAGTTGATCAATGTCGCAACACAGTACAAAGCGTCTGGAAAGGCGGCATCCAGCGCGAAGGCACGTACGGCAACTCATACGAGTTCAAGCTTTCTGACTATCCATGGTCTGCAATGGGTTCTGATGCAATGGACGCCCGGCGTCTTGTCGCTGCGCTACTAGGCACTTTGCACAGCATGGGATGGGTCCTAACCCTGAACACGGACGTGAGCAAGACCCTCAGCGACAAGGACACGCTGCTCTTCCGCTATCAGTCCCCTGCGCCGGCGCCGTGCGACTGGTGCAGTATCAGCTTCTCTCGAACGGACAGGTTACGGCTTATTGATGCCAGTCCGGAGGTCTGTCAGGCGCTACCGGCGCGGCTGGGGCAGGAGTGGGTGAGCAAGGTCAGCCAGTATGCACCTGGCATTCAGGAGATCAAGTTCCACGGCTACCCTTGGTCTGTTGGTGGCAAGGAGACTATGAGGACGAGAGAATTGCTGTTGACCATGCTGGCCACGCTGGAGGAGGAGGGTTGGACAGTGTATGCAAGCATCGACCAGAGCGCATCTGGAGGCGGCCAGAATACAAGTGAGACTGATTCTGTAAGTGCCATAGCCTTCTACGCCGCGACGACCCATAAGTAACAGAATGTAGTGGCACTGCTGCCGACCAAAGGGTTGGGTCAAGGGGGCACCTGTCTACCACGGACGATGATAAGCACAACATCTATGCATAAACATGGTCCATTTGCTCTGGGGACGCAAGGTCTAAACACCTGACTGGATATTCTTGTTGCTTTTGTTGTTGATCAGCGTTCATCCCCGTGCATTCTAGCTTGGAGTGAGAAGGTGATGATCTACAACCAGATAAATGTCATGTATGGGACCCGCAGCAACTCGGAATTGTGGACATGTCGTACAATAGAATTGATAGCGGTAATCGAGCCTGGACTGAACTGAGCGAACCTAGGTGCAATCCTCGCGCTAGTGACATCCTTCTCCCAACACCACCATGAATGTGCAGATATGCCACGCGTGCCGACAACGCTGCTCCGAAAAGCGCGTACGATAGATCCGTTCCTGCCCGCTCTTCTCGCACCCTGTCGCGACCTGCATACCGCCCAAAACGAGCTACGATGGCTCCGCGAACACGTCGAGAAAGTCGCGAAAGCGCGTCGCGTAAAAGGCGACACGCTGGCTAAGGGGGCATTACTGGGCCAACTAGTCAGGGAAAGAGCCAAAGGGAAGCCGCTACAATACATACTTGGAACAGAGTATGTTGGGGATCTGGAGATAAAGTGCAGGCCTGGCGTGCTCATTCCAAGGTGCGACTCGATTGAACGGACACATGCGCGCAAGGACTCACGGCACGCATAGACAAGATACAGCAGCTTCTGTCGCACACCTTACCAGACTAGTTCGAGACGCGCACAATCTTCCTGCCGAGCTGCGTGTCCTTGACCTCTGCACAGGTACAGGTTGCATTCCGTTACTTTTCCGCCATGAATTCGCTGCGAAACGAGATGACATTGATCTGCGCATCACTGGTTTCGATATCTCCAAGAAGAGCGTGGATCTAGCACGCGAAAATCTGCGGAAGAATGAGAAGGGCTCTCAGGCGCGAGATGGCATGATGAACTTTGCCAGAGCGGATGTACTCGTAGATCCCTTTGCAGATCTGGTTCCCGGAGCACCATTGCCTCTCAAGAACGTATTGAACCACAGACGGTGGTCGCAGTTCTGGGACATACTCATCTCGAACCCGCCCTACATCTCGCCCTCTGCCTATTGGAAGACGACCACACGATCTGTCCGTGGCTTCGAGCCGAGACTGGCCCTCGTTCCTCCATCGAAGGCGAAGCTAGACGACACGCAGCAAGCAGATATGTTCTACCCGCGGCTCTTGTCATATGCAGAAGAACTCGAAGCAAAAATCGTGCTTCTCGAAGTTGCAGACCTTGAGCAGGCCCTTCGCGTCGCACGTCTTGCGCAGGAACTAGACATCTTTGACGGCATTGAGATCTGGAGGGACGAACCAGACCCCTCCTCCAGCCAGCCGACGATCGAGGATGGCTTCGACGTGCACGGCACAGGCAATGCTCGCTCTATTGTCTGCTGGCGCGGTGCAGGCGGCTCATGGCTGGGCAAGGCCACCGCGCATACGCCGTCAAAAGGTGCACCAGCACAAGTGTTCCGCAATTCCCTTCTCCCTTCATTCACGTTTGACAAGCCATGAGCCCACTGCCAATGCTCGTGAGAATTCACCATTTCAGTAAGGCGACTCCTAAATTGCAGCATTCCATGAGTCGTTCGTGCTTGAGTAGCGAATAGCACCACGCGGGACGACCCAGGGTGCACGCTAGAGCCGCGATTGGGTCCGTCGGGCCTCGCGCAACTGGACTCTCCTCACTGACGATGACGCGCAGTCGTCACGCGCACGTTGTACAAGGACTAAGACCCGTCAGCGCCTGTCGGCCGCATGCTGACGCAGGGCGAGACCCCGCGCAGATCCGGGGAAGGTACTTGATGGCCCAGTCCCGCGTTTTACTGCATCCTAGGCGTGAGGAATCTTTCAAACACAACTTTCAAAGTACACAGCAACTATGCGTCTCTCGATACGACTCTTCTCTGTGCTTGTAGTGCTCCTTGTAGCTTGCACGCTAGCGCTAGCAGGGCCTGAAATCCATACGACACTTGCTCTGGAGGTATGTACGCAGTGCACACTGCTGCAAGGCACTGTTGACACAGCGCAGGAATTACCTCAGGATTTTCATTCAGCCCAAAAGCCCTTTGTCGCGTCAAACGTGGCTTCTTCCTACGCTTTTGCGGGGAGTCAACCCATGCAGGCAGCGTCAGATGCAGGCTCGGCTGAGCGACCTGTCGGCAAGATGGTCTTCGCTGTGCTTGTTTGCGGTGTGCTCTTTGGCCTCGGAATGGGAATGTGAATGCAGGCCAGTTCATGATGGCGATTACGACGTCATGAGCTATGGCAGCACCAACATCGGGCCGTGACCACTTGGGTATTGACCCAGCAAAAGCATTGCTTTACGTGACTCGACTCCACACCATTCGTTCCATCGAGCCAAACGATTACTGCTTTCATGATTATAGAAGCCTGCACACACCGCCACCACGCCTCCAGGGCAGGCCGCACACGTGACATCGACCGCTGTCACGTAGTGACGGATCATTGTCGAGCGTACCATAGCTTCAGACAGAAGCTTTTGTGTTCAGAGGGCTGGCTGGAATTGACGGACCTGCCTTTGCATCACGAAGTAAGAAAGGAGATGGGACACAACCTGGTCCGGAGTATCTTACCACCTCCCCGGTTGCCGTCAGCAAGATGAGAGGAGACGAAGAATGCTGTTCGCTGCCAACACAGCTCTCCATGTGCTTACAACGAGGCTCTTTTTTGGACCTTTATTGTGCACAATCTCCTCAGACACGTTACCGTCATGACGTGTTACCGTAACCGAGAGTTCCATGAATTATACACGCGATTCCGTTGCTTTGCATTTGACAACATCAACGCCCTGCTGATGCGGGACACCAGAGCTGGGAATGGAGGACAGGATAGTCGCATGGTATACAAGCCTGGCTGCAGGTTAGCTTAGACCTGTGCAGAGGAAGGGTGCTGTGAACAATCAGGAGCAAATGATGATAGCAGAATTATCAATCTCACGATCCAATAGACGCACTCAACCTCCATTCCAGCTCCTGGTAAAACCCAGTGTGCTTGAAAGTCTACATATTCCTTGTGTGTTTGAGTTCTTGTGCACCGAGGACCGAGAAGCGTTCTCCGCCATCTCCGAGTGCGAGCGCGTCATCGCCTCACGGGAGCTTTCCGAGCAGCTAATAATTTCCCCAGACTTTCCACGGTCACACTCTTCCCCATACAAACTATGTCTGTCGCCTTTTTACGCCTGTCAAGAGCTCGAGCGCCTTGTATACGCAGCCTGCGCCCCTTCTCGACCACAGTCCCGCGCTTTCAGTCTCCCGTCCAGTCCATACCCTACACAGAATCCTGCCCGTCTCCAACATGCACATGCGCCGCCACGCCCCCCGACCTGGACATCGACCGCAAGACACCGCTGCTCAACACAATGGCGCCTTACACTGAGCAAGTGCTGCTATGCACAGGCAAGGACGACTGGACCAGCAACCTCGAAGACGACGAGGGCGCCACGGCCGACTTCGTAAAGGGCCTGAAGAGCATCATCGGCAAAGGCGGCGAGGCGTTTGATGTTTGTAAGCCCCCTACGCGCTGGGGGAGCAGCTATGGTGTGCGCTTCTTGTCGCCCGCATACTGACCGTCCGCAGCCATTCACCAATGTGCTCATCACCGCCAGCTCGCTGCCCGCCGCTGAGACACCAAACACCACAACCGCGTTGCTCTTCCCCAGCTTCCGCCGCATAAGCGCCATACCGCACACGCCCGCCTCGTTCAGCAACTTTGCAGCCGCATACCTCAAAGCGCCGAAGCTGCACCCCATGCACGACGGCCTCTCCGCGGCGCAAAAAGCCGCCCTCGCCCGCGACGAGTCCAAGGCCACGCTCCTGCCCACCCCCGAGCCCATCTCCCAGCCCACGATCCTCATCTGTGGTCACGGCGGCCGCGATCAGCGCTGCGGCATCCTCGGCCCTATTCTGCAGTCCTCGTTCCGCGCTGAACTCGCGCGCAGAGGCATCGAAGCTCATGTGGCTCAGATCAGCCACATAGGCGGCCACAAGTATGCTGGGAATGTTATCATTTACCTGCCTCCGAGTCTGGAAGGGAATGCTCTCAAGGGGAGTGGGATATGGTACGGCCGGGTGGGGCCCGAGCAGGTCGAGGGCGTGGTAGAGGAGACGGTTGTCAAGGGGAGGGTGGTGGGAGAGTTGCTGAGAGGAGGGTTGATGCAGGGTGGGGGCAATATTGGGAGGATTGTTGAGGCGCAGAGGCGGGCGGAGAGCGGCGACGAAGACACGGGGCGATTGAGGTTGCGGCCGCGGGCGAGGGCCTGAATAGACGGCACCGCAATAGAGCGACTATCCTTGAGCCCATACATGCAGTACCCTGAGTAAATATAAACCGTCCGTGCACCTCGGTGCTTGAGAACCCTCCATACACATACTTTGAAATGCACGAGTCCAGGCAGGTATTCTCCTCTAAGCACAAGTCAATCTGCAGTCGACAGAACGCGAATGACGTACTTCCGAGGCAGACGCACAAATCTTCATGTTTGCTTTACTTGTCGTCAGGCAAAATGGTGAGGATTGATGAGAGACTGAGACAGGTCGGTCATGTGGAAAAGGCGTCTTGGACAGCATGAAATGTTGGTGTCATGGATTCAGAAAAGACACTTGCTACAGCTCGCTTTCTGATTTGGAGAAGCGGATGTGCAGAGCATCGATGAGTGATACAGAGACCGATCGGTCAGATGCAGGAAGACAGTACTTTCAAAGTGAGAGATGATTGTGAAGAGTTGAGTGCGGACAAACATGTCGTTGATCACTGGTCGTTTCGGTCGCATCGACTCCTTGCCGTGGGCTGAGTCGGCGGCATGAGGCGTTTGCTCCGGCAGTATGTAATGTAGGGATACTACTCGGAGAGATCTTGCAAGGGGGAAGCAAACACATCCCAACTGTGTTTGACTTTTGAAGACACGACTTTGCTTTGTTCTGATTTTAATTCTTCTAGGGAAAATATCTTTTGAGGTCTTCATAGAGAAGCGCACGTAAGTGGCAGTGTTTTGGAAAGGCTGACCACCAATTCAGGACGGCGTTGAGTGGAGGAGATGGAGATAGGAGTGATGGTATAAGGAGAGTTGCAGAAAGAAGCAGACATGAACATTTTCGTAACGAGCCAAAATATTGATTTTCTGTGTCTCTTTCGATGATACAAGAACTTTGATCTGATCTTTTCAATCCTATTCAAAGAAGCTCTTCTCAAAGAGTTCGCCTTCCAAAAGGTACAGCGGTCATGATGTGTAGGACTAAATTGGTAGCTAACAATCGAATCTTGAATCGAACAGATATAGACTTTTTTCTTCGCCTCGCAAAGCCAACATGTCGGGATTGACAACAACTTTTGCGTGCAACATGTCACAAACAACAGAATTTTCTGACAGAAATGCCCCCCAGTTGGTGGAACTTTCAAGCTTTGAAAGTCGAGCAAGCACTGGATGATGGCAAGCACCGAATGGAGGACCCGACATCAAATTGGTTGTGAGGCATTTTAATCTCGGTTTCCATGTAAGCATCCATCGATAAACGCCTCTTATAAGGCGTCAACCAGATTCCGTCAGCGACACCTCACATATTCCAATAATAAATACCATGTAAAACAAAGCCTCTTTCTAGGGCAGAGGATATACTGGGAACTCTGTGCGGTTCAAAGCAGGGTACTGATAGAGAAGTGAACAGAACAGTTCCGGGATTCCAGCCAGCTTCCGATGGAGAAGTAAAGTCAGGTTGTGTGTCAGAAGCCTTGAAATCAGACAGACCGAGTTCGGCATAGATGCTGATGTCAGTAGAAATAAACCACGAGACATTTTTCTCTTGCAAAGGAGGCGACAGAAAGACAAAACTCCGTGGTATTGCCCCAGTCTCATTTCTCGCAGGCAGGCCGGCAAACATGCCTTCATAAACCAGTCCTTTCGGTATCAGATTTTAAGCGTGTAGCTTGCTGACAACATGACTCATACTTAAGTCAGTTGCCGGCAGCAGAGGATGAAGGCCATGCGGAGCTTTTTTTTTTGATTTTGCGAAGAGTCTCACAGCATCAATTTTGTTCAGCAGATGTTTTGATCCCGAACTTTGGGAAGATCACAATTTGTGAGCTTAAAAGGTATCAACAGGGTCCACATCTGCATGTGCTATGTTGCTTCGAGAACTTCGAGCAGAAAGCTTGTTCATGACTTTGGTTTGACAGAATCTTGACGTGAGACGAAGGCTCTGCTCTCGAGCCCTGAACACGCCATCGGGCAAAGAAGAAAGATGGCACACCACATGAGTTTGTGATGAATTTCAGACATTGACGGAGCCCAGCCCCAAAGGCATTATCCTTAGCTTCTAGCCCGATGTGGGGCAAACGAGAACATGAGTTTGCACCAGCGGGTTTGAAAGAAAGGAGGATATGAACGGATGGAAAGCTGATTTTGCAATTGATGATAGTCCATTGAAGAGAAGAGTTCTGGAAGTGGAACTATACTTGGAGTCCGCCATTACACATGAATCAAAGGCGATGATGGTTTTGGGACACACATCTCCATTTACTTTCCGTGTTATTCAGTTCGAGCGACACAAAACATGAGCTCTTGGTCAGAGAATTTCGAGGGCCGCCGGACATGAAAGTTGCCAGCTCTAATGTCACAAATCTAGATCTTTTAGCAGTCAAGACAAGAGAAGCCCAGGGCAGCGCCCACCAGAGAAGAGTGTTGAGGATGATTGCTTACATACAAGGTTTGAAGCAACTCTCCCCTGGCATAATTTCATCCCCATGCAATCTGAGAGGACATACAAGAAGAACGAGAGAGCATGGACGGCGGGATTGTGCAGACAATGATTGAGGTATTTATAGACAGACTCTATATGTGGGCAGTACGCCACTAGCGATGTTGGCCCACTGTGAAAATGCAAAGATGCGACAAACGGAACCCAACGCCACGCTATGCAGTCTTCGCGCTATTCCGGATCGTATGTGTAGGCATTCAGAAGGCCCTGACTTTCTTCCCTTCGACTCCCATCCCAGTATCTGCCTTTCTCTTCCCCAATACCGAGTCCGGCGTGCTCGGCATCGGTATGCCAGCGCCCTTGCTGTACTCCTCGAAGCAGGTCGCGTGGTAGATTTTGCCACCAACCTGCAAGGCGTCCATCCAAACAAAGTCGTTCGCATCGACATTCCACTGCGTCTCGAATTTTTCTTGGCAGATGGGGCAGGGGGCGTGCTGAAGTGTGGGATCCTGCGGAACAAGCACGTAGCGGTCCTTTGCCTGCCTTTTGGGCTTTGCGACGCTGTTCGTGGCGGCGGCATCAGAGGCAGGCATTGTCTCGTCGACTTCGCGGTAGTCGATCCAGTCTTTCTCGGACATGTACCAGCTTCGGTGTACGCCACGCTTGGCGGCGTCGGGGTCCTTGACCTTGAAATGCCAGTCCATGTGGCGGGCCTTCTTTTCTTTGCCCTCGGATGTGTTTTCAAAGCGGCGTCCGCATGTTGCGCAGATGTTCGGCTTTGCCTCATACAGACGAGATATGAGGTGGAAACGGGGCTTCTTCATGGAGGCTGTGGTGAGCTCGATGTCATTTACAGCATTGCCGGGCGCGGAGGTCTGCCTCGCCATCGAGGGAGCACCGAAGGAAGTGCCATTAAGAGGTGCGCCGCCAGACATTCCACCTATAGCAGCAAGTAGCCATTGCGCACTTCCAGGTGCAGGCCCTGAGAGCGCTGGCTGGGGAGGCTGTTGAAGATTCGACATGGGCGGCAGAGGCGTAGACGCTGCTGGCGGAGGTACAGCTACTGGCTTGTTAAACTGCGCGAGGAGGGCTGCAAGGTTTGCTGTGGGATTCATTGCCGCTGGAGGCGCTGCTGGTGTTGCTGGAGTAGGCGCAGGCGTTGATATAGGAAGCGGATACCCAGCAAATGGCGAGGGTTGGAACGGCGCCGGCGCCGATACAGATGAAGATTGTGCTGGGGACGAAACGCGCTTCAGAAGATCAGCAAGGTTGAGCGTGGGAGCGTGTGGCGTTGCCGCTGGTTGTGGTGTGGATTGAACAGGCGGCCTGAAGCCAGCAAGTAGCTGGGCGATGTTTGGGGGTGCGCTCGCCGGTGGGGCACCGACAGGTGAGAAGCTCGGAGGTATGCCCTGTGGAGGGAATGCTGGCACTGGTGTTGGGGGAGCAAATGTCGGCATAGGTGTTGGGTTTGGAGCTAAAGACCGAACCCGCTTACGGACAGCTTCGAGTTGTTGTGGAGGCAGCGTCTGGGTATCGAGGATCTGCTTGAGGGAGAGAAGAGCCTGCAGCTTCGTCTGGACATCCCTATCAGTAGGATTATGAGCAAATGAGGCCTGCGTGGCTGCGACAAGCTGGGCAACCTCAACCTTCAGATCAGCCAGATCAACCGACGACATGGGTTGTGGGCTGTTGAACTGCTGCTGGAATGGCATTGGTGGTGTTACCCCAGGCGGGCCGTATTGTGGTGTAGGTGGAAGACCTGCTGGACGGCGAGGATCATTCGGGGCGTGATATCGAGGCGCGTTTTGTGGTGGTGTGGAGGTATCTCTCCACGCGACATTCGTTGGTGGTTTGGGCGGGAGAGCATGTGTTGGTCGTGGCACCTGTGTCTGGACCGAGCGGATTTTGTTGACAGCGTTCTCAATGTCTCCAGTGACATTAGCAGGAAAGACAGGACGAGTCTCCATCGATTCGGGCACTGGCTGCTTCCATGTTCTTAGCAAACCTTCCATTGCCTTACGAGTGGCCTGATCCACAACTAGATAGGCTCCCATGAATGTGCGATAGAGATCACGTCCAAGGTAGACGGTATATGGGGTGCCAACATTCTTGACAATGGAATCGAGGACGTAAAGAGATGGAAGTTTCCACTCTGGGCGAGTCTGTACCAATCAGTCATGTGTGCAATCAATCGACGGGGGTGCACGATGCAAGCGAAATCAAGGAACTTACAGTCCGGATGTGATCCTCGAGTTCAGTTGAGATTGCTTGCGCATATTCTGTGTTCTCCTTCGCGATGAGGGTTAGATTGCTAATCTCTGGTCTGCTGTTCAACCTCAAATCCTGCAATGCATCGCGAAAGTCGGCGGCAACCTCGGCAGCGGGTAATGACATGATGGGCAAGAGGATGATGTGCTTTGGGAAGGGGTGTGGAGGTTAGACGTGAGATGCAATCGCGCTGAAAGCCTTGCAGTCGATTGTAGGCGGTCCAAGCAGGCCGGTCTTGCAGACAGAACAAACAAATGCTTCCTCTCTTTCGAACACACGGTGTGACAGGATGTTTGTGTTGCTACTAGCTATGACCTCGCTGGGTAATGCAGCAAGAAGACTGCGCCAGGACGGTCAGGACAGTGACAAGCCTCGCTCTCCTCCAGCCACTGAACTCCAAACACTGCGTGCCTTCCTCCTCTACTCGCCAGCAAATGCGAGACAGCGTGCGGTCACGATGCTCTTGACCAGAGTATACGTGGTGTAGATATCCGTCGGTGAACGGGCGCTGCAGCTGCGAAGGCAATAGGTGCTGTGTCGCGTGTTGCAGAAAGGTTAGTCACAAGAGTGGTGAGGAATGTGAAAAGGCGAACAGGTGCAAAAGAGGCGAGACGGGGGTTTTAGATACGCTGCTGCGAAGTGTGGACAGCGCAGTTTGGTTGAGGAGGTGGAACCGTAGTTGGCGTCTTCACAGCTGGGGGGTCGCACCTGCCACTTCCCAGGTGCCAAGGCTCGGGGAAATAGTAGGTCCGCGCGTCATTGACAGTCGCGCCCCAGCTGCGACTTTCTTTCACGCAACGCAGACATCATCTCCGTTGTCTGACGTCTCTCACCTACAGCGACGCCATCGCAGGCTTACAGACACTGGTTACTTGGCGACATTTCCACCTGCAAGAAAATACCGACATAGACGCCCCTAAAACACGCAAACCGCCTGCACTATGGAGGACGTAGAGTTTACCAAGTCGCACTCGAACTCGCCGCTACCCGAGGCTGGCAACGACCCTGACGACCCTCTGCGCCCTGAGATTGAAGAAGAAAACTCGGTACCAAACCCTACCAACGCCACGACCTACCAGGATATGGAGGTGACGGAGGATAAGGAGGAGATGCCGGATCAGGATGACATTGAGGCTGGCTTGTCAGACAATGAGTCTGTACTGTCAGATGCACTGAATGACGACCAGCTCGATGAACAATTTGGCGATTTCGATGCCAGCAACATTGCTATCGAGGAGCGCGCCATCGATGAGGACACCGTCAAGCAGATCGGTGTACACAAGAGGAAACGCACGGCAGGCGAGGGCGAAGAGCCAAAGAAAAAGAAGAAGCGCGCCGACAAGCCGCGTCGCAAGAAGAACAAAGATGGTGAAGACGAAGGCGGGGATGTGGGCGAAGGCAGGAAGAGTAAGAGGTCAAGAAAAGAGGGCAGAGTACGCGGTGCCAGTCCCGACGAAGAGACAGAGGCAAATCTCACCCCAGAAGAGCGTAAGTCTGAACCAAGCATTGCGTCGATGCTGCTAACACGTACGCAGGTCGCAAGCGCGCACTCGAGCGCCAGATGGATGCTATCCTCAAGAGTAGTTCAACCCGCCGTCGCAAGAAGGATGGAATCGATCTTGAGCAAATGGCCGACCAAGAGATCGAAGAAATGCGTCGTCGTATGGCGCAGGCAGCTGAGGCAGACAACGAAGGCCGAAAGCGAGGCGAGCCAGCCCGACACAAGCTGAAGCTGCTACCGGAAGTCGTTGCATTGCTTAACAAGAGCCAGCTGAAGGAGTCGATCGTAGACCCTGAGTCTAACGTACTGGAATCAGTGCGCTTCTTCCTCGAGCCTCTCAGCGACGGCAGTCTGCCAGCATACGATATCCAGAAGGAGCTGTTTGCTGCGCTAGGCAAGCTACCTATCAACAAAGACACTCTTGTTGCATCTGGTATTGGCAAGGTCATCATGTTCTACATCAAGAGCAAGCGCCCTGAGTTGACGATCAAGCGGCAAGCTGAGCGCCTTTTCACCGACTGGACTCGCCCGATCCTTAGGCGCACGGACGACTACCGCAAGAAGGAGTTCGCTCAAGCCGACTTCGATCCTTCGTATGTGTCTGTTCCTTGGAACACTTTGATTGTTGCTGACGTTTCCGTAGACGCAGGGTTGCAACTGGCAATTCGTCCGCCAACAGCCAAGCAGCTGCTCTGGCCGCACAAAGGAAGAAGGCCCTGGAGGCTCCACGTGCATTTCAGCGTGCTCGCATGGAGACTGGCCGCATGACATACACTGTTGCACCGAAGAGCAATGTCACGTTCCAAGAGGGCAATAATAACCGCAGGGACTTCGATATCATGAAGACGGTCAAAGCCAGGCAGGGCAGGCGGTGAAGAACTGCTTGTCCACTGCTTGTATTCATAGTTTGCGCATTGGAGTTGACGGCGTTTTGGCAGGCCCCGGGATAGGCCTTGTGAGCCAGATTGCATAATTGGAGTTTCAAGGCGGGTCTGTAGGCCTACGAGATATTGCGTTCTATGGAAGATTCATGAACACATTAATAATGTTCCCGAGCAGACTGACCGCTTGCGTAAGCCTTCGTGATGTGTGACTACAGCAGATGTTGTCTTCTCTTCCACGCCATCATCACGCCCTCCATCTCTATCCTTAAGTCTTCGAGCACCATAATGGCTGATCTAGGTGCCACGCAAATCCAGATAGACTTCTACAACCTACCGCTGCCCCTACGACAATGATGAAGCCCGAGGCTCGCTTCGTATATCATCAGTGCACGCATACGGCCGAACCTCGAAGAATACAGAGTCTCATATGCTAGGATGGTCATACGTAAGCGCTACTACACTTCCATATGCAAACGAGACATATTCATAAACTCTCTCAAAAGGTACATCTATTGCACTCTCACGCAGAGGAACTGTCCGTAGAAGGAAAGGAGTGGTTGTGGCTTCATAAGCAAATCGTGCAACGCCAGGGTTGGCCCATGAATTCGATGCTCGCTGGTTATGCTGAATCTTCGTCATTCTGTGACGGGAATCAACACGGAGCCTAGTTCTTGAAGTTGGGTCGGCAAGCAGCTAATGAGACAGTCGGCATAGCACACTGCGGTCTAAGTTGAGTCTGCAAGGTGAGACGGTATCCAACATGCTGTAGACGAGGTATTTACCGATTCCTATTGGAGCTCCTTCAAGGCTTTCTGTTGCGGCACAAGGCGTAGGCAAGCAATCTTCACCTAGCCATGGAATGTCTTCAAGAACGAGCTTCTTCGTGGGCAGATGCACAAGCAGCCATGGCAGGCGGCGGGGATGGAGAATCGGACGAAAGAA
This sequence comes from Stagonosporopsis chrysanthemi, assembly GCA_022560025.1. Taxonomy (NCBI): domain Eukaryota; kingdom Fungi; phylum Ascomycota; class Dothideomycetes; order Pleosporales; family Didymellaceae; genus Stagonosporopsis; species Stagonosporopsis chrysanthemi. Next base: position 337,495 of record JAFISE010000005.1, on the reverse strand, counting down.
GAGAAGGGAGAAGAAAGGCACACACGACATCGCATGCGTCAAAGCAGGCCACTTGTTATCTTCCATTGTCTCGATCTTCGTCACCCAGTCATGGCTACATCTCCATTCTGCGCACCCGCCTCAAAAGCCCCAGGATCCAGCCGGCTCAAACACCCAGGGCAGTTATGCAGCACCATATGACAGAATACATCACAGTCAACGCAGAAATGGCTCTCGCACGATCGACACTCGTAACGCGCGCTTTCACTCGCGTGCTGCTCGCCATTCTCGTCGTCGTCGTTATCGGCCCCACCGTCGCCCTGCGCATAAGCGTGTGCATGTCCGTTCAGCATGCTTCCTGTGGTGGACTGCCTCTCCTTCTTCAGCGCGCGCGCAGCGAGATCCTGTCTGGACGGAACGTCGGGGAACGGCGTGAGGCACCCGACACAGTCTAGAGACTTCTTGTCGCGTGCGCGCTGCCACGACACCGTGGCCCAGTTGCGCAGCGGGAAAAGGTGGTGGTAGCTGCGGGCTAAGTGCGTGGAGAGGAGGAGTGTGAGCTGGCAGCTGGGACAGGTGACGGGGAGAGAGCACACTTTCGCACTGCAGCGTGAGCATGTGTAGCCTCCGAGGGTGAGGTTGCCATGGCAGGCGCAAATGGTGGGCGAGTCCTCGACGACCCGAGAGGGGAAGCCCATCATCATTAGTGCAGCACCTTTCTCTGGTTCCTGTGGGGCGGAATCGGCGTCTGCGCGAATGACGGGTGGTGTTGTAGTGGCAATCAAGAGCTCCTTGAGCATTTCTTGGTCGGTCGCGATGGTGTACTCGCTTTCATCGCCGGCGTTTGTTCGTGTGACAATCTCCTGGCAGATCTTGAGACGCGCTCCCATGCCTATAATGCTCACTCTGATACGGTCGCGTGCGCATGCCTTGATGGTTTGGTGGATGTCGCCGGGATCGAGGGACAGGAGGGAGCCAAAGACAACTATGACTTCTCTCGTGCCATGGCTCGGTGTGTGGTATAATGTCGCGCGTGCAAGCTCGAGGGCATTCTGCAGACTGGGTGCGCCTTTTGGCTCCTTGCCGGTCTCTTTGCTGCGTAACGCTAGGATTGCTGCTGCGTGCTCTGCTGGATTGCCTGAGAGCTCCGAAACTCGTATGCATATGCCGTCGTGCATGCCCAGAACACTCATCTGAGAAATGGGGTTCTGCTCGAAGAACTCGCGGACGTATTCTTGTGTGTAGTTGATCATTGTGTAGAAGCGGTTTGGCCGCATATCTTTCTCCATCATGGCCTCTGACAGGTCCAGAACCAGCACGACATGCCGTATTATACCTCGTTGGAAAGGTTTTGTATCCTTGCGTAGCCGTTTGCGTTTGCGCTCCTCTTCTCGTTCTTGCACGCTCTGTCCCAAGTCCTCATCATTGACAGATACTGTAGTCTTCTCCACCGTCCGCGAGTACTCTGTCTCCCATGCTTTGCGCGCTGGCTTTGGCGCAGCATCTTTCGCACCTTGTTTCCTGCCGCCTGCCGGCTCTGCTGGTCGACTTGAGCTGGCGCGAGGGCCAACGTATTCGTCGCCAGAAACTTCGTCGCCATCGTAGGAAAAGTCCGAGTCGGCCATGGTGTATGCGTGCGCTCGTGCGGTTAATGAGGCAGCGACCGCCGGCGGCGCTGACGCGCTACGTTCGGTGTCACAATCGCTTGTGCGTTCTGGTGAGCGTGTGCTGTCCTTAAAAAGGTAGATTATGTGTGCGATGAGTTATGGCGAGAATAGGTGCGCGACAGATGAACGATAGAAGATGACGTCGCGAGCTTTCATTTGCAGCGTAATAAGGTCTCTTTTCAAGGTGAGATTGGGCGGCGCATCTTAGTACAAGACAGATTCCACCAAAGAATCCACCAGGTGTTCAGCAGGATGCAACAAATTCAAATTATCGACAGATTCTTTGAAGCTTCAGCGATCAATCGAAGATCTGCCTGACGCGATGCGTGATGTGCACGTGACGTTTGAAGCGCGCTCTCACGTTTCGCATGTGATATTGATTTGATTATATATATCGCTCTCTTTTCCAAGCAAACATTATCTGTGCATCGTGAACTAGCAGCATGACGCGTAACGCGTCCAGGACCCCAAAATGGTATACGCTATGCTAGAGAAATCATGAAACATTACGACGTATCTTGTACATCCACCACATGTGCCTCAGAGTCATCGTTAATACGTGCTTGAGCCAGCAACTGTTGGCATCGGCCAGTCGTCCTCGGTAATGCTAGACCAGAAGACCCAGATCATTACGACCGAAAGCAGCGTGAAGAGCGTCTCAAACAGACCACCGTTGATCTTTCCATCAGTGCCAGTGCAGATATGGACGCTAATAACGTATTGGAAGACCTGCCCGATAGCAAAGAGCAGAGCAGCGCTCAGGAGATACACTATACAGTCTGTCAGCAAGTGTACCAAGGTTAAATTCTGCATACGTACGCATTGGCTTGCGCTCTCCAAGAACGCGGAGGACAAGGAATGATTCCAAGCAGAAAAATATGAATAAAAAGACCAGAGGCACGAGCTGGTAAAGCGTGTAAAGCGCATAGGCCTGGTTGGGGAGCGGTAGAGTGTCGTCCCAGTAGCCGGTCCAGCTGAATCCAGTGTCAAGGGCGATATAGCCGGTTCCAACAAAGATGATAACAGCAGAGATTAGCAGCAGGCCGATCGAGATGGGGGTGCCGTCGTCCAGAAGCTGGTAGCCGACCAAGCCGTTAAGCATGAGGACCCAAGATGTTGCAACAATTGCAGCGATGTGTACAGCAACGAACGCCTAATCAACAGTCAGTCTATGAGGGCCGTCTACATGGAAAAGCGACGTACAAGGCGCACAGAGTTGTTCAAAGGGAAGCCGCCGATTGTGAAGATCTCGCAGATGGAGATGACGATGTAGCCGAGCAGGAACAGCTGCATTTCCCTTTCAAAAGTCAGCACTCGGTGTTTTGCGCAAGGAGACATGCGCGCACCTTCGTCCAACGGCGGCCTTCTTCCGTTCGGATCTCCAGAGCAGGAAGAAGGTCGTGAGGATTGCGATGCCGCAAAGGATTATCGAGCCTGCGACCGTCAGTAAGGCTTCCATTGCGCGTCTGCCGCAAGTGACTAACCCAAGTTGTGCAGGTTGTTACCGCCGCCAACTGAGAAGCCCTCGAGTGTGCAGCCTCCCTCCCATCCTCCACCGTTTCTTGTGGGTGCTTGGCTAAAAAGCTGTGGTGAGGTCGTGGTTAGCGGCGCGCGCCAACAATGGGACAAGCCAGGGGTTCATGGCGGCAACAACGTACATAGCATACTGCGACGGTTAGCATCTCTTAGAAATACATGGAGGAATTGTGGTGGGTCGTACCTGGCAGCGTGGACCAGCTGTTACCTGTGTCGCGGCAGAAGTCGTCGAACTTTCCGTATCTCGACATGGCTGGCTACACGCAGCGCAGCCTCGCGTTCAGTGGATTGGGACGGCGGCAGTGATCGTCGGTGGTTATCTTGCAGCGCGATGCTCAGGCAGCGAGTGGAGTGACAGGCCTGACAGGGCAAAGGTAGCGAGAGTGAATTGTGGAGGAGCGGTGCGGGTCGTGAGAGATGATGTGCTGCTGGGCCACGGTTCGCGGTGGCTGGTGCGGGAGCCGTTTCTTGTTTGAGAGCCAAGTGGGAGGTTAGAAACGAACAGGGGTGCAAGTCGCTGCAACGAATCTGGCGCGAACCAGAGTACGGCGTTGGAGAGTCGACTTTTCACTCTTTGGCGGCAGCTAGATCACAATGACACCGAGGGATGCTGCACGCAGAAACAAGTTTCCCAAACACTCTCGCTGCCCATCACGACTCACGACACATCGACGAACGAAGTAGCGCGCGGGCCGAGCAGATGGGCAAATATGAACGTGGCCAATCACAGCAGCAGGAGATGCAGCACTAGGCGCGTTTCAGGACGATCGGCGCCTTCGACGAGGCCTGGCGGCAGAACGACGCCTCACAGCCAGATTACGTGCACATCTGCTCCACGGCAACAAACACATGGCTACTCATGATGGCGGTGCTGCCGTTGGGTAAGGATGTTCAGGCATGTGTTTGACCAGGTTACCAAGGATGAATCTCTTCTTTGAGAGTTGCGTTCCTGTCGACAGGTAGTCTGCAACTGCACGTCAGGGCGCACAGCGCTCGCATTTGTGCAGCAACGATCGCCAGCCAGCGCGCACGCTGCCAGCCATCTTCTGTCGACCCCCGAAGCGCCCTGCAAGTGTCCTTTCACGTGTTTATCCAAGCGACGGCAGTCGATAGGCGTCTTGAACTTGAACGCGGCCTTCTGCCAGAATCGAGCGCACGAGCTGCTCCCAGCTGGCTCTGTTCTGTTTCACCCGTGAGCAGCAGCAGCGTTTCAGATGTGGTGCTCGCGACGGCCTACACGCGGACCTTGCACGTGGGTTCTTTGCTGGGAGCAGTCAATGTGGTGTTTATGAAGACCAATCTGAATGACCACTGATGAGCATCCTCGACTGTTGAATCGCAGTGTTTCTGTCATGTATCTATGGTGGCACCCTTGTCGACCGCTAGCAGCCGCGATCAGCAAGATACAAGTACGCGTTTCGATGTGGAGTTCTTGGTCGTGTTGTTGGCAATGTGGAGCGTGATTCTCCGCAGTGTCTGGAGTTGCGGCCTTTTCAAAGCATGCAATTCAAAAGCCCTGTGGCAGTCGCAGAGATAAGGAGCATACATGCTGTAGAAAGCAATGCTCCCGCGATAGCCTGCGCCGCGACATCATCACACAGCAGGCCGCTCCAACAACCTGGCCAACAGCAGGCTGCGATTCCGGTCCTTGCCGGACCGAGCAGTAAATCCGCCAAGTCTACAGCAGCCCCCAGGGTCAAGATGACAGGGTAGCTCACGTTTTCCTGATCACAACGCCGTATCGTGCTCTTTTGAGTCCTACGCCGTCCGCCCAATGTGAATGTGACCGCCCTTGACCGCTTAAGTCCTAGGCCCACCTTAACCTGCACGTCACTCGCGACCGCCTTTCGACCTTCTTGCAGACCGTATCGGCTAGAGAGGCTGCTCCCTCAGCCTGCCACCTTCATCATTCCTTTTCACTCGGGCAGCAGTCGGAGACCTGCCAATATCCCTCTCCACAACCTGAGCTCGTCCTCGCGGCCCCGTGACGGCGATTCCGCTTATCTGCTCGATAACGACAAAGATAGCGCGCGGTCCTCCTTCGACACACCTTCCTCGCACTCAGACGATCTCTCGCTCTGGAGTGACACCGGCGACCTCGTCGACCAGCTTGCCGATCAAGAAGACCCGCTCGCCATCCGCCTAGAGGGTCAGCTTCCCCCGCATCGCCGACACCAGAAGCGTGCCCGCTTCGCATCGCAGGACAGCCTCCACGAGAAGGGTCACCGCACCCTCAGGCTCGAGGACATTGAGATCCCAGACCCAGGTCCACGTACAATCAGCAAGGCAGAGAGGATACTCGCTAGGATCATGGCGCCCAACGACGGGCCCTCCCGTATCCACGGGCTGCATGGGAAGAAGCTCATGTAGGCAACGTTGCACGGCTATTTGTGACGCGCCATGCTGACATTAAGCAGCTACTTCACCAGCGTATTTGTCTCATTGGGTGTGTTCCTGTTTGGCTATGACCAGGGAGTCATGTCCGGGATCATCACGTACGCCGCTACACAACTCACAAACACGAGCACGGCTAATCAAAGCACATAGGGGTATTTATTTCAAGGACTACTTCAACCAGCCCACGGCCGTCGAGCTGGGAAGTATGGTGGCTATCCTGGAAGTTGGTGCCTTCATCTCGTCGCTGCTGGTAGGCCGCATCGGAGATGTTCTTGGTCGCCGCAAGACCATCCTTTACGGGTCGATCATCTTCGTCGTTGGTGGTGCTCTTCAGACATTCGCCACTGGCATGCCTATGATGCTTCTCGGACGAATCATTGCCGGTCTCGGTGTAGGAGCGCTGTCCGCCATTGTACCAGTATATCAGTCCGAGATCTCACCACCGCACAACCGTGGTAAGATGGGCTGCATCGAGTTCACTGGTAACATTACCGGATACGCATGCAGTGTCTGGGTCGACTATTTCTGCAGCTACATCAAGAGCGACTATGCATGGAGAATTCCGTTGTTCATGCAATGCATCATGGGCACGTTGCTGGCTTTCGGCAGCTTGCTCATTTGCGAATCGCCAAGGTTCGTCAAGCTGTCTCAACAAGCGGGTTGTACTGACAATAAGTAGATGGCTCCTGGACAACGATCACGACGAGGAGGGCATTGTAGTAATTGCTAACCTGTATGGAAAGGGTGACATCCATAACCCCAAAGCGCGCGATGAGTATCGAGAAATCAAGATGAACGTGCTGCTCCAGCGACAAGAAGGTGAACGCTCGTACTCGGATATGTTCAAACGCTACTACAAGCGTGTTTTCATCGCCATGAGCGCCCAAGCCCTTGCGCAACTCAACGGCATCAACGTCATTTCGTACTATGCTCCGCTTGTTTTCGAAGAAGCCGGCTGGTACGGCCGCCAGGCCATTCTCATGACTGGCATCAACGCAATCACCTACCTTCTATCGACAATTCCGCCCTGGTACATTGTAGACACCTTGGGCCGTCGCAAGATTTTGCTTTCCGGAGCATTGATGATGGTCATATCGCTCTCTGCCATCTCGTACTTTATTTTCCTGCAGGCAAGCTGGACTCCAAACATGGTCGTTATCTTCGTTATGATATACAACGCGGCGTTTGGTTACTCCTGGGGTCCTATCCCATGGTTGTACCCACCAGAGATTCTGCCCCTCAGTATCCGTGCCAAGGGTGCCAGTCTGAGTACAGCAACCAACTGGGCCTTCAACTGGCTGGTGGGAGAAATGACACCTATCCTCCAAGAGCGCATTCAATGGCGCTTGTACCTCATTCACGCGTTCTTCTGCGCTGCTAGTTTCGTTATTGGTAAGTCTGGCGCTGCACGCTCGGGTTCTAAACAGATCACTAACATTGAGTAGTTTATTTCATCTACCCTGAGACTGCCAATGTCCGCCTTGAGGACATGAACTCTCTCTTTGGAGACGCGACGACGCAAGCAGCCACCCCGCAACAACGCGCAGAAGTCGAGTCCTTGATGAGCGGCAGCGGCCGCGGCCGTGGCTCTGAGCGCGGGGGCCCTCGACTCGCCGCCGAGGCTGCGATCCCTGGCCTTGATATTGAGCCACCGGATCTCGAGAACGGCAGGTCGCCGCCGAAGTCTGAGAATGGAGATGGCGTGGGTGGCTGGATCTCCAACATGGTCAATAGAGGCAAGGGAGACAACGACAACGCAGGTGGCAACTACAAGCGCGTTGGTCAAGACGAGGACTGAACGCTGCGCGTCACCAATTGGCAATTATTGGAATTTTTGCATACTTTGGTCTCGGTGCAAGCGACTTGGTTCTATATCCACGAGCAAGTGCTGCTCGGCATGTAAGTTTTAGCTGATAGAAGGTATGGAGCATTTCTTAGAGGCAAGGACAGGGATGCCTTTGGTAGCATTGTTTGACTGCGAGCGGGTTTGAGACGGCGGTTCGGTGTCAATAAAAAGCTGTTCTGATCTCCACGTTTTGGCCGCGGGACTAGGTGATCTGCCGGCTGTTTGACATGGTTCGGCGTGGTTGACAACTGCCGTACATTCTGCAAGGCTGCCGCAGCATCATTTTGGATTTGATCAACCGCATCCCAGCATGAACATCCCTTCGCCTTCGCCCCTTTGCACCTTTGTCGAACATGAACGCGGGTGCGTCAGCTTTCACGTGAGGACAAGTGGCATAAGCCTACCGCGGGCCTAGTGCGCATACAGCTCCCCCCGAACCATAGAAATCTATCTATTTTGGGAACCGGGAACCCCTACACTGATCTTCGACTGCACCGCAGGGGCCGTCAGACGTTGCTCTTCACCTTGAGCCTTTCCCATGTTTGCAATTCCTTCGGGAGCTTTCTTCTCTTCTTTTTGAGTGTGCTGTTCTCTATTCCAGCAGACGTTCCACAGGCTCGTGAGACAGCCTGCCCGCGCCGGACGGCAACCACTCCTTGCGCTACACTGCCCTCGCATCAGCCACGAATCCTTTTTCTGCGCTGTCCACATTGCGCGGACGCCTTTGATCGCGGACACATCTCAAGAAACCACCAAACATGGCAACAGCGCGCACAACAGGCGCCGATGCGCAGGCAGAGGAGCTGCGGAGGAGGAATGTAGCTGGCCAGACAGCAACGCCTGTCGTGAGCCAGTCGCAGATCACCGAGAAGTCGAAGGAGAAGGTACGCGCCATGACAGAAACGGCGGAACCATGTCGCAGCTAACGGCCACCAGCCATTTGAGCTCGTCGCCTTCCTCGACAAGTATGAATTCATCTGGGCCCCGCTCATCTTCACCGCGCTCGCCTTCTTCACGCGCATGTACAAGATCGGTCTATCGCCAATCGTCACCTGGGACGAGGCTCAGTAAGCAGCGAGAACACACTATTACGGCGCATTCTGACCAGACTATAGCTTCGGCAAGTTCGGTTCCCACTACCTCAAGCGCGAGTTCTACTTCGATGTCCACCCTCCCCTTGGCAAGATGCTGGTTGGTCTCTCCGGATACCTGGCAGGATACAACGGATCGTTCGAGTTCAAGTCCGGCGAAAAATACCCCGAGGAGCTGAATTACACCTTCATGCGTCTCTTCAACGCCGCGTTTGGTGCTGTCTGTGTCCCGCTGGCCTATTTCACCGCAAAGGAATTGAACTTCCGGAGGCCCACCGTCTGGTTTGTCACCTTGGCTGTGCTCTGCGAGAACTCGTACACCACCATCAGCCGCTTCATTCTTCTCGACTCCATGCTTCTCTGCTTTACCTTCACCACCGTCTTCTGCTGGTCCAAATTTCATCGCCAGCAGCATGATCCGTTCTCTCCTGAGTGGGGTCTGTGGTTGATGCTGACCGGTGTCTCTATTGGATGCGTGTGCAGTGTCAAGTGGGTAGGCTTCTTCGTCACTGCACTGGTCGGTCTGTACACCATTGAGGACCTCTGGAACAAGTTTGGCGACCTGAAGATGCCCAAGGTAAGTTTACATGCTAGAAGTTGAAACTCTCAGAAGCTAATTCAGGCAGATGGAACTGGTTTCCCACGTCGCATTCCGCGTTTTCGGTCTCATCTTGATCCCACTCGCCGTCTACACTTTCTCCTTCTACCTCCACTTCCTGATCCTCGAGAACAGTGGTCCCGGTGATGCCCAGATGAGCTCGCTCTTCCAGGCCAATCTGCGCGGCACCGAGGTCGGCAAGAACAGCCCCCTCGAGGTCGCATATGGCTCCCGCGCTACATTGAAGAATATGGGTTACGGAGGAGGTCTGCTTCACTCCCACGTGCAGACCTACCCTGAGGGCTCCAGCCAGCAGCAGATTACTTGCTACCACCACAAGGATGCCAACAACGACTGGTTCTTCTACCCCAACCGCCACGAAGTGCCGTATGACGCTGCTGAGGAGCTTCGCTTCCCTGGCAACGGCGACAGCATCCGTCTCATCCACGCTCAGACTGGCCGCAACCTGCACTCGCACCAGGTTCCCGCTCCGGTTACCAAGGCCGATCACGAGGTCTCCTGCTATGGCAACGTCACCGTGGGCGACACCAAGGACCACTGGGTAGTCGAGGTTGTTCGCGATGCTGCTTCAAGGGACTACTCCAGGCTCCGCACACTCACCACTGCTTTCCGTCTCAAACATAAGGACCTTGGCTGCTACCTTCGAGCTGGCAACGTCAACCTGCCGCAGTGGGGCTTCAAGCAGATCGAGACCACTTGCGTCAAGAAGAATAACCCTCGTGATGTGTACACCCACTGGAACATTGAGAGCCACACCAATGAGAAGCTCCCGCCTGGCAACCCCGGTGACTACAAGTCTCCTTTCTTTCAGGACTTCATCCACCTCAACGTTGCCATGATGACTTCTAACAACGCGCTCGTCCCCGACCCTGACAAGCAGGACGATCTCGCCTCCGCCTTCTGGCAGTGGCCTATTCTGCACGTCGGTCTTCGTATGTGCGGCTGGAACGATGACAGTGAGTTGCAGCTTCCGTGACTTGAAGGAGATCATGCTAACCACATCTGCAGTTGTCAAGTACTTCCTCCTCGGCAACCCCTTCGTCTACTGGGGCAGCACAGCCAGTCTCGGCATTTTCTGCCTGATCGTCGTCTTTCACGTCGTCCGCTGGCAGCGCGGCTACAACGACCTCAAGCAGACCGAGATCGACCAGATCCACTACGCAGGCGTCTACCCCGTCATTGGATGGGTGCTTCACTACCTGCCCTTCATGGCCATGGGCCGTGTTACCTACGTGCATCATTACTACCCCGCGCTATGGTTCGCCATCCTGACCATGGGCTTCTGCCTCGACTTCACCACCCGCAACCTCAACAAGCAGGTGCGCTGGGGCATCTTCGCCGTCCTGTACGCCATCATCATCGGCCTGTACTGGCTTTTCCGCGCCATCTCGTTCGGCATGGTTGGTCCCAACAAGCAGTGGAGCCACCTGAAGTGGTTCGACAGCTGGAGGATCACCGACTAGACGTGCGGCATATTACCGCACAACAGAAATGCAGGTCTGCGTCATGTAGCAGACGAAGCAGTGTATCACCACCTTTCTTTTTCAAACTTGCGTCGCGAATTATAAAATCAACGATTTCTTTGCCAAACCTCTAGGGATCGGGAATGGATAGAGTGCTCATGCGTCTGGCTGTTTAGCGGGCGTTGGAGGAGGGTGGGGTGGAGCGTGATGGAGTTCGTAGTAGAATGAATGTCAGTTCTACGCCATGTCTTGCAATGGTTCTGAGTCATGATACATCAGCGATGCAGCAGTTCTGTCACAAATGATAAATAGCCATCATGGGTCGTGATATGGTACGAAATCATACCGCCGTATTTCCATAGGTGGGGCGACTAAATTCGGGGTCAGCGCTCAGGCGCGTCCGACGTGTAGCGCGACGCGTCTTCAAGCACTTTGCGCCAAACACCTCGACATTACTCCCACAGACATAAGCATAAACGCAACTACATCATGACCGACACCATGGAGGATGTAGAGATGGACACACAAGATACTGAACAGGAGACGCCACCAAACAACGTCTTCATTGCGCCGTCAATCCACAAGAGTGATGTCCTGGCAGGCAATTCATATTCCCACTTTTCGCCAATCCCGCAGCAGATCGCCGACGATATGTCGACTGAGTGTGTTCTGGGCGTTGATGAAGCTGGACGAGGTCCCGTACTGGGTATGCAGACATGCAATCTTATTTCTAGATCTCAACTCATCCACGGCAGGCCCCATGGTGTATGCCCTCTTCTACCTCCCGCTCCCAGTGCACCACTCCCTCCTCGCCGAGACACACCACTTCGACGACTCGAAAGTCCTCACGCCCGAAGTCCGATCAAACCTCATGCGCACTCTCTGCACACCCGGCACCGACCTCTACCATGCTGGCGGTTGGGCGACTCGCTCTCTATCTGCGCGCGACATCTCCGCACACATGCTCTCGCCAAACCAGTACAACCTCAACGCGCAAGCTATGGACGCCACGATCGACCTCATCAAGGGCGTGCTGGCCCGTGGCGTGAACGTCAAGGAGATTTACATCGATACAATTGGCAGGCCCGAAGTCTACCAGAAGAAACTCGAGCGTATATGGCCCACCATCTCCATCACAGTCGCAAAGAAGGCCGATAGCTTGTACCCCGTTGTCAGTGCTGCTTCCGTCTGCGCAAAGGTCACGAGGGATGCCGCCCTCGATGTGTGCTATGAGCCGTACCACACCCCTGCCGAAACTGCCGCTGCTGCTAAAGATGCAGGCGAGGTCAAGGTTGCATGGGGCTCGGGTTATCCAAGTGACGCACGCACAAGTTCATGGCTGAAAGCGAACATGGACCCTGTGTTTGGATGGGGAAACGAGTGTCGATTCAGCTGGGGCACGGCGAAAGAGCTGCTTGAAGGGAAGAAAGCAGAGCTCAGTATCGACTGGCCTGTCGAAGACGATGGAGACGACATGCGCATGACCGACTTCTTCACTGGGAGCGACAAGAAGGGTGATGAGCTGGTCGATTGGTTCGGCAAGCGTGTCACCATCGAGATGGAGGCTTTTTGAGAACGCGCCCACGTCCCCTTGAACACACACAACCAACCACGTAGCTTCCGGACGCGTGAGAAGTGGCCGCTCACCAACAATGATTGACTTTGGTCGATCTCGGTGTTCACAAAAGCTATCATCGGGCCTCGGGTTTCGGGCCCGGTCTCAACTCGCGTAGCCAAACATTAGGTCTCCGGGCACGACTCCAACCCCGATGAGCCACCCCCAACCACAACAAGAGGAAGCCGCGATGGCCGGACATTACCACACGTGGCAATCTGCGTACTTGCAGTATCCATACAAGGCTGTCCTCAAGCGCCGGTATTGCAGATTGTGGGGCGTGTCGGAGTTGCAGCTGGAGGAGTAGGAGGAGCAATAAGTAGGTCGAGTATCGAAGTGCGAGGCTGTTCAATAGTCACACCTTGCTCACGCTCTTTGGTTTGTTTCGCATTTGATCACATTCCCCATCAAAACCACTTCTGTACGAACATTACTGGCGCCACGTCACGCCCAATCGAACGGGCCTGCAGCCTGCAGCTTTGTACCACTTCATCCTGCGTCCAGACCATTCTTCATCTCTACTGTATCTTCTTGTCCATTGTCCATTTCCCAACTCTCGTTTTCACATCCAACCACAATGCCTTTCTTCACATCCACCCCGAAAAAGCCCTCGGCTGTCTTTGCTGGCATAGACGACCCTTTCAACTTTCCCTCTGCTAAAATGCGATACACCACACGCTCATCATCACGCACATCAAGCCCAGACTCGGGCTACGGCAGCATCGACGACGACGCACAGCTGAGTCCGAAAAGCAGCGCCGTCCCGCAGTCCAAGCAGCGCCTGAAGAAGGATGGGAAGGGCCACTGGCGTATGCACAGCTATGAGTATCAGAGCACGGAGAACGACGGCGTAGCGGAGCGGACGCCGATTCTGGCCCAGGAGGCTACGTTCTCTTCGCCTTCCGAGGACAAGACTCGGGCGCCGGATAACGCGCATGTCTTTGCGGCGAATCCGCAGCGCACGTTTACGTTGATCTGCGATGAGGGCGAGCAGGCAAAGGCAAAGGCCAAAGCAAAGGCCAAGGTGAAGCCGACGGAGAGGTCAGTGTCCAAAGACCAGTCCAAGCCGCGGTCGGCGCCCAAGGAAAAAGAAAAAGAAAAAGAAGGCTGGTTCGAACGCCGCGTCTACGGCCGCGCCCTCCAGCGCCGCGAGAGAAGTGAAGGCGTCTCAGAGCTGCAGCGCCAAATGGCTCCCGTGCTGCGCAGAGCGTCGCCCGCCCCGGAGCGCGAGCTGGTGCACCGCCGGCCCTCAGCCAGCGCTCAGCGACCGTCCCCCGGCCACAGAAAAGGCAGCACGCTCCTCCACCCCTCGCCTCCCACGTCGGCGCCCTCGTCGCGCCCCGCCTCTCCACGCCCCTCGTTCGGCATCAAAACAACCATCGTGGGCGGCCTGCACCGCACCGCAGACGAACCCCCAGCTCGCGGCCGTCCCCGCAAGCCATCGACCCTGCTCCACCCCTCTCCGCCACCGCGTCTCGTGTCCTCCTCGTCTCCTCCCTCACGCGACAACGCCCGCAGCAAGACCATCGCAGGAGGCCCCAAAGAGCCCCAGCGCTCCCATGCCGCCCCCGCCCCCGCCCCCGAAGCCCTGCGCTCCCCGCGCCACCGCTCCAAAACACCCCTCCGCATCCCGGACTCCAGCGCGTCCCAGCCCATGCCCACGCCCCTGCGCATCCGCGTGCCCCACCGCCGCCGCCGCACGTCGGTGCTGCACTCGTGTTTCTCGTCCGACGAGGAGGAGGAGGAGGAGGAGGAGGAAAACGAGGACGAGGGAGAGGAGGCTGGTGAGTTGGGCAGTGACAGTGGCGACGACAGTGATGCGGACACGGCGGCTGGCGTGTGTGACGGCGGTGCGGACGCGGATGCGGATGCGGATGCGTGGTCTGTCTCGTCGGGTGAGAGTGCGGGTGCGAGTACGAATGTGAGCCTGAGTGTGAGTGGGGTGCACAACGAGGTCATCCTCGCGCGGACGGGGAGGGTGGCGCGTGCGCAGCGGGTGAGGGTGGGGAAGGCGTGAGGTGTGGATGTGGGTATGATGTGTGTGAAGGGTGGATGGAGAAGAGAGGGGGGAAGTTGTGCTTGTGTGGTCTTTCTGTGTTGAGGTGTATTGTCATGGCAGGCCCATGCTCTGTGGCGTGTTGGCACGGTGGGTGGGAGGACGGGAGTTGTGATCTTGACATGTACATGTATAGATAGATGTTATTCAATCTTGCCTCGCGGCTATAGAACAGCAACATGCACATGCACATGCATGTGCACGTGCGATCCAACAGTCCCCCACCCCTTCACACAACACATGCTCCCACGCCGTAGCGGACGCACATCTAATACTCGGACAGCCGCAGCCTCCTCCCCACGTTCCTCCGCACAACCTCGCGGTCGACCACGGGCTCGACCTCCTGATTTTGCCGGTTCGCGCTGAGCGCCTGGCGCAGCATGCCGGCGTCGAAGAAGCCGTCTAGGAAAAAGAATCAGCAATGAAACATGAAACAAAGAGACGGAGAGAAAATGCCGCAAGACGCTGGACTAAAAAAAAAAAAAGTACAAAGCGATGCTGGGTGAATAGAAGAAAGAACAAAAAAAAACGTCAAGACGCGTAGAACATGGGTTTCTTGGCGCCACTCAGCGTCCTCACCGTCCGCGTCTTGAGAATGGCAGACGGCGTGCTGGGACGGGGCGAGCTGACAAACACAGCAGTCAGGGGTTTGAAGGGGGGCGAGTGCGGGGGCGTAGGCGGGAGGGAGACAGAAGGGGAGGAGGAGGCGAGACTGCTCGCGTCGTCGAGGTCAAGAGAGGGAGGAGAAGGGGGGAGAAGGGGAGCCCTACATCCACCGAGGCCGTCGTCGTCGTCATCGTCTGCGACGCTTTCGGCCGGCGTCGCCGTCTTGCCTGCCTCGAGCAGGATGTTGCGGCCGCGCGACTTGAAGCGCTGTGCAGCGGGCCGGGCTTCTGCTTCGCGCGCGCGCGAGGCCGTCTTGTCGGTGCTGGTGCCGCGGCGCTTGATCTGGCGGAGCAGCTTGCGCACTTCGAGGAAGTAGCTCTCGAGAGCTTCGATGTAGCGCGCCGTCTGGCGGTGCTTGGAGGATGCGCAGATGGAGACGGAGCCGTCTTTGATAATGTATCCGATGCCGAACCCGTCAGCTGATGTTGGACCGAAACCAAATTGGCGGAGGGACGGGTTGCCGCAGTTGGAGGTTGAGAGGATGGTAGTGTTGATCTTGTCCCAACCGCCGTCTGCGAAAAGCGAGGGCATCGAGTGTTGAACTGGTGCAGGCGGCGAGCTGGATATGCTGCCGTTCTCGGACATGACCGAGTTGCGGTTGGGAGAGGCAACATCGTCGGGACTCGATGGGCGTGTCGAGTCCCAGCCGTCGCTGCTGGCTGCTTCGGCGCCGTCTTCGTCGATACCGCGCTGCCAGATGCAGTACAGAGCGTACATGTGTCGGTCTGGCCCTTGGGCTTTGGCACAGATCTTGGTGTTCTCCGTGTGCTTTTGGCATGCCTTGCGGAGCGCCTCAATCTTGGTGGCTGCTGGGTTCTCGCCCCAAAAGGTCGTCAAAAAGTCCACCGATTCTTCCGTGACTGACCGAATGGCTTCGGTCCGCCCGTGGTAGAACATCTTGGTCATGGCGGGCTCGTAGACTGATTCAATTCTGCCGTAGAGCCCGTAGTAGGCAGCCTGGAAAGCCATCTGCACGAATGCGTCAGGCGAGAAGCCCATGGACGTCATGAAGTTCTTGCCGTAGTGAGGGAATTCTAGTGTGGCAAACTCGTTCTGCTGGATCAGGTCTGCAAGACGTGTCTCAGCAAAGCGAAGTGCTGTGCTCAGCTCTGGCACCATGTCCCACTCCAGTTTGTGCGGGGTGGTCTGTACATCGCCAAAACTCTCCGGATCTCGCTTCGCAGGATCGGGGCTTTGGGTTGCCCATAGGCTTGGTGCGCTGCCATTGATGGTCCTCGCGAACCGTAGGATGGTATCTGTGTAGACGTCCGAGGCAAAACGTAGGACTGTGTGGCCATCGACGCCCGTGTGTTCAAAGTTGATGCCAGCACTTCCGTTCTTGCAGACAATAATCTGCAGCTTGTCGTACCACCGATTTGTGCAGGTGCCGACCTGCACGCCTTTCTCGACTTTGCTGGTACCGCACAGCATGTTCATGCACAGGTCTGCGCCGCTCTGTGGTTCTGTGTAGTCCAGACACAAGATGAAGAGCGCGGAATCGACAATGTTCAGGCAGTCGGAGTTGTTTGAGCCCTCCTCTCGATGCAGCACGTCGCGAAGACCAGACCATACTTTTCGGTTTTCTGTGCTCAGCACACCCAAGGCACCCTTGGCGGCTTCTTGGATAGGGACTTCTTGAGCGTCCTCCACGATGGACTGTAGATTGAGGGTGATGTCCTTTTCGGTCATGATGAGGTCGTTGTTGTCATCGAGAACGTCGAACCAATAGAACTGGCCATGACACATGACGACGATGTGTTTCGATGTTGGATCTTGTCCGATCTGGCACCCATTCTCGGTGGGGATTCTCGCCGTTCCGAAGAGCCTCGAGTACTGGTACATACAGAGCGGTTGGCCACGAATTGTGTCTGGGGGCAGCTCTTCCAATCGTACCGCTCGCACAAACGACAGGGCTGAGACTACTAGAGAAGCAGCACGAGTGACCTGGTTGTTGCGGGCGGGGGTCGGGTCGTCTTCGAGCAGGAAGAAGGGGTTGAGGTTGAGAACCACTGGGTTGTCGAAGTTCAGATACGAGTCGTACCCTATGAAGCAGTCAGATTCTGAGGCCACGGTGACATGTGACATGTGACGTGTAATGTGTAAAGTGATGTGATTCAGAGAGCATTGACTTACAAAACTGCTCAATGTAGTTTGCCTTTCCACTGGCATACTTTTTCAGCTTCTCCTGCAGCACAGCTCCGTCTGACTTGAGGAAGTCATCTACGGCATGCCTGCTGTCACTGTGCTCCTTTGGGGTTTGAAGTGGTTTGAGAGAAGCGAGGTACTTGGTACAGGAAGCGTCCAGCTCTGGAATGGGTAGCTTTGGGAGCTTCTCTTGAGAGGCAAATGTGATGCCTGGCTTCGAGTTTGGATTTGTCGAGTTGGCCAGGGGTGCCTTTGCTTCGGACGAGAAAGCCTGTTGTGCTTCTTTGGCAGCCTCCATGGAGCGACCTGTGCCGTTTTCCTTGGGGGTGGACATGGTGGGGGTGGACATGGTGGCGGTGGCCAGAGATTCGTTCAGAGAGGAAGGGTGTGTGAAAGTGCGAGCTGCCATGGCAGTAGTGTCAGTCAAGCGTAGAGGGGAGAGACGGCGGTGTCAACGTTGAGGAGCCGCAAGGCACTTCTATAGAAATAGTGACAGTCGTGGAGGCAGTAGGCGGGCATGGGGACACGAGTTATCAGCAAGACAACTCACGATGGGTGGGTATGGAGGGCTCTTATAAGGAAATGGACGAAAGGGGAAAAGCTGGCCGAGTTGAGCGGGCTGACCAGTACTGTGTAGACATGTGAAGGCTACGAGCGGGTTCCTCGTTGCAGGCAGCGTGACCCAAGCAGCTCTCATGTAGCCGGCCGCTGACACGGAAAACGACCCACATGCTGGGGGATGACCCCGACAGGCTAGGGCTGCAAAAACGGCCATGCAAGGAAATGCGACTTACACGGTAGTGTGGAGGTCTAAATGAGGTGCCAGTACCGGCCGTGCTATGATTAATGCGGGCGCTGTGGCTACTTAGTACGCTGAAGAGGGTATTGTGAGGCCTCCCAAGAGAGAAGGTGACGAGGATCAATGGGCGGAAAAGCAGTGCTACGGCGGTACAAGCATCGCAGGGTGGACGGTCTCGGGCAGGAGGATACGGAGCGCGGACGAGTGGAAGTGGAGGGTTGTGCTCTGAGAGACGAAGTAGGTAGCGTCACGGCTACGGTAATCGGGGCATCACCAAACTCGGACAGCAGCAGCGACGCAGGCTGCGCATGGTCTTGGTGGGCGTTGTGCGGTCATGGTGTGCGGTGCGAGGGCAGCATGACACGCACGACGGCCTGTGTACGCCAGAAGACGCTGAGTGGTTGCGGGCTGCTGGTTGCGGGCTGCTGGCTGCGGGCTGCTGGCTGCTGGCTGCTGGCTGCTGGCTGCTGGCTGCTGGCGGGAGATGTGGAGATGCGGGGAGCTCGAGCTGGCGGCCGGAGCTCGAGGCCGGCGCCCAGGGCCCAGGGCGCACAGCTCTCCCGCTGTCCAGCTCTCCAGCGCTCCAGCTGTCCCTCGCCGCGGGGGTGCTCTGACGTCTGGCCGGCTGCTCTGACGTCTGGTCGGGTGCCTGCGGGCCGGTCACGTGCAGCGGGGCGGAAGGACGGTCGACGCGAGGCTGCTGAGGCACACATGGCGGCCGCCAGCAACTGCGCGTGCCGTTCCAATGCGCTCCGCCGCCGCCGCCGCCGCGCCCCATGACGGACCTGCTGCAGGTGCTGCCTGGCTTTGCGACGCAGCCCTTCTCGCACCTGTGGCCCTCGCTCGACAGGGCCCTCATCACCACAAACGACCTGCTCACCCTGCCCGCGCATGATGTCGCCAAGCGCGCCCAACTGCCCGCCGGCGAGCTGAGGAAGCTCGTCGACGCCGTGCTCCCTGCCCTGCACCACCGGCTCGGCTGCGGCCGCGATGCTGCTGAGCACCCCTTCACGGCCGCCCTGGCGCGCCCGGCCGCGTCGTGGGCCTGCATCAGCACGCTGGACGCCGGGCTCGACGCGGCCCTCGGAGGCGGCATACCGCCGCGCTACCTCGTCGAGGTCACTGGCGAGAGGTACAGTGCACCGTGACAGGACGCCTGCAACACGGCTGACACACGCAACAGTGGCGCCGGCAAGACGCAGCTGCTGCTGACCCTCCTGCTTGCCGTGCAGCTGCCAGCGCCGCTCGGCCTCTCCAAGACGGCCGTCTACATCTCGACCGAGGCCGTCCTCTCCACCACGCGTCTCACCCAGCTGCTCTCCCACCCCGCCCTCGACCGACTGTCGCCCGACGACCGCCCGTCGCTCGCCAAAGTCCTGGCCATCCAGACCCCCGACCTCGAGTCGCAGGAGCACATCCTCCGCTACCAGCTGCCCGTCGCCATCAAGAAGCACAACGTGGGCCTGATCGTCCTCGACTCTGTCGCCGCCAACTACCGCGCCGAGTTTGAGAAAAAGGGCGCCGGCAATGGCGCCGCCTCCATGGCCAAGCGCGGCACCCAGCTCGTGCAGCTGGGCGCCCTGCTGCGACACCTGGCCCGCACAGAGGGCGTTGCCGTCGTCGTTGCCAACCAGGTCGCCGACCGCTTCGCCAGCCCGCCCTCAGCGCCCAGCTCCAACACCGTCTCGCGCAACACGTCCGCCAACAGCCAAGGCACCCGCGACAGCACACCTCAGCCTCCAAACCCAGCGCCCTCCGCGCCTGCCTCACAGTTGGACGACAGCATCCTCCTGTCGCCTGACCCCCTAGCCCTCGACCACCAACAGCGCTGGTTCACCGGCTGGGGCGACGTCCCACACGCAGCGCCCAACACGTTGAAGACACCATCTTTGGGCCTCGTCTGGACCAACCAGCTAGCGTGTCGCATTGCTCTGATAAAGAAGCCCGTGTTCGCCAGCAGAGGCCCCCTGGTCGTCACAGTCAACGGCGAAGATCAATGGAACGAGCAGGAAGAGACGCACATATCGAAGTGGCGACGCTGGTTCAAGATTGTGTTTGCGCCATGGACACCACCCACCGAAGCCAGGGGGGTTGAGTTTGAGATTACCAGGCAGGGCATAAGAGCCGTAGTCGAAGACAAGAAATGAAGGCTTCCAATAGCATCTCCGAGCACTTTCATCGTCTTCTTCTTCTTCTTCTTCTTCTTCTTCTCCTCCTCCTCCTCCTCCTCCTCCTCCTCCTCCTCCTCCTCCTCCTCCTCCTCCTCCTCCTCCTCCTACCTACCTACATCCCGCCCACCTTGACGCTCTCTGTAATCGTCTTGCTGATCCCCGCCCTAACCCCCTCCTGCACCCAGTTGGGCAGCGCGCGAATCACACTGCTCTTCCACGAGCCCTCCGGCAAGAAGACCTGCGCGCCCCGACACCCAAACACCTGCTTCGCTACCGCATTGGCTACGTCCTCGGCGTCCATGACCGCCGTCCCGCGCTTCTCCAGCTCTGCCACCACGGGCGCAAGCAGCGGCGTGCGCACCCACCCCGGGTGGATCGACGTCGTCAGCACCCCCGGCGCGTGGTACGAGAGGCGCAGTTCCTGGTTGAGCCCTGCGCTGGTCAGTTCGGGATGCAGTGTCGACACATTGAATCTTCCAAGTAAGAATAGAAGAGAAAGAAGAAAAACAGTGCCTCGGAACGTTGAGAATCTTCTAGGTAACAATAGAAAAGAAAGAAGAAGAGATAGTGCCTCAGAACGTTAAGAATCTTCTAGGTAACAACAGAAGAGAAAGAAAACGTCTCAGCGAGGATAATGAACTCTTTCACGCACCTTCATGGAAACTCAGAATCGCCGCCTTCGTCGCCGTGTAGTCGACCATGCCCGCGACGCCCACATAGCTCGCGCCGCTCGCCACCGTCACGACGTGCCCTTTATTCTGCGCAATCATGTCCGGCAGGAACGCCTGCGCCGTCGTCCAGTTGCTCAGCACGTTGACGTCGAAGATCTTGCGCAGATATGCGTGCTTGGTTGCGAGGATCGTGTGCGCGTCGAGGATGCCCGCATTGTTGACCAGCACACTCGGCGCCCCCAGCTGCGCCTTGATGGCTTTTGCGGCCGCAAACACGGCGTCCGGGTCCGTGATGTCGCAGCAGTGGAAGGAGATGCGCGGGTCTGTTGTGGTGGTGGTCAGCCCACACCTTCATCAAGAGAAGAAGAAGAAGAAGAAGAAGAAGAAGAAGAAAAGACCACACTCACCTCCCCCCATCTCCCCCGGCAACTCCTGCACATCCAGCACCACAACCCTCACCCCCCTCGCCGCCAGCTTCCCCACAATCAACGCCCCAATCCCGCTACACCCCCCCGTCACAACCGCCACCTCGCCCTCCCAGCGCCCCCACCGCGCCCCCGCCCCACGAGCAACCTGCCAGTGATTCAGCGCCAGCCCGTTCAGCGCCCGATTCGCACCCCGCGCCAGCCCGAGCGCAACCAGCCACCGCAGCGCCCGCACGATGCTCGCCCGGCGCACGGGGTCGCGCAGCCCAGCCACGGCCCACGTGAGCCGCGCCCGCACCGCCGCTGGGCCGTAAGTGAGCACGAGGAGCGCGGCGCCCGTGAGCGCCGGGTTGAGCGCGAGGCGTGTGGCGGTGCTGGTGAGGAGCGCGGGGACGGCGAGGAGCCGGGCCGAAGACGCCATGGTTTGTGTGTGTGTGTGTGTGTGTGTGTGCGTGTGCACGGTGTGTGTGTCTGGCAGTTTGAGATCGAGCGTGGGATCCAGGGCCCTGAGCTTGATAATACTTTACTCGCGCTATACACGTCGTGAGGGGAACGGATGGACCGAGGTAGCCAATGCGCGTGTCGACGTCATACCTTGGTAGGTGCGGAGACCTTGCATGCAGTGCTTTCACGCGAGTGGCCGCCAGGCTGTCGAGGCAGCGAGTGCCCGAGTGTGGGCTGTATGAACATGAATGGTGGTGGCCGAGGCCCCCCAAGTGCGATCGAAGACTCACCACAATCAAAAACACAATCTTAACAAATCAAAGTGGATCATTATCGTGCTACGCCGCTCAGAATGCTATGCACATGCCAGAACTTTTGCGCTGGACGCAGCTCGGAATCGCTGCCCGCATGCTCCAACCATCCCGCCATAACCACAACCTGGGAGTCAACGCCGTACGAGACAATGGGCATTCCAGCACCATCGGACCCTCCGACGCCAACGTCCCAACCATGCAAATTCCGGACATGAACGCGAATATCTCGTGCCATCTACCTGTACTCTTCCATGCGCTGATCGCACCATGATCCCTTTCCAAATGCACCCCCATACGCCGTTCGCAAAAGACAGAGCGCAAAGCAACACATGCAATGCGGTGGGTGACGACCAGACGATCAACGAAAAAGGCACAGGTAAACAATCAAGGCGTCTCAGCGCAAGATCACACCTGAGCCATTCAAGTCCTCGTCAGGTGTCGTTATTCAGCCACGAGAAGCACGCGTCATCTCGTTGCAGCGGTTGACAAGGGCCGAGATGCGGCGAAGCAGAGGGTTGCCGGGCGTAGTCTCGTTGAGTTCAATGTACTTGGAAGTCAGGCGCTGGACCATGACATCCATGATCTTGGGAACAATATCCCTAACCTCGTGGTCCTACAACTGGTCAGCATAGATTCAGAACTTGACATGGACGAACAACTTACGCGAGGGTTGACGCTCTGCAAGACAGCATCGAGCCACGCCAGTCGCTGCTCCAGATTGCGGTCCAGCGGCTCAGAGACTACTGCACCCGTCGACAACACAAGCAAGGGACTAACTTGCTGCAGGTAGCCAGGGTTGCAGCGGACGAAGATGGCATCAAAAAGCTCCTCGGTGCGCTGCGACTGCAGCCACTGCATGGTACCCTGCTCATATTTGCCCTGCGTCAGGAGGTCAGTGATCGACTCAATTTCAAGCTCCTCGGACGTCTTCTGTTGGACAGGAGGTGCAGTCTGTTGCCAAGACGCGGACGCGGGCGCAGGCGCTTGCGAGGGTGCCTGCGAGATCGACTGCTGCAGCTTGGCGACCTGAGCTTGGAGCTCGGCTTGAGTAGCGACCATCGACTGGATCGTCTCGAGGCAAGTATGCACCGTCTCAGTGAGTTGCGTGATCTTGGCAGCATCCTCTCGTCGCTGAACATGAGACTGGCGGAGCTGCTCGCCAATCTGCTGCTCGATGGTGTTGGTCAGTTTAGCGATGGCAGGAGTGACGACAGATCCCACGGAGGCAACGACCATGGGCTCAAAGCCGCTCGTAACCTTCTTGGAGACCTGGTCAGCGAGCGACTGGAAGACTTGGGGAGCTTTGAGGGCCCGAGACACAGCGTCTGGAATTTCCTTGGACAGCTGAGGTCCGAGAGCAGTCTTGAGGTTGCTGCCAATGCTCTGCTCGAGTGTCGAAGACGTCTTTGCCAGCACCTCAGGAAGCAGAACGTTGCGAATGTTCTCGTCAACCATCTTACGGATGACACCCTCGACGTTCTCAGTCAAGGTGCTGGACACCAGGCGGAGGATGGCCTCCTGCTTTGCGCCATTGGCGGCGTTCAGCACACGCTTGTCTTCGTCAAAGCGCTTGTACATGACGTCCAGCTCGCGAGAGAAGCCCTTGGTGATCTCAGAAGAGACCACCTGCTCAAGCTTCTTCTCGTCAAACTCGGCCGGTGTAGCGGTAGCCGCAGGGGTCGTGGTCGACTGCTGCATGTACATGCCCATGAGCTGCTTGGCCCACCCAGGTACCTCGGTGTTAGAGGCTTTCGTGGAAGATGGCTCGGTAGCAGGGGGAGGCGCGGCGGCAACCGTAGGCACTGGAGTCGGCTCAGGCGCGGGAGACTTCGCCTGGGCAGGTGCCTGAGCGATCTGAGCGTAGGACGAAACAGGCGCACGCGTAGAGGCCGAAGCCTGAGACGCGGTCTCAGCAGCAGAGCGCTTCTTCTTTTTCTTCTCGGTCTTCTCAGCAGCACCGCCGTTGATGATGGCAGCACGAGCCGCGTCCTGCTTGCTCTCGACCTTAGCAAGAGTAGAGGCGCGCATCGCAGCTTCGGGGGTCATCGTCTGCCTAGAAACAGCGCTGCTCTCCTTCTTCGAGCTCTCGCGGATGGAACGATCAGATACAGATCGAGGAGCTGCAGGGCCGTCGCCAGCGGTCGATGACTCGTCACCCGTCACAGTGGCAGGAGCAGGTGGCTTCAGCTGGGAGATCGAGATTACACCCTCCTCTTCAGCTTCCTTGGGGTAAAGAGGCTCGCCAATTTCCTTCTTCCAGCCAAGATCACTGCGTCGAACGCGCAGACAGCAGACGCCCTTTGAGTGCATGGCGTACAGCTCAAACAGAGCAGCGTTGTCCGGGTCGTCGGCATCAACGGGACCAGCGGGCTCATTGAGCATGTGAAGACTGCGGATCTGACCCTTGGAGGCAAAGGAGTACTCGGTGATACTGGTCATGATAGCAGTTGCGTTGACAGGAGGTAACGTGCCCTTGTTTGCCAGGCGGGAGATGTACTCAGCCTGACTGAGGAGAGGCAAATTGTACCTAGGGCAGGAGACGTGCACGAAAAAGATCGAGTTACGCGTAGGATGAGCCACAGCCATGATACCAGTCTTCGGGTGAAATGACACACTGCAGATAGCGTCGGACTCGTTGCCATGTGGTAGGTTGATCTCTTGCACGGCCTTGCCAAGCCCAAGGTCCCACAGCTGGAACGAGTGGTTCTGCTTCATTCCAACCATGACATAACGCAGCGCAATACCCTTAGTATATGGCTTATCCTTGTCGAAGAAGAAGACTGAAGTGGGCCACGACTTGGCATTAGGCGTCGTGGTGTGGAACTCGAGCAAAGTCTCCGAAACCTCAACGTTCCTAGGCGCGCTGGCTGGAGTGCCCAACTCGGGGTCAGTGAGGGTGCGAATGTCCCAGAAACGCATGCGTCCAGCCTTGTCGAGAGAGACAATGACAGTGTCGTCCTCACTGAAAGTGAAGTCCTTGCCAGCCTTGCCAGTGAGGATCTTGAGTGAACGCTCCTTGAGATACTTCTCAGTGTGGCAGATGCGAGACTTCTGGCGGACGTAGCTTGCCGCAACGCGAGGGAAAACGATGTGAATAGATTTGCCGCGGCCGACAGCGAAGAATTCGGGGTGTCGTGATGATGGTTTGGCGCGTGTCTTCAGCTGACCACCAGATGTGTTGTCGTCCTGCGAGGGTGATGGAGGGAGCAAAAGACCCTGCGAGTCGAGGTTCTCGCCGAACTGGTCCTCACGGCTGGAGTCAATGGACGTCCAGAAGACGGTGCCATTGACGCCGATGCCGAGGATGCTCTCGACCGACTGTTGGACATCGTCACCGGCGTTGCAGATGGCGATGTTGAAGATACGTTCCTGGTGGTTTTCGAAAACCTGGCGGTAGTTGCCGTTTTCCTGGCGAATGATGCGGAAGCCGCCCTTCTTGGTAAGAGTGTATACAATGAAGTTCCTGCTGGCCGAGACAAGCGAGCGGTCGATCTGGTCAAAATCCTTCTTGATCCTGGCAATGTCCATGAAGAGCTCAGGCTGGAAGAAGAGGCGTCGAGGAGGCAGGTCTTGAACCGTGATGGAGGCAAAGGCGCGCATGGGGAACCTGTAGACTATCACCGTCTGGTCCTCGCCCTTTGCAAGGCTCTCTTCGGCCTCGGCAGTCTCCCAGTTCTCGACGACGTCAGCATCGGCAACCTCAGCTGCGACCTGTTGCAGAGCAGCAGCAAGCGGCTTGGGAACAGATTGCTCGAGCGCCTCCTTATTAGACCCCTGCTCAAGCTCCTTGGTGATCTCGGTGGCTACCTCGACCATTGTCTTTTCAATCTCCTTTACCTCTTCTGTGGTAACCTTGTCGAGCTCTTCCCCAATCTGAGCTGTGGACTTGCCCTCAGCCTCAGCGAGAGCATCCTCAATCTGCTGGTTGACCTGCTCGCCCAGTTCGCTCACGGCCTCAGCCACAGTTTCGTGTGAGTGTGGTGGAGCTTGCCGAGCGGCAGCAGCAGCCTCGAGGACATGCTTGGGCTTCAGAATCTCCATCTTAGGTGCGGGCGCACGGGAAGCTTCGGCGACGGGCGTACGGTTTCGCGGGCTGGCGGCCGCGAGCTGGTCGAATGGGTTGACGTAAGTGAACTTGGGGGCCAGAGAAGCAGGCTCGGCTTGACGAGGTGCGTGGCTTGCACCATCGTTGCCAAAGACCTGCAGTGGCGAAGCTGCAGCACGACCGGAGGGGTCTGCTACGGTGTTCTCCAATGCGGCATCCGCCAGATCGTGCACGAGCTCGTCCACGACCGTCTCAGGCACGTGGGAGAGGACTGGCGGAGAAAAGGCAGCAGCAGAGGCGTGCGATGAGCGGGCAGGCGACTGCGAGGGCTTGGGGTGGTTGAGCAGACGCAGAAGCAGGTCTTGAGGGTTCTCAGAGGCTGCAGCTGGCGGGGGCGATTGCATGCCAGAGGGTGCCGCGGGGACAGAGCCCTGCGAGCCCGACCGGTTGCCCATGAAGCCCGTGACAAAATCGGAGGCTGAGACAGTGCGGCCGTGTGCCGGGAGAACGGGTGCCTGCTGCTGCGGCTGCGGCTGCGGCTGCTGCGAGACACTGCGCTGGCCGAGGCCGGGCTGGTTGAAGCGCAGCAGGTTAAGCAAGTTGGCCGACTGCTGCTGTGGCGTCTGCTGCGACACGGGCCCAGCGCCTTGTTCGGGCGCGGGCGTGTTTGCAGACGACATGTTGGGCGACAGGATGTGCGACGGGTGATGCGGCGCAGGCCCGCTCGGCGCAGGCGAGAAAATGGGCGAAGAAACGGACGGTTGCTGGTAATGAGGGTGCTGTTGTTGGCTGGAGGGGAGCTGCTGGTGATTGCCACCGGAAGCGCCGCCGCCGTTGAGCCGCTGCAGAAGCTCCTGCAGATCAGCCATGGTGAAGGCGACTTGGGCGATCTGTTTGCACGTAAGTACGGTGAAGTGAGGCAATGACGCGCTTGCTGCACTCACTTTACTCTGCCCAAATTTCGCGTGCGGTGCGGCCTGAGCCTCTCAAAAAAGGGAACGAAGAGGCAAACGAAGTGCTCTGATGCGCAAGATGGCTCCAGGCAAACTTTTGATGGGAAAAAGAACCTGCAATGTCTGCAGTGACAAGTCAATGGTTGCCGTGCTGTCAACTGGGTCGATTAGCTTGATGTGCGCTTCGCTGATTCAGGAAAAGCGCCACTGAACTGATCAGCTTCGACACCGTCACCGGCTCCAACTCCTGTACGCAAAGTGGCCATCGACCATCAACACGCCTCTGAGTCACTGAGTTGTTAGCATGAAATCGCTCCAGTTACATCCAAGGGGTCCGGTCGCTTGGAATGTGTGCTGAGGTGGGTTGCTATCGCTTGTTCCATACAAATATCGAAGCTACCTGTTTGCTCGACGATCTTGCTTCTCATGAATTCATGCATCTCCACCATCTGCCAGTGCGGGAAATGCGGGAAAGGCAGTGCTGCTGTCACCCTCAGTACGCACCCTGTGGCGTCACAGTTCCATTCGCCTTCCCACGTTGTCCGCCCAACACAGCAAGACCACTCTTTATCCCCGCAACCCCGTTCTCCGGATTGATATCAACCTCACCTCTAACGTGCTTCTTCTCCCTAGTATCGACCCCCAGCCACAGCAATTCTGGCCTACTATAATGGCCCACGGGATCCGCAAAGTGCCTCAGGCCAATCAGCATATCCATAGGCAGATCGGCATACACGAATCCCTCCTTGTCCGCAGGTATCGGCTTCGTCAGGCGCCGCCCATCAGGAGCATACACAGCAGAGTGGCCGCCGCCCGAGACGCCGAAAAACGTCCCCTCTGACTTATGTGCGTCGATGCCAGCGTTGCTCATCACGGACGTGCAGTGCAACACGAAGGTGCTAGATTCTACTGCGTATGCTTGTGAGAGACACGCACAGCCTGCGGGTGTTAGCCGTTCCAGCTCCGTCAAGTATTTGCTACAGAATTGACACTCACCATCAGCCGTCATACTCCACAATCCCTGGTTATCCTCTGTGTGCGGGTGAACGGGCGGCCAGGCTGCAACATGGATCTGCTCCCTGAGACTAATTGTGTGATACTTGAGCAGGGGTTGGGTATGTTCCCAGCAGCTGAGGGCGCCAACGCGGCCCACGTCTTCAATTTCATTGACATTGTTGAGA
This sequence comes from Stagonosporopsis chrysanthemi, assembly GCA_022560025.1. Taxonomy (NCBI): domain Eukaryota; kingdom Fungi; phylum Ascomycota; class Dothideomycetes; order Pleosporales; family Didymellaceae; genus Stagonosporopsis; species Stagonosporopsis chrysanthemi. Next base: position 309,412 of record JAFISE010000005.1, on the reverse strand, counting down.
CTCGAACCGCCGGCGTCACCGTAGACGGTGCGCTCCTGATGAGTAGGCTTGAACTTGCGGCGCTTCATGATAATGTCACCAGATGCCGATATAGTACACTGCGCAATGTATAATGAGTCGTGTTCATTTTCTGAGAAGCCGAGGACGACGGCAATGTTGGCTTTGCGGGCGGCTGTGCAGATCTGTTCCATTTCTTTGGAGTTGTAGGAGAGGGAGTTTTTGATGTATTTCGTCGCCAGTGGAGGATCAATTGGGCGAGCCCTACGGATGTTAGCAGAGTTCGAAAAGTCCAAGTCCCGCGTCTTCTGATTGTAAGAGCTGCTGGTTTTCTGGTAAGATGCCGAGATGCCACTTACCAGATCCAGGCCGGATACCCTGTAATCCAGACCTCAGGAAACGCAACAAGTTGCGCGCCGTTGCTTGCCGCTTCTTCAATCAGACGACATGTCTTGTCGACTGTCGCCTGGAGGTCGAACCATACAGGCTCATGTTGGGTGACAGCCACCTTGACTATCTCAGGCATGGTTTGTGAAAATGACTAGATCAGACAAAGCCAGGTACTCTCCCAATAGTTCCGTTCTGGTCGTTATCAAGGTTTGCGAGCTATCAGTGTGGGCGATAAGCTGTCTTTATACGCTTCCCAAGCTACCCAGTCCTTGATCTGTAGTCTTACGATCCACAAGGATATCCAGTCCATCACACCGGAATACTCCCGCTTAGTCTCAATCAGAGCACGTCCGGCAAACAAGCGGCATGCTTTCAAGTCCGGTCGGCATCCCAAAATGCATGCCGGGAATGTGCTTATCTGGGTGTGGGCTTTAGCCGCTCAGATAACGACTCATTGTGTAGGGGAATATCCGAATTTCAATTGTAGAAAGTGCGCTGGTATTCCGCGATACGTGTGCCGCTGTTCAATTGAGAATAAGGTGTCTGCGCAATCAGCTAATGGCTGATGAGCGGAATGATGCGCCGACGGAGCTAGGATTCTGTACAGATTTGCGGGGTAGAGCTAGACCAGGATGGTGGTGATTTATGGATTAAGGAGTATCACTCCGTCACCTGAGTAAAGTGACATGAGTGAGTGGCCGAACAAAGTGTATCTGACTGTCATTCTCTAGTTCTGTCCAGCTTCAACTACCGCTTGAAGCTCTCATACAAATTGTGGGACTTTCAGACGCTCCTTCCCAGAGCCGACTCGCCCTCTGCAAACTTCTTCTTCTCCTCTAAGGTGACCACTTGCTGCAGCGCAAGATCATCAGCCTGGGCCGCGTCCTTCACTGTAGCATCGGCTGCTTCTACAGGGACATGGTCTCTCACCACCAGCCAAGTGGGATAAATCGACAACACTAACAAGGCCGTGGTAACACCCAGCGGTACTCTCCCACCCTTCCACTTCTTAGTGTTCAACCCAAAAGCAACAGCCTGACCGAAACTCTCCTGCCCCCTCAACACACCCGCAAAGCGACTCAGCTCAGAGATGTTGTCCGTCTTGGTCGCAAGCAGATAATACAGCCAGTTCTGCAGTGCCTGTCTGGCGAAGTCCCAAAGAATGATGACAAAGAAAGCTTCCACGAAGCCGCCATCCTCCCAATCGAAGACTGGGTTGTTCTTCGTGTATTTCTCCTGGATGACCCAGCCGTAGACCCACGCAATAATATGCAGAAAGATGATGTAGAAGAAGCCGTAGGTGATTCGCTTCTTGACAGTGAGTCCCTTGTAGTCGAGGAACTGGGAGATGAGCTGTGACGAAAGAAGCGTCCCGAAGTTCGATACAAATCCCATCAGTGCGCGGGCACGCACGCCGAAGTAGTAAGCCTTGAAGTTGGAGCTGTACTGGTTGAAGTACGCGGCGTAGAAGATGGGAAGCAAGAGTAGGACATCCTTGCGCTTGGAGACACGCCAGAGGGCTTTGAATTCGGCTTTGAAGGACTTTTCTTTAGTGATGATAACCTTGGAGCCGTCGTTGCGCTGGACTTTCTCGGGCGGTGAGAGTGCAAGTGCGAGGGGACACGCGATGCACTGAAGTGCGATGAAGACAAGATATACTTGGTAGCCGACCTTGCCCTTCTTCTTTGCGGCGGCATTGTTGTTGAGTGCAAGGACAATAGCACCGCCTACCAGAGGACCACCTGTACGGAACCAAAGCCAGATGTTCATGTATTTACCTCTTTTACCTGGCTCGGGGTATCCAAGAGCTACGGCGCCCTCAGATACCCAGAAGAGCCCCGCACTGACACCGCAGCAGACGGCGCCAAAGAGAACAAGCCATACATTTCCGTAGCGGTTCTGGGAAAGTCAGTAATCTGGTGGAGAAGGTTGTTCTTGAAGGCCGGCATCAGATCTTGAAAGGGGAAAACTTACGTTGGTGTAAAGCCCGGCAGAGTAGATAGGATACCCGACCGCACCGAGAAACAGCGTGTTTGCGAAGCCAACACGGTTAGCGATGGGACCACCGAACAAGCAGAAGAAGCCCATGATGCCAAAAACAAGAGCATTGGCAGCGTTGACCAGGTAAGGATCAAGGGCGCCTCCAGCTCCGAGATCGTTCATGGCGTTCCATAAACCGGGGGCCAGAAAACCCACACCACCAATAACGAAAGCGTTGAAGAGTGTGCCCCTGTACCATTTGCGCTTCGAGTCGTCAATGGATGGTGTGTGGGAGACGGGAAGAGAGACATCTTCGACTGAAGGCGCCTTGCCGGATTCGAGAATCGCCATCACAGTCAGATGACCGTCTGTGGGATGGAAAGGAGGATTACCGCTCCGTGAAGGATGGCACTTATTGCGCCTTTATGACCATTTCTTACTTGCAGCACGGTTACACACAATCGTTACATTCTTGCGCCGCCAAGGAGAAGGATGCGAAACTTAGTGCTTGCAACAAACAAAAAAGTCCATCTTTCTTCGATGTCGACATCGCAAGGCTGCGATTTCGCAAGCAGAGCGACGGCAGCTTGTACGTACAAGGCAAAAGATCCACTTTATAGCATTGTGCTACGCCAAGCATGGAAGGTGGTCCTGCACCAAATGCGGGTCGCCTGCAAACCCATCAGTTAGCTGTTGGTGTCGTGATAGGCGTGGTGCTTGAGAGGCTTGGTTGATGGTAAGATTTCTTGTTCCGACCTGGCCGTGTCCCGATATCGTGCTGCCGCGGTTGAGTAAGAAGAACTCGGTTGCTCCCAACAATGACTCGTTTTGTGAGGATAGCTTACTGCGGCCGCAATTTTGGCTTTATTTAATTTGATTCATCAACCTTGATGCGCATATCTACAGCGTTGCCTCTCTACGTCAAAATGTCATCAGTCTTTACAGTCGTGGTGCAAGTCATGACAGATAGTTGTTGGCTTTTAACCACTCTCTGACCTTGGCCTCATCCCTCTTCGCATACTTGGCGTAGCTCCTGATAGTGTCGTCGATGACCTCGAGACCCTTGTCGTAACCACGGGTATCCTTGTTCTTGAAGAAGGCCGCAATCTCGTCCGCAACCTTGTCATCAGCGAACTTGTTCAGACCAAAACGCAAGAACCGTTCGAGGACCACGAGGTTACCAGACAGCGCAGGGTGAACGATCTGGTCCCAATTCTCGCGGATGTATCGCCATACTTCGGGGCGGACCTTGGAGTTGTTGGCCAGCGCAATAGTACCAGAATGCTTGTCCTGGGTGGCGACCTTGTCGGAGAAGATGAACTTCAAGAAATCATGGGCGAGCTCGGGTGTCTGAACACGTCCCATAGTGACCAGGCAAATCTCTTTTCCGTCAATGGACGATGTCGAGAGGTACTCATTCTGGACAGCCTTATAAGCTGTCTCGCCACCATTCTTGATCGCAATGCCAAAAACCGCACGGCGAAGGGAGGGGTGGATGGCAGACTTGTCCTTTCCAGAAGTGTAAGCTTCAAAGCGCTTCAAGGCCTCGTCGACTGTCGCCTTGTGGCCGACCAGACCAGCCGACAAGATAAGCGCGGCGCGAAGTTGACCAGCGAGGAAACCTTCGCCCTCCTCGAACTCCCAGCCAACCTTCTCGACTGCAGGTGTGACAAGCTTTAGGTGATACTTCCTCAAAGCCTCGCTAACGTCCTCAGTGCCAGAGAGTACGCTCCGGACATTGCCGACGTTGGTGAGAATCTGTGACCAGACAAGGTAGTCCGACTCGTCCTGGAATTTCTCGACAAGCGCAAGTAGGCCAGCGGTAGAACCGAACCCGGCAATGGAATTAGCGTAAGCATCACCGATGATGCCAATCTTGTCCTGCACAGTGAGCTCGTTGCGGGCTTCACCAAGCTTGACAAGGCGTTCCGGCGGGTAGTTCGTTCGGTAGAACCCAGTAAGGTTCTTGTTGAGTTGGTAGAAACTGCCCTCAATGTTGCGGATAGTCTCCTCTTTCTGTGTCAAAGCACCTGTCGTGTGTGCAGATGCAGTGGTGGGCGATGTTCCTGCGTGCAATCCTAGAGGAATCCACCAGACCGTCGAGTCCTCTTCAGGCTTGACATCTCCAGCAAGGAGGAAACGCTGCTGACGAATGCCAATCTGACCAGGCTCTTCAGCAACAGTCACAACAGGGAAGCCAATCTTGCGGACCCAGAAGTCCATGAAGCTGCTGACGTCCTGACCAGAAGCCTTGCTCAACGCAGACCAGAGATCATTGGTAGTAGCGTTCGAGTACTGGTGCGCTTTGAGGTAGTCGGCTACACCTTGCAGGAACACCTTCTCACCAAGGTGGGCGCTCAACATGCGGATGACTGAGCTGCCCTTAAGATAACTGATGTGATCGAAGATCTGGTCGACCTCAAGACCATCGTAAACGGGCACTTCGATAGGGTGGGAAGTGCGCAAGGCATCAAGTGCGAAAGCTTGTTGCACGGAATCAGTCTAGATGCAATGTCAGCAATCGTGGAGTGAATTACCGCGTGCTCTTGAACGTACAACAAACTGTCCCCATACATTCCAATCTAGATACAGTCAGCAACATCTCACCTGGAATGATTGGAAAACGTACCAGGGTATAAGTGGTCGATAGCGAACCATCCGACCCAAGTGGCGAACCCTTCGTTGAGCCAGAGCTCACTCCACCAGTCCATGGTAACGAGGTTGCCAAACCACTGATGAGCAAGCTCGTGAGCAACGACGTACGCCACCCTGTTTCGATAGCTGTCCGCAGATGTCTCGGGATCGAATAGTACAGCAGTAGTACTGTGCTCTTGGTTAGTGCACAAGCACTCAAGTGCAATAACCATACTACTGACCGGTAGGTGATGAGACCCCAATTCTCCATAGCGCCGTGTGACTAGATGGCCAGATCAGTCAAAGTTCATGCGCGATAGGGAGAGAGTGTACGTATAATTGGCTGGGGCATCAGCACAACTACACGTACACGAGCGCTTTAGACTTACAAACTCGTGGACAGCAAGGAGATCAACTTTAGGGAGCGGGTAGTCAACCTGGAAGACCTCTGAGAAGTAGTCAACAATCTTGTGGCAGTTGTCCAGAGCGAACTCTCCCTGCTTCTTCAGTCCTCGAGTAGTGTAGACCCTGACGGGGATGCTCTTTCCGTTATACTTGCGCTCGGTGAAAGCCTCGACATACTCGAAGTCGCCAATGGCCCATGCCAAAAGGTATGTCGACATGATAGGTGTGGTTTCGAAGACAACAGTGTGGAAGCCATCACGCTTGCTCCCTTTTGTCTCCTTCTCGGGCATGTTGCTAAGAGCAACCTGGTCTTTAGGGACTTCGATCTCAACATCGAAAGTGGCCTTGAGGTTCGGTTCATCAAAGCAGGGGAAGGCGCGGCGGGCATCGCATGCCTCGAACTGGGTGCTATACATGTAATGGAACTCGTCGTCCTTAGCAACAGAGGCCGGGACTTCGCCCTTGGGGGTGTACTTGGAGCGGTAGAAACCTGCCATGATCTGGGTGCCTGGTGAGCAATCTGCATAACAGTTCCAGCCACATCTTCACTTACGTTGTTAATGGTCCCCTCAAACTTTACCTCCAGTGTAGCCTCGCCCGAGTAGTTGATCTTCTCTCCGAAGTCAAGTGTGACGCGCTGACGCTTCTCGTCGTACGAGATGTCCTTGGCCGATTTGGTAGCATCGCCAGCTTTCAATTCAGCACTGAAGACCTTGAGTTGATGGGCATTGAGCACCAGCTCAGAGAAGCCATCGTCCTTTGTGATTTTGGTGTTGATGCTAACGGTACCCTTGTAGCCGAACTTGCCACCGAACTCGATATCGTAGAGGGAGATGGCGTAGTGGGAGGGTTTAGCCCTAAAGCTTCTGTCAGTGTTGTTCTTGCGGCATTGAAGGACGGTAGAGCAGCTTGCCATGAGGGTAGAATGTCGCGGTCTGACGCCATATCTGCGAGGCTGCTGGTGACCTCACTCTGACAAAACCTCTTCTGGATGCTCAATGTAGCTGGTCGAGCGACTGAAAGCCTTGGCCTTGATTGTAGTTGTATGCGTGAAGTACGGTGAAGCTCTGGAGCTCTCGTAGTAGAACTGGAGAGAAGCTTAGCGGCGGCTGCAGTGCGGCAAGACGTGAGAAGCGGTCTCGACAGAAGCTTAGTGCAAAGCTGTGGACGAGAGCTAAGTCTCGAGGCCTGAATGAGAGACGCCAGTTTTGAAAGAGGGAAGGAGCGGACGGATTGAATGCAGGTGGGGTTAGGTAAGGTGATGCCCCGGGCAGATCGCCGCTCGTTCAAGAAGTTACGCACGCGTTGCGGGAGCCGCTCTGTTCACAGGACGTCCATGTTCACGCTTTCGGGAATATTAAGGGCTTCATACACATATCATTCACAAACGTCACTCAGCGCTATATTTGCTCACTAAAAAGCAAGAGTTTGCTCGTGGCTGATGGTCTATAAAGGCCGCAGCGGCTCACATTGACTTGGGAATGGCGGGGGCCTCGGAGCCCCTCCTAGCGGGGCTCTTTTGGAAAACATCAGGTAAGGAAATGAGAATACGAGCAACAAGAGGAAATTATCGCCCGTAGATAACGAAGAATTCTGTCGAGATGACTGTCACGACTGCGGGCTAGAACGGATGAACTAGAATCCTGCTGGCATGCCAGGCCTGTGCCAGAAAGCTTCAGGGTCCAGTGCTTATGGAGAGATGTCTTGATTCCGAGCATGCGATTCTCATCGAAGGCCCAATTTTGCGCAGTAGCCATGCTTGGATATCATATGGGCGTACACGAATATGCAGAACGCCGTGAAAATGCGCTGAACTGAACGCCTATCATGCAATCGCGGAGCAGCGCTCTCGGAGATCTCCCCTTGAGAACCGCGAAAGCCCTCTCACGACTGCTGGCACAATCGCAGCTTGCTCTCGACTTACTGCAGATGCCTAGATCCTGATCAAGACGTCCAGACACTGTATCCTCCACTCCTTTCTACCGAGCAGCCCCTTCACCCACTCGTTCATCGCTCCTGTGCTCGCTTTCCCTCTCACGCCATCGACTGCGCCCCTGACCAACTCCTGTGCGGTGTGCATAGCTGCTTGCGCGAAGACGCTGGCCGTCTCAAGCACTGGCGTAGTCTCGTTCAGCGCCAACCCTGGCGTATCCGCGAGGGGTGGGTCGAACCATGGCATGTGGAAGTCGAAAAGCGAGACAACGAGTATGAAGAGGAGCAGCGAGCAGTAAACACAAGGTCGGTTGAGGAAGTAAGTCGCTGCGATGAAGAGGACGAGGTAGACGGGCGATGCATTCGTGCGCAGACTGGGATTGTCAGTATGTGATTACTACAACTGTCAGAGGAGACACCATACAGGAAGAAGAGCACGGGTATCCAGCTGCGAAGACAGAACATGGTGTCGGTGTGAGTGTCGTGTGCGGAAATATGCGTCGTGACAGCTGCGACCACTCACAAGAGTGAGCGCACGACTTAGAAGCGAAACAGCGAATGCACGAGAATTAATACGAGCACTACAGTTCAAATAAAGGGAAGGCGTTGAAGTGGTGTTCTGTTCAGGCGATTGTCTTAGGCTGCCTGGGAAGCGCAGCGCAATGCCGCAATCACCGAGCATCCGGAATCCGTTGGGGTGACGCACGATTGGTCGGTCGATTGGTTGGCCAATGCTGACGCATCCAGGAGCGGTTCACTATCTCCAAATCGATTGGTATTGCGCCGCTACAATGTGCTATGTAGCCCTATCAAAAATATCCTACACATATCCGTCCGTACTCCTCTATCATGCAATTGGTACAACAGCTACCCAGGGTCGTGTCATCCTGCTGAGCTCGAACCAAGATCGCTTCCCAGAACGCCGTAGGTTGATGTAAAGTACATGGAGCTTGTACGCGCCATTTGTAGGCATTCGAATCAAAACTGTGGCGCCAGCCAACCGTCGTGGAGGCTCTAGACAGGGAGATTGAATTTCTTCCCTTGGACAACCCTAGTATACGTCAGATTGGATGCGCGGTTTCCGAGGTATGCATGCGGTACTTACTTGGTATAGTAGATGTAGAAGAAGTCCGAGTATAGAATGGTCTGAATAATTCCCGCAATGACCGCGATTGGGTCGTAAAAGCGCGGTACCTCGAAGAAGTACCTGTAAATCCAGTTGGGGATATACAAGGCTCGGTATGCGCCAAGTGCGAACAGGTAATGAGTAGTGATTGTCTCTGCTTCACCGGTCCTTTGCAGCATGAAGAGCTGGGGTAGGATCGCGACCGATTCTAGCCAAATGGAAAAGGCCCAGAGGATCTGAACGCCTGATTAACACTGTATCACGTTATTGATTTCTTGTACTCACCTCCGTCAAGGTGTATTTGTATGGAAACAGAACCGCCAACACTGTGCTGAATGCCAACAAGTACTGCACTTTGAAAGTATCGAGGTTCGGGTCATGGGTAGGCTTGAAGTCGTTGAGCATGAGGTATACGGTGTAGGCAGATGTGCTGATGAAGACAATCTTGAAGACGGTGTTGTACAGCGCATTGGGGTCGTAGAAGGTCCAAAGAAGGTCGATGTATCGACTGAGGTATACGATCAAGTACAGGAATTGCGACTTGAACGAGATACCAGCCGCACTCTGTAGTGACGTGTCAGACTTTGCGCACAGTGTTCGTGAGCTCCGCTGCACATACGCTCGAAGTCTTCATCTTGTGCAAGAGAATCAGGATCGATAGCAGATGGGACAAGTCCCCTAAACAGCCATTGTTAGCATGCGCGCGCTCGATAGGCAAGCTTGACCTACCTAACAACCTGAATAGATTCATCATATCGATGCGCCCTTGGCTGGAGTATGACTTGTGAAGAAGCGCAGCTACTCAGGCGTTGGTGTAGATTCAACGTTCTGCGCGACGTTGAATAAAATGACACGTTTGGGAGCTGCAAGGCACAACTGCGAGCTGATCCTTGCATGCCAAGACACAGACGGTCCCCGAGTCGTCCCTGCCGCGGGAGATCCGACGTCACTGCGCAACACCTGAAGAGGTAAGTGTCTTCTTGATAGCGAACATGGCGTAAGTCACCCCGCAGCAATGGTCGACCGATTGAGAGCTCTGGCGAATCTACAACATCTGCAAAACTCCGCCTAGAATGATGCTCAACCGCAGGCAACAACATGGCATTTTTACTGGGCTGGAAAGATGTCCTGCGGCCCATTCGTGACGGCTACCGTCACCTGTTTCCATCGCCTGATACCGGGCCAACGCCAGAAGAGCGTCGAAAGCAACGCAGCATTGACCGGCTGAAAGGATTGGCTTATTTTGACACATTTGAGCAGCTGGAGACATGGACCGAAGCAGACACTGACCCTCTTCAACGAGCCAACACGCCGCTGTTAGTACGGTCAGTGAACCAACGGGGAAAGCTAACCAAGGCTGGCATCCTCCTATGCCACGACTATGCGGGCAACTATCACGACCACGAGGGTGCTTTGAACGTGGGCCTAGAAGAGGAGAAGTATGTGTGTGAATACCTACAGTACATTGATACGTTCATTTATTTCTCGCACAAACTCGCATGCATTCCACCGCCAACCTGGACAAATACACTCCATCGCAATGGAGTGAAAGTACTTGGAACAATATTGATCGAACCACAAACCCCAAGCTCCGAGAGGTTGTTCAGTCGCGGCGATGATGGACTATCTTTCTCTCTGGCTACAAAGCTTGCGAGGATTGCTGCTCACTATGGCTTCGACGGCTGGCTGGTGAATATTGAGAAGCCGTTCCAAACAGCAAGCTGGGACCCTCAAATTCTTAAGGCTTTCCTGCGCCAATTGAGGTCAGATATTGGCGTCGAGAAGCAGCTTGTCTGGTAAGGCTAAATTTTCTTTTGGTAAATCAATCTAACTGCAACAGGTACGATGCCCTGACAGCCTCGAACAGCGTATCCTACCAAAATGCTCTCAATGAGGAAAATTCTACATTTGCGAAAGCTTGTGGTGGCATTCTGACCAACTACTGCTGGAAAGAACAAGACGCGGCCGACTCAATACATGAAGCATTTCGCATCGACTTGCCATTGCAACATGTGTATTTTGGCATAGACGTATGGGCACAGAACGCAACAAAGCTCTCACAGCCACGCGTAACATACCCTGAGTATGGCGGCGGCGGTACCAATACCGGTGTTGCTGTAGCGAAGCTTGCCGAATTAGGACTTTCGGCTGGTATATTCGCACCTGCATGGACCTTTGAGCATTTTCCTCGCCACGGAAAAGGTGTCGAGCAGACGATGTGGGACGGAGAAGATCTTCCCAAATATGTAGCCTGCTCATGCGGAGACTGTGACAGGCAGCACCGACCGAGCAAGGCAATGCCCGTGACCAGCTTTGCAAACTTGTCCAATTCTGGCTCAAACACGTTCTTCTTTACGGATTTCAGCAGAGCTTTCGCAACACACGGTGAAAAAGAGAAGGAGACTCTATTCGGCGGACACACGCTGCATGCCCAGCTTGGTTCACAATCGATTCTGCCCCTCAGTGCAGTATCGTTGGGCATTCGGTGTTCCATGCAGCACAAGATAGAAGATGTAAGGGGACGATCGCATCTGGTAGTTGAGTCTTGTGGTTTGCCCTCGGAACCAGCGAGAGAGGATGCAGCATTGACGAATTACAGCCAATCGATGCCGCTATTTACATTTAATATGCCAGCAGATGGATCCCTACGACTGCGGTTATCTTATCGAGACTTCACTGGATCGTCCGAAGACGTACATTTCTACATGAAAATCTCGGGCACGATGTACAGCCTTGTACAATCTGACTGTGTTCGAGTCGACCAAATTGTCGATGTCATGATCAAATCTAGCGACACGGTCTTCCAATCTAACTCCCGTCTAGAAGAGATCGGCCTTTGTTCGCGAAATCGCGACTCTGGAGGGTGTACGAAACTTGTGGAGGTCGACTATATTTGCATCCAGCCCGTCGGGTCCTACCCTTCTCCGTTTCCATCCAGCCCTTTCAAAAGTGACATACCGTGTCCAGGTTCATCGCTAGGTACCATATCAGATGCTTCAGAACAGCCTCATCACATATTCAACATTCATAAGGAGTTTCGAGACGGAGGGGTTACACAGTACACAAGGCTCTGCTGGAGCCATGATTTCGGTTCCAGGTCAGCCCAGGGCATGCCGTACAGTACTATCACTGGATGCTTTGCATACTTTGCAATCTATCTTGACGATATGCTCTTAGGAAGAGCATACGCAGCAGAACATGAGCTTCCCAGTACGTTTGTGGAGCAGTCAGTGGGGCGTGAAGTGCTTGTGAACGTCAAAGGCGTGGGCTTCGATGGGCGAGAGCTTGCGAGCGCAAGCACAAAAATCGAGTTCTGAATGGCTGTGCCTCATTGGTCATCTTCAGAAATGGTAGCACTTGCAAGCATGGAAGAGCACTGGAAGCTTAGGATGATCAATGGGCATGGGCTCCACCTCCTGTCTGCAACGCGAGCTCTCATACGTTTGATCGCCACTCGGCTCGTTACCCGTCGTCATCTTGGATCGATCATTGCAGTGCTGACAGACCTGACACGCTTCATGCGCGACCAGGGGTTCAGCCCTACCTGAAACATGGAATCCACCACGCGTGGTGCAGCACTCGTCAGCCCAGTCCAAGCATCTCGGAAACGTCAACCAGACTGACCACTCACATGCCCACTGCATAGAGTTTGAACCTGGACTCCCAAGTTACCGAAGATTGCATTGTAAGTCGTTGCGTCGAAGTGGTCAAAATTAGAACAACCAAGAACGTATAGAGCATACTGAGGCGCCCTTTAGTGCCTCGTCTCCTGCTTTCCTCGAACACTTGCTGTACCTACCCTAAGGTGTTCGCTCTTCTATTGAAAAACACCGTACCGATCGTGAGGCGACCGCAATCGACTACGAACCGGACCATCAAACCAACCTCATTTACAGCGACAACGAACATTCGAGATGGTCAAAATCAATCCAATGCACCCCGTGCGTGGCGCACAAGCTGTGTTCTCCGTCATAGTTCTTGGACTCATGGCCTACGGTCTGCCATACGAGTCTTCTGCCATAGCCAAGCTAACTTGACACAAGTCTCCTCATGGTGGACATCGCACTGGCGCCAAGAAACCCCTGCGCAGGTGTCATTCCTAATCTTCGCCGCCGTATGGTCGATTGTCACCCTCGTCCCGATATTCCTCATCCCGCTCAAATTCAGCCACTTGCTCTCATCCGCCGGCTTCCGCTGGGGTCTCGTCGCGCTTGACGCACTAACCATGCTTTTCTGGTTTGCTGGTTTCGTGGCGCTGGCTGTGTTCCTCAATGGTAGAATTTGTTTTGGTCAGGTGTGCGATGTTGCGCGAGCTGGAGCGGCATTTGGAGGCTTGAGCTGGGCGGTCACGGCGGGCGGGTTCGGGTACGGACTGTATCTTGCTATCACCGCAGAGAAGAGGAGAGTGCCGGCTGTGCAGAAGCCGGATGTCGCTATGCACCAGGGAGTGTAAATTGCTGCGCAGGATGGTGCGCAGGACGAAAATTGATGTTGACGGATGTAATGATCATGACTTCAAGACGTCACAGGCGGACCGGAAAGTAACGATCATCTGGAATGGTCGACACTCTGCTATTTGTACTCTTGCTACCAACTCGAGGATGTGTATTCTATGGTCTCACACAGTCGTTCTGTAATTGAAGCTTTTGTGCAAGAAACGTGCTGCTCGCGCGCGTGGTCTTACGGTGGGGAGGACGACACTTCTAGTCATCCTCGTGAGCAGTAACAAATCTGTGATTTGCTTGTTGTTGGAAGAAGGGTGTTGAAGGCGCTCACCTCTTTCTGTACCTAACTACAGCCCCAACACATAAGCACCTTATCGGGGTTCCTGTTAGGCGAGAGTCCGAGGCACCGAAATCAACCTGGGGCAGATCCAGGTGCCTTACCATGCTGTTGGATGTCATTTGAAGCTTTTGTGAAACTGTGCAGAGTCATGGGGACGTTGAAACAGTTCGTGCTGCGAACTTTGCCGTTGAGCCAGGTGAACTTTGAGTTGCGGTTTGGCTCGAAGATTTAGTTGCAGACACACCTAGACATGGCTTTTCAAGCCTCGAAAGTAATAGAGCCTCGAGGTCGAGCTTGATATCGACCAAGCTCAAGAACTAACACCATTGATTGCTTCGTTCATCCTCATTGCTGACTTTGGCTAGTGCAGGAAATAGCATACCTGAAACTCAAGCTGTGGCGATCACGTCTGGACCCTGCATGGCTCTTACTCCTGGAACAGATGAACGCTCCCTCAATCACTACCTGCCATTGTAGCACCTCAATCGAGACTTCGCATGAGCTATTTGCTACGCTGTCATTGTGTCGTCTTGACACTGGATCGGTAGGAGCCCTGCATGATACCCGTCCGACTTGCCATAAAACATTGAGCTAGACCAATTCGTCTGTCAGACACGACCCAAGCAGGGAGCGTTTTCTGTCCCGAATTTTCTTTTGGATGGTAAAGGAAACATTCGTGAAGGTTGGCACCTGCTTGGCGGGGTAAAGTCGTTCCCTCAGCCGGCCAACTGGGCGCAGGGGCCGTGAGGGGCGTTTTGACGATGGGTTGTTCCAGTGCGTCCGCTGATACAGCGTGATACTCTATGCGGTCAGGCTTGGCTTGCGAAACAAGTACTCGCGATCCCTCACGATGTTGTACAAACGGTCTCTCGTTGTTCTCCTCTCTGCTCTGTTCGCATACGGTGTTTCGCGGTCCTTGTCGCCGTCAAGCAAACAATCAGGTCACGCCGCATTCGACTGGAAATTCATCACCATGCCAAAGGTTGCTGTCTTCACAACGATCACGCCGTTGCCGGCGGGAATTGCACGCAAGAGTGTGCTCGATATGTACAAGGATCATCTGGCGATGATTGATCTGAACCCACTTGTTGTTGAGCGCTACAAGTGCAAGCCCCCAAGCTATGCGCCATCCTCAGAATACTACGCCACCTGGTACACAATTAAAGGTAAAATTATCTACGCATGGCAACATACTGACTCCGGGCTAACATGTACAAGACAAGGTCTCATATCTTCCAGGCGGCCTTGCAACCGGGTCAGTTTCCTACCATGCCGTCTTCCATGACTTTCCCAACAGTCTCGAAACGCACGTCTATGCGCCACTTGGTCTTGACATTCGAGCGAAATGGAGCGTGGGAGGATCACTACCGGGAGAGCCTAAAGAGCCTGTTGATTCCAGTATCAACGCGCCGCGCGAAGGGCTGTACATCCGTGAGGAGGTCAAAATGACATGCTCAAGCCTACTGCTGGGCTTCGTGAAGAGGACCTTCAAGGACTCACACTCACAACTTGTTGAGAAGCTGGTCGAGAAGGCCCATATCCTGGAGTCGAACGTCGCGAATGAGCGCTTGAAAGCATTGCGAAACGTTGCGCCACGAGAAAGAATGGGTCATGGCGACATCTTCATCGCTCCACCGCCAGATTATCCCGGTCAGTTTGCGCCACCGCCGTACCAAGCACAACCTCCGCCTCGTTTTGTACTGCACACACGTAGTCAAAGTGCCAGCCCAGTCGTAACGCCTCGCCCTGCGCAATTCGCTCCCAACGATCGTAGCGCGTCCGTTTCAAGCCTACCAGCGCAGCAAGACCGTCCTTCATCATCATCAACTCTAAGCCCGAAAGCATCGTCTGCACCGGAACAAAGCCTCTATCTTCTACCAGCAACAACTTATGACGGCGGCTTGTCTTCTGGCGTTACAAGACCCATCTCGCTATATCCTGGCACTGCGTCAAATCGCGTGGCATCAATTTATTATGAGACCACGGTGAGCGAAGAATCATCAGAGGACGACTCTGATGAAGAGTCTTTCTCCGTTACTAGCCACGTTGTGAGCCCACCATACATCCCTGAATACCGACCTATCTCGTTCAACTTCGCATTCGACCAAAGATCGCCAGGCCCCAAGACCCCAGTCTCGAACGAAGATTTGCTGGCTGATATCGACGCCGCGATTGATGAAAGCTACATCTACATTTCACCAGACACGCGATACGACTCGTTGCCGACACCCAATGCGATACAAGCAGTCAGCGGAGACAAGACACCCTCGGCCAACACTTTCGAATTTCTGCCATCAACCACGTACAGCGCTTCGCCCACGGCGTCTGTTACCTTGCCTTCTACCACATATAACCCAGAACTACAGACTCTGGATATCTTGCCATCGACCACATACTCTCCCGAATCTTTCCTACCGTCCACAACATATGCACCGAAACACGAGAGGAAGGACTCTGTTATGCCTTACCACGCATATTCGGACCTTCCGCCAGTGCCGCCGAAGGACGAGCATTACAGAAGGCCTTCGCAGGCTATGTTCTAGCTTCCGGGGCCTGAATAAGGCACGGCGCAACGACCCCTTCATCTTCTCCGATTGTGTAATCTGTTCATCAATTTGCTTTTTTTTATCTCATATACCCTTCTCTCTACAGCACATGATGTCTTTCTAGCGTTTCATGGATTAGTGTAGAATAGTCAAGTTTGCAAAAGCTTTGAGCATTGATGATAAATTTCTGATTTCGTTCAGTGTAGCCGGGTCCCCAGGAGCTTTGAGCATGAATGTCTAGGATCTTTGCAGGTGTTGTTCATTGATATTGTTCAGATAAAACAGTGTCTCAGTGTGGTGATATTAAGCCCTGAACATTCACGTGTCGTATAGATTGTTCTCGGAGCTTATACAATGATACTGTTAAGAGCAGTTTCTAAGCATGGTGCTGTTTGAGCGAAAAGTTGTGGCTTTGGGGTTCGGCGAACCATGGATACAGTGAAGATTTTTCACACTAGCTATTTCAGCCCCTGATCACTCAAATCTGCGTTTGGGTCTGCATGTGTTGTATACTGTGTCTGCATCTGCCGTATCTTGGTGTCTGCATCTAGTCCTATTCGTGTCTGCCTCCGGCGGCTTGATTGTGATTGTGATGTGGTCAAATTTTGATGTTCCTTGCCTCGCGCTAGCGCGCGACGTGGTTGCCCATCCATGGTGTTGCTGTATAAACCTCGACCTGTGCCTTCCTACTACGAGACGGGTCCTGCCCTGTCCTCCACAATCTCTTAACCCCTTCCCCTGCGGACGGGGAAATGGTAGGGGATGATGGAATAATGGTCTAGGGTTCGAGTCCCTGCAAGTCAGTTCTTTTTGCTGTTGTAATGGTGGTGGTGGTGGAGGTGGTGGTGGGCTTGTTAAACTTTTGACCATATCAACGTCAGAAGACCGAGACCTGGCTACTCCGCTTTCGGAACTTGAGCTGCATGGCAATGGAGGTCTGCTTCAATGTGCTCGTTTCTTTATCCCTTCCTTTTGGTTCGATTCTTTGTGGTGGTCGTGGTCGTGTGCAAGGTCACAACACACCGACGAAACCTCAGCGCTTGCACGCAATTATCGACATTCCGCATTTTACGCAGGCCCCAAATCGCTTAAAATTCGATGGTACATGTTGTACTTGCGTGTTACTTTCGTTTGAGTGGGTTGTTCATAGCCCTTTGAACCTAGCCCTCGAACGTCATTATGTGATGATGCGTGAGGGTTCCGTGGTTCAATGTCGGGCTGCACGTGTTTTGTTATTACATTTATCACCAAAGGGCGACTGCAGATACTCCATATATATATTACTGGGTATGAAATGGGTTGTAGGGCTACTGGCACACTCCAAACGATTTGGACAATTTTGGTAGCTTCGGTGGCAAAGTGGGCATTGAGGTTGACAGCCATCTGGGGCCATCAGAGGGCTCAGATGACTCGGAAAAGCATTCCTGAAATCGTCACCTTGCAGGACCTCGGCGCCAAACCCCTCGCCAATGAACTCAGAATCGTTCGGTTGCACGTTCTGTCCAGAGCGGTTAGCTTGCTCGGTAGTCCGCGATCTGCGAGGCTGTCAAGCGAGAGTACTCGATGGGCACCCATGGATAATAAGGTATAGACTAGCGGCAGCTTTGGGACTGATACCAAATCTGAAGCAATATATAGCCTGGAGACTGTCCACGAACTTGCGCATCTTTTGCGACCATCATGGCTCTGCAAACCCAATGTTGCCTCCTCCGCGGTCCATGCGTAAGGAAACGGCGGGGCTAGCAGCTTCCAGCCTAGCCGGCTAGCGCACACCTGCCGCTGCGATTGATATTTTCTCTGTTTGCCTGCTGCCCCTCGCCCTCTCCCAAACACTCCACTTCAACTAGAACATTTGAGATTTCTCGTTCTCAAGTTCCCCTTCAACTCAAACCTCACCGTGAGTTTGTGCATCGAGAGCGCAACACCTGCGATTCAGGCGCATTGTTCCTAACATTCTGCAGGTTTATACCACTTCACAACAATGGATTACCAAGCTCCTGCTCCTGCTGCCGGTGGCCGTGGCTGCTACAACTGTAAGACTCCCAAAATTCGCCTCCCACCATGAGATTTTCGCACCGAAAGACATCCCGCCCCGCACCCGAAGGATTTGGCGACTCGGCAGCAATGTGCTGTGAATGAGCTTAGCCTGTCAATTACGGAGCAAGGACGCGATTTGGCAGCTTTCAACGAGCTCTGGTCGCCCTGGGAGCTTCTCACAAGCTTTCAGTCTGCCCAGCAACTGCTTTCGACGATGGTTGCATTACATGGTTGAAGAACAATTCACTAACATTATTTAGGCGGCGACAACTCTCACCGCGCTGCCGAGTGCCCCACCAAGGGCACCCCTACCTGCTACAACTGCGGCGAGAAGGGTCACGTCAGCCGTGAGTGCACCCAGCCCCAGGCTGAGAAGACCTGCTACCGCTGCGGTGGCACCGGCCACATCAGCCGCGAGTGCACCCAGGCTGGTGGTGCCCCCGGTGGCGGTCGCGCTGGCGGCCAGGAGTGCTACAAGTGCGGTCAGCAGGGCCACATTGCCCGCAACTGCTCCCAGGGCGGCGGCTCCTACGGTGGCCAGGGCGGCCAGGGCGGCTACGGTGGTGGCCGCGGCGGCTTCGGTGGTGCCCAGGGCGGATATGGAGGTGCTCGCCAGACCACCTGCTACTCGTGCGGTGGCTTCGGCCACATGAGCCGTGACTGCACCCAGGGCCAGAAGTGCTACAACTGCGGCGAGGTCGGTCACCTGTCCCGCGATTGCCCCCAGGAGACCTCTTCGGAGCGCGTCTGCTACCGCTGCAAGCAGCCCGGCCACGTCCAGAGCGCTTGCCCCAACTAAACGTGTCGACCAAGCCTCGTCGATTACCTTGATCTGGAGTGAGCTTTGATGCAGCTCGACGGCGTTCTTTGCGTCGCGGCTGGCATGTTCGACTGTTAGAGATTACCGCCATGATTCACGAGTCATCGACACGATAACGATTTCCTTCTCTGTACATTTTCTCATTCTGCGGCTGGCTGCCGTTTTTCGACGCTTACACGAAAAGCATTTCATCGCCCGGCATGATTGGACTTGGCTCTTTTCTGCATATGACCGAACTTCCAGAGGGTTGGTTGTGGAGAAGTCTTGATTCAGGAAGATTTTGCATTCGGTGGAAACAATGTGGGTGGAGAGGAGAGCGGATCCCTCGACAGCGAGCAAGGAATGGGAGTAGTGATGGTCCTGCGAACGAATACGACTATGAGAAAGGAGGTTGCTGCCGTTCGGTAGATGCATCGGAGACCCTTCTAGCGCACGCTAGAGGGTCGAAGATGACATGTACTGGACGGTAAATAGACCTTGCCGTACATCCACTTCGGATGCCCAAACAAACCGTGCCCTTTTGCGTACTTTGAGGTTATAGTGATGTATGACAAAGTTGATTTACTGACATTGTGGTGTTGTGCCAAGGACACTAGTCTGCATTGCATCTACCCAAGCGCATCCAAACAAACGGTCAACACACTCGACTCCACGAACTCGACAACGCGTCACGCGGTGATTTGAGACGCGCCAGACCTTGCACATACTTTCCAGCAAACATGGCGCCACAGAGGAAACGCGACAACCGCGAGAACGCTTTCTTCAACGTCGGTGTGCAGGGAAGGTAAATAAATAAACATGGCGACCTCGATATGCGCTTCGCTGACGACACACGCAGAAAGACCGGTATCACACTGGAAGAGCG
The DNA here is from genome assembly GCA_022560025.1 of Stagonosporopsis chrysanthemi. NCBI lineage: Eukaryota > Fungi > Ascomycota > Dothideomycetes > Pleosporales > Didymellaceae > Stagonosporopsis > Stagonosporopsis chrysanthemi. The sequence goes on along the minus strand of JAFISE010000005.1, from coordinate 289,895 downwards.
CGCGCGCGATGAACACGGTATTGAAGCAATCTCGGGAATCTTTTCATCGCCAGAGAAGTCACCACCAAAGCGCGGGAGCACAGTGACTGGATCAGAGTCGATGGACATCCAAGAGAGTGCGTGCGAACACCTACAATGCTGGAGCGCATGAATAAGTTGGCACAGCGAGTTTGCGCTAACCTTTTGATTCATAGGTTCCATCCCAAACATTACCACATCCGCTGCGATCCTGCGGAACAATCGCACACACCTTCCTCCACCTCGGTCGCGATCACCGATGAAAACTGCAATTGGATCATCGCCGCGCCGCCAATCATCCATGGCACCTCGGGGCAGCTCTGTCGGCGCATCAAGCCCTATACGTGCTACATCGAATCCAGCCGTAGCGAGACGATTAGACTTTCACGAGGAGGACGACGAAGAGTCGAGTCTGCAGGAGACACCGGCACTGAGTGGGTCAGGACAACGGCGCGGGAAGCGTAACGATGTTTATGCTCTTGAGCGCTCGCCCAGCCGGCCTCACAGCGCTGTCATGGAAGAGAGTGAGCTGCAGGAAGAGATCACAGCGAACATCGATGAAGAGGAAGAATTGCCAGTCGTGACTGAGGTCGAAGAAAGTTTTGTTGCGCGGATTGGCGACGACACAGTCACGGGCGCCGATGCTGTTGAATCTTTCTTAGAAGAACAGGCCCTAATGGAGGAGGAGGATGTCGATGCAGAACCTGTCAAGGAGCCAGCAAAGAGGGGCAGGAAGCGCAAGAGTGATCAAGTGGCCACCGTCGAGGAAGAAAGCCCGAAGTCAACCAAAGCGCGAAAACGAGGAGTGGCGGCTGCGCAAGCACCCGAGCCAGCGAAGAAAGGAAAGAAGACTGCGCCTGCGCCTACGCCCGCCCCTCTCGCGAGACGCTCGAAACGAGTGTCAGATATCACAGAACAAGAACCAAGCCTTATTGAGGCTGCAGATGCATCTGAGCAAGTCGAGGAGGCACCAGTGGCTCCAAAACGACGTGGACGGCCACCGAAAGTGCAGAAGGATCAGACTGAGCTAGCGCCTGCGGCAAAGACAACAAAGAAAACGGCGGCGAAGAACACTGCAAAAGAGAAGGCAGAGCCAGTCTTCAAAAAGCCCTCAAAACCCGTTGCGAAGCCGAAGGACAAGCCAGCATCTAAGGACAAGGAGAATGTCAAAATCCCAGACAAAATAGCCAAGGATGACACTGGAAGGCCAGTGGACGCATACGGTAATCCACTTAGTAAGGCGGATATCGAGCAAATGTCCACAACTTCAGTAGGCTCGCGATACGGTCGGGGCCGCCATCTCTCGATATTCCGCGAAATGGAGCCCGAAGCAATCGCGCGTATAGGACGGACTGGCAGGCACCGTGTTGCGCCGATTGATTTCTGGAAGAATGACAGAATCAACTACAACCCGGACGGCAGCATGCAAACAATCGTCAAAGCTCCATCACCAGAGCCCGCTTCAAGAGCGTCAACATATGGGAAGAAGGGCAAGAAGAAGGCGCTTACGACCGTTGAAGAAGAGGAGGTAGAGCTCGATCCTTGGGAAGAGGACGATGGTTTCCTCACAGGCAACTACAAGGACTTCGACCCCGCGAACGAGTTCACCTCGCCCGGGCTGGTTGAAGGCACACTTGCCTGGTCAGACAAGGGCGTTAAGCCCGAGCCGGTAGGCGACGGTTCCTTTCAGTATGCCAGAATAGGGAACACTGGACCATCCGGCTTTTTCAATTGGGGTATGATTGAGCTGCGCGCCGATCAGATGAAGCGCTCCAAAAACTCGAGAAAGATGCATATGGTGTTCAATGTTCAATCCGGCGCTCTCGAGGTCAAGGTCCATGAGAATGAGTTCACCGTGCACAGCGGTGGAATATGGCAGGTTCCTCGAGGTGAGTTCTGCATAGATGATCTGTGGCGTGAATGGTGTACTAACGTTATTTGCAGGCAACACATATAGTATTAAAAACGTTGGGAGCAAGACATCGCGTGTCTTCTTTGCACAAGCTCGCGAGACGTTTGCGGACCAGGACTAGATTACTTATCATGAACTTCATGCCCATGTTGTTTGTGCATTTTTTGAGCGGATCAGAGCGTGTCTCCACGCCGCTAGAATGCAGTTTCTTTCACAACGATAATCTCTCACTCACGTCTTGAGGTGCAACAAGCGCTGTACTCACCACCCAGAAGTTCCGTCCGCTCTCCCTGCACACCACCCACGGCACCAAACAAAACCCACTGGCTCTGCTACGAGTTACGTGTTCTTGCATCACACATGCTCTATCCTATCCACGCTGCATTTGGTCGTAATACTACACTGTAGTCGCTCACTGAAGATCAACAGTAAAGCATGTGCAGGCCCAGCGTCTCTCGAGTGACATCCGCCTCCCTTGCCCAATCCAACCCAGTGTCCTGTCACTACTCAATCGGTCTAACAGACAACCCGCTACGGCGGGAAAGCGCGCAGCATCTGCCCGTCCAGCAGTAGAGTCGAAAGTCGTGCGATCCATCACACACAGGTCATTCACGGTTGGTTGTGAGCATGGAGCTCGACGAGGAAATGGGGTTACAGCTGCCAGAAGCGTGGTCGAGAGCGGATGTCTGGACTCATGTGAGCGAAAGCGCGGTGGTTGCAGTGGTTGGGTGCGAGTTTGGATGTCAGGTGATGCATCGGCGCTATGGGATGAGAGTATACGCTACACTTGAGAGAGTATGGAGTTTCTGTGAGAGGGGTGTGTGAGCTTGTCTAAGCAGATGAGAAGTAAAATGTTGTTTGGAGGGGCCCTGGACGAACACCTATGGCCTAAATTATTGAGATGGGCAAGCAGAGTTTGCTTGGTGGACGCAGGGCAATGCGCAAGACTCTGGGAGTCTGGGTTTCAGGTGTCGTCTCGATCTTGGTTGCCGTAACGCCGTGTACTTCCATGTTCATGTCGATAGCTCGTCACACAATACAGTTACGTCGCATACATTTTGACAGAAAATGGAGTATTCCACATCATGACTAGTCTCTGATAGTCGCTGTAAAGCCCCCGAGCGGTGGCTCAATTGCTCAGTGCTACGAGTGCTATCCAATAAAGCCCCAAATAGATTGTGTTACTAAGACACTATAACTATGCCCTTCACCGCCTCCCACGCTTCTTCAGCAATGTCTGCAAAGGACATTACTTGCGGCGAGATGAAACAGCATCGGCAGGACACACGTCTTGTGCGAACGGAAGCGAACGTCGTGCAAGCTGTAGCTCATCAATTTCACCTTGGCATGTATATCAGCCCAAGACCTGCACACTGCACACAACAGGCAGGATACGGACAGATGCCGCAACGGCGATCCGGGATCCAAGCTCCTCGCCGTATTCGTGCCACGATTGGCAAGAATAGTCTGTTGCTTGCACGCAAATGGAGGTGCGCGCAATGCACATTCAGCCTTACTGTCATCATGAACGTACCTATGGACAGCAACCCGATCTTGGCCCTGTGATCTTATCGATGGACTACCAGCCATGCATGCGCTGGCCGCAAGCTGCCAGCACAATCCGACTCTTGCTCAACAACCGTACTGCATAAGATAGCGCGAAGTGACAACTCGTCTCAGGCGTTCGTGCATGTGAGCCCAAATGCGTTCTAGCAGCATCGCACAGCGCCTCGTCTGCAGCTGACAACGTCAAACGCACATGCCGTGTACTCTGATCGCAATCTGCGTCATAGATGTACTGTCAGATGCAGTGGCACAGGCGGAAGCGGGAGCACCCTTCACTGGTGTGTTGCACGAGGCTGCAGATGCATGTGCGTTCGGGACTCCGGTCGGCGTTCATGTTGGTTGGCGGCTGTTGCCGCTTCCCCAAATGTTGTGTAACCAGGACTGCAGCAACGACTGGGCGAGCGGCAGGGCAGATTACTGCATTAGGCATTGTCTTGGACGCCATGGCGAGTGGCTGCATAGGCGCGCAGGTTTGTTTTTTGTTCATTTGTGGCGCAAACCGTAACTACTGTTGCACGAACGTTTCTGGGGTCTCATTCTGAGGATTACACGACGCTCCGTTCCTGTTAGTATTGACAAACACTGTATCCACAGCCTGTTATTGTGTATTGAGCGGTGTGAGGCGGTGTGGAGGCCAGTGGTTCGTGACAGATGTTATCCGGTGAAGAAGTCGACCAGCGGCGTCCTCGGACGCACTTGAGGTGCAAGAGCATCGGTAGGGTGATTTGGAGCCGATAGAGTTGTGTATTGTTCGGATAACCGCGATCAAGGTTTGAGCTAGATATGCACACTGGGTCGAAAGAGCTGGAAGTGGTTGGGTGGCGAGGTTCATGAAGCGGTATGTAGTTCCTGGTGGTCGAGAAAGCGGTGTGCGTATGGCGGCGAGGTCTTGTCGAATGAATTTTCATTGCTACACGAGCCTGGCGAGAGCAAGCCTGCGTCAAAATCGTGGATTTACGATTTATCGATCCCTGCTGTCTTCTGTCAGTAAGCCTGAGCAAGGAGTGAAAGCTGTGGCTAGCTCGAACGAACACTCGTTCTCACGTGCGCGCATGCCCGTTTGGGCAATAGAGCGCAAACCTTCGTTGCACCTGCAGGAGTTTGCTAGAATTCTGTGTTCGGGTTTGAGTGCTGTACAAGCTTTCCACAACTCTCCACACCCATCATCGACCGCCAGAAAGCCTCGGTCTCCTCACCTGTTTCGCGGGGCCTACCGAAACAACAGAACATGCGGTGACGATCTCCACACGTACCGGAAAATGCTCATACCGCGGACACCGCGTTCAAATCCGTATAGTCTAGCGCCTGAACAGCGGTCAACCGAGTCATGGAAATCGACGGACTGAAGTTCGGTGTCTTAGCGGTCTTTTGAAGCGAACCATCTTCAGTGATCCACCGAACACATCATGTCGACGCGTGGTGTCTTGTGCTGGCGGCCCACTGAGTGGATTTGCATTGCTTCAAAGTTGCTACTGGGTGCGGCGGTCCGGTGACTTGTGAAGTTGCGTGATCTTGGTCTTGACCGGTTTGTCACGTGTGGGTCTCCAAGAGCTCGTGTTTGAACACTTGTTGTGTCGGTGAGCCGGACGCGTCGTTGTCTTGGAGTGGCCTGAGTACAGTTTGGTTGTCGTTCATTGGAAGCAAGCTGCCGTGCTAAATTTGACATCGTGTTCGTATGATGTGGGCTCGCAGCAGTGTGAACTAATCGATCGAAGATTCGAGTCGCATTGATAGCAATCAGCTATTTTGTGATGGGTACCCTTTCACGTAATGTCGCCATGCAAGGCGGACCGCTGCTTCCCGGTCATATCAGCGCACCCACCACATGCGACGATCGCAGACTCACGGAATGTCCTCGACCTTCTACTCCGTTACTAGCTCCATGTCAGAGCTCATCTGGGCAGGAAGAAAGCTGGAGGGGTAGCCTAATTCATGGTCATCGGGGATGGTTCATGCATGTGCTCAGACAACGGCGATGTTTTGCCCGAGAAAGCGATCCCGGCAGATCGAGAAGGGATAACCCAGGGCGAATGTCTCATGAGCATGATTCACGTTGGCGAACAGGTGGTGCACGGAAAGACTTCTCGAAGCAAACGATCGCCGGTCAATGCAGGGTTTGCGGCCCCGGAAGAAGGATGTCATTCGGGCAGATTGCTTCGGCGGCCAGCCGTTCAAGCATGAGAGTCAATGCCGAGTATCAGCCAAATTAATGCGCCTCCTGTTTGACCGTTCACTGTGAAGAACGACAGTGATATTTGCGAAATGCCTATAGTGATTAGCGGTCTGCACACCTGAGCTGAGCATCGAAGCAAAGAATGTGTAACAAGGATTATCCCCAAACGCCACTTGACGCCATGGTTTCCAGCCTTACAGCCTAACGTTCGAGGAATCCTTCTCGAACGTCGTCTGATCGCCGCACCTTTATCGATAGGGGCAGGCTGCGAACGCCAGATGACAGTCGGAGTCGCTCGGAAATAGGCTCAGGATGATGAACGGACAATTCAGCCAAGTTCATGCAAGAGTGTGCGTGACTCAAAGCGTTGTGAGGGGTGTGGCTGTGGAACAGCGCAACAACACCACACCATTCTACATTCAGGCTCTGGACTTGACAGCGCGACTTGCAGACAGCCACGTAGTCGGTGTTGACCGACTGAATGCAAGCCTCTCGTGGGTACGTCACCACAAGCGATCCGGGGTAAACGAGGCGGCCAGGTGAGTTGGAGCTGGGCCCGTTGTTCACCGCCACGAATTGGGACATGGGATGCTTGCTTGGGCAGCGAGTCCGCAGATTTTAGCTGTCGGTAGAGGGGAAGTGGATTCGGAGATGAACGCGATGGTATTCAGTGTTCGTGTCTATGCGCTGGCGCAGCGCGATGCAATGATGCAGAGATGCCTCGCTATGCTGAAGAATTCAAAAGGCCAATGCTTGGTTGAAAGTGCAACGTAAGCATCCTCGCCATGCTATGCCGTAATTTTGCTTGAGAAATGCCGATGAAAGTCGTGGAATAAGACAAATCCTTGAACCCAACCCCCCAATGAAGCGATCGCAATCGCTCTATATGATCGTTTGAAACATGCAAGTGATGGTACTGACCCGAGAAATTCCAGCGCTATGATGTCGAAACGAAACAATGTAAGATGAAAGGACGACCGAAGCAAACTGCAAACCTAACCCACGCTAAATGCCACAATCATTGCCGCTCGAGAAATGTGTGTGAAACCGTCTTGACCCGTCTATGCTCCCACAATCTTGTTTCCGTTTCCGTGTGTGTTGTGATGTTCTGAAACGCCAGAGCGTTGTGGAAAATACCTCGCAGGCGGAACGTTATCTAGATTTCTTGCGGCATCGGCCTGCACGCAGCTAGGCAACAGATGATATAGTGTTACACCGCTTGTTGCGAACATCCTCGTTGCAGATGTTTGCGCGATCAAGGACCCACAGGGATGGGTGGCGAAGGCAATGCAGTGGTGGCTGGTCGCTCGAATTCTCCAGACTCTCGTTTGAAGCTCTTGATGCTGCCTGTAGCACTGCGCTGTGAAAGCCTGTCAGGGCTTCTACCTCCTTGGCTGCGTTCTTCGAAGTCCGCAGGAGTCGAACCTGTAGCACCGCCTTCCCATCTCTTTTGGTATGGCTCAATGTAATTGAATCCCTCTCGCTTGATGTCCGAATGCATGCTGGGAGCTGGAGCAGTCCTTGCTCCGCTCACAAGATCTCCTGCAGTAACGGGATGTATTTGTGGCAAGGGGTGACTGAGTTGTGGTGGGACGCTAGATCTTGAGAGTGTGTTCGCGCGTCGGCGACTGAATGAGTCGTTCCTGCGTCGGCCCTGACTCGATCCGCTATCTGTACGCTGATGAAAAGCGTGGACTGGGCCTTGTTGTTGCGACGGAGGGGTGTAATGTACGGGTGGAGGAGTAGGCATGAGCTGGGAGGCGTTCGCAGGAGTAAAGCCGTGCGAGGTTGGTGCTGGCGTGTGCGCAGGTACAGCGGCGTTCTGCGAAGGGGAGCTGCTCGATGTCGCGGATGGATGAAGCTGGAACACCGGGGCGTTCGCACGCGCGCTCATCTCTTGTTCGCCCAGCTGCCAATGCATGGACTCAGCCGACCGCCAGGGAATACCCATCTCGGTAGCCACCTTCTGCCACATCTGGTCTTTGAAGCTGGTAGTCGTTAGTGAATGACTGGCGATGTGACTGGAGAGGCGCTTTGTGATCAACACCGGCGATGCAAAGCAATGCACACTGATGATAGAGGGCACCCAAGTCCAAAGTCTCACGGTGTACGTACCGAGCGTAAAGTCTCGCAAGCTTGTTTTTCTTTTCCTCGTCCCAAATGGCCCGCTTTTCCAAGTAATTCTGGTATCGCAAGCGACAGGATATCGAGCTCCTTCCTGGAAGGCGCTTCGCAATATCATCCCACTTCATGCCTTGGCCTCGAAGCTCGATCGTGAGGTTGTCTTCTTCGGGCGTCCACTTGGACTGCTTTTTAGCTGGGCTTTCATCCGGGAGGGGAGTCTGAGATGCTTGTCGCTTGATGACTTGGTGTGGTGGTGACCGATTCGAGCCAGGTTGGCCATGGTGGGTTGGACCACTAGGTGATCCAGAATAAAGCGGGCGAAACTGAGGATGAGATGATGGTTCTGGGTGTCGCTGAAGCTCAGAGATGGCCGGGAGGACGGGTCCACCCAGCATCGCACCAGGACCTGCCGGTGCTGATGTTGGTGCCTGAGTTGAATAGCCGGGATTGGAAGCATAAGGGGAAGACGTTGCATACGACGGTGATCCGTTGTGATATGCAGGTGATCCTACATGTGCAGGAGATGTGGCGTAAGCCGAGGGTGCTGTCGTGTACGTCCGTGCCGCTGTCGAATTTGAAGCAATCGAAACTGAGCTCTTCTTGCTCGCCGGTGACTCAGAACCACGAGGCTCAAGGAGGAGATTGATATCCATTATGATCGTTGAGGTCAGCTTATGGCAAGGCCATGTACTGACAGAATTGTTTCGAGTGGCCTGGTGCTGCAGGTTTAAGGGGTCTGCAACGTAACGACTGTGATGAGGGCAGTCGATACTGAAGAGATGTGGAGTTATCACCTCTCGATGGCTGATAGTTGACACAAAGTCGTGGCGTGGAGCGGATGGTGCTAGAGATGGATTGTTTGATAAGCCAGTCCGATGCTGATGCTTGAGCGTGGCGGTGCAAAGGCAACGATGTGTGATGTTGCTAGACTGAGGACCAGCACTGCAGGGCGTCGATCTGTGATGGTAAAGCGAGTCTAGCCTCAAGATACTACGGCAACAGGATGAATTTGTTGATGGAGCGTTGTTGGAGAAGGCGAAGCTGAGTGTTGCGAGGTGACGAGACTCAGATACAGCTAGAGATGCCGATGTAGGCTAGAAGTGACCAGTTGCGAGGTATCCACGGGTATACAAGCTCTGACTGGTCGCCCAACTTAAGCTACTTGTACAGGATCCAGGCCAACTGGGCAGGGGGGGGCGTGAAACGGGCCAACCAATGAGTCCGTAAATGACAGATGCACGTAGCCACCAAATTTGCAAACTGATCGCAGGTAGGAGAATGTCGTGGTGGGAGTTGCATGCAAGCTGGCGAGAGTGGAGGATAGGTAGGGTCAAAGTACCAGGGCATGGGTGTTTGAATAGAGGGAGTTAGCGTCAGGTGTAATACGAAGACATGCATCCCTTGAACTGAGAGCCGCCTCACTGCCCATAGCGGTAGGGATCCGGGGGCTTGGGATTAGGATGTACGTTTCTGACTTGACACTGACTACTTCGCGCTATGCACTACCTCGAGTGGTGCTGGCGGCGCCACTTGACCCACAGGCCACCAAGTGGCAGCACTGTTGATCTGAGGCAGCATGTCTGCCGGGGATTTAGCGAGCCTCGAAAGAAACAATCTGAGGAGCCCGCCGACAGACGCAAGTGTAACGAAAAAGCAGATCCTGTCTCTTCGGTCGAAGGTGGACAATGGCGGTGACGTATCCCCACTTGGACGAACAACGCATCTGGAGATCAGGTTCATCTTCCCGTCATTCATCTTCGCCGTAGTCGTAGTTGAGCCCGACCCTAGGCCCTCACTTCGTCAGGCCTCAACGTGCCCTGAGTCGGAGCTGCGACGTTTGCTGGCAGTAACAGGGGAGTTCTTACGATGACCAGAGCTTGCTTGAACGGGACGTACAGAAAAGGGCAGCGAATCAGGCGCTGAACTTAGCGGTGAACACGCCCAGGGATATCGGATGTCAAAGTCAAGGGTCACGTCCGAAAGTGCAGAAGCGCGGGTGACCTGGCGCGGCGAACAAGATCTGCAAGCATCCTTCGTGCAGCCTCCGGCAATCTGGCGCCAGAGGCATCGGTAGCGAACAAATGTTAGCCTCGCGAACGTTGACTTCGCCATGGCAGCGCAGGTGGTGATGCGTTCTTGCTGACACGTTGGAAACATGCGAGACACGCCCAGGCATGTTTTCGCAGTTCATGCTCGGCAGAGCACTCCACAGTGGATGTCAAATGTTCATCACCTGCAACGGTTGGCGTCACTTCGGAGCAAGACAAGGCGGTGAAGTGCGTGAACTGCCGAGCGAAGGCCGTAACATTTAGCTTTTGATGGCGCACCAGCGATGCTGCACATGTGTTCGCTGGGGCCATGGTATAGCTCCGGGTCAGGCCGTGAAGAGGCTAGGCTGGCTTTGTCGACCTGCCCTCCCGCGCCCACGTGAGACACGGCTCAGCCGAAATGCGGCGCCGTGGGCTCACGCTGTGCTGGCGCCTTGAGCGGGCGTCTGCTGTCGTCGAGCCAGCGCTGAAGCACTGCTATGGCCGGCTCCTGGCGCAATGACAGCTCGGACGCCTTGGCCGATAGTCGCATCACAGCCAGGGATCCACGATGATGTACATAGCGGTGAGTGCTGCCAGAAGCCGACGTTTGATGAATCAGTTGGTCCTGGCAGGGCTGCCGGACCCAAAAGGCCGAGGTGCATTAGCCGGCTTCGAGCGAACAGTGGTTCCGTGCGTTCTCCACGCTTGAATAAAAGGGCTGACTGCGAAGCGCGCCCTGACACGACCGAGGACCCCCACAAGCTGTTTTGCAATCTGTGTGCGGCATGACAGCCAGACTCTTCCCAGACCCCGGCCACAGCCGTGGCGTTTCGACAACATCGACTGCTGAACCAGGAGCCACTTTTACGGGCTGTTGCGTGCGTGTCACACAGCCCTCGCCCTCTCCACCTGGCTGGCTGCGGAGGCTTCGGCTGAGCAGCCTAATGCAGAGTGCAACACCACGATGCCAGTTGGCTGTCGTCTAGCCGAACAGTTCATCTCGCTGCGTATGAAGTAGATGCACGACGGCAAACCGGTATTCTTGGACACACATGGCCTTTTTCCTGATGAAGCGGTGAAGCTCTCCGGTGATTGGCTCAGGCGCCGCCGAATACAGTAAAGCAGGGCCTGTCGGCGTGCGCTGTTTTCGATTCAGGTTCACCACAGTGACCACACACACCGGACGCTGGCGGCTCACAATCACCGCCATCAGTGGGTCGGAGGATGAAGGGCATGCAGTTAGCTGCAATAGCATCAGACTTGGCTGGGGAGCGGATGGTTTCGAGCTAGCATTGGACGAGAGCTCGGGCCGTCGACAGCCTAACACAGACACCCTAGGCGTCAAGGCCGAAACACACCATTGTGGGCGGTTACCACGGTTGGAACAAGTTGGGCACCCTGTGCGAGCAAGTAAGTTGATATCTGATGGTCGCTGTCGTCCAAAGCTACATACGCGGAACACCAACGGAATGGTTGACCGTTGTTCCTCCTGCACACAGCCTACGCCGACGAGCCTTCACCAACTTCTACCGAGTTGGACGAACTATAGCCTTGGCGTTCGCTTAGCTTTCCTGATTCGGTTCACCAGTCTGATGTGTAAGCCTGCGAGCAGACTCGATGTCAACGGTTCTGTAACCAGTCCTTGTATAGCATTTCATCGTGGTTACTGTGCTGCATTCTCGGATCCCTGTGGTCAACTGTACCTGCCCACTTGGTAGCCGCAGGTGCTGCGCTGGCAGCCGGCCTAACCGCGCTTGCTATTTGAGATTTTCTACCGCTGTTGGCGCCGCAGCTACTGCACTCTCACACCTCCACGCCGCCCAAAGTGAACGCACTTCGTGTCCCGACTTCAACATACCCCACTAGTTTGACTTTGCACGCCTCCCACGTCTAACATGTCACTCCAGAGTGCCGCCGACGTGCCGCTGCTCATCCGCTCACCCAATTCATCCTCCGAACGCCGCATTTCGCCATCGTGGACCATCGCGCACTTGAAGAGCAGACTCGAACCTATTACCGGAGTCCCTGCGAGCAGCCAACAGCTGTCACTTCGAGTTGGATCCCAAGATGCTGTGCCAATCATCGCCCCTGATGAGGAACAGATGCGGTTGGCGCAGTTCCCTCTGCAGCCCTACGCCGAGATAACTGTGAGTGTGCATATTGCTGTTACTCTCCCGTGTCAGCACCATCAGTCCCGCAGGTTCTGTGCTGCTCAGCCAACAACTGGCCTATCTTCCGCTGCCACATGTTACATGCCTCCATTTCGCTGCGCGGACGTTTCTCGCAGTCCTAGTCAAGTCCTTTCCTTTGCCGTCATTCGCTGCCTCGGTTGCATCGTAAGCGGTGGTCAGCCTGATTTCGACCTGCATAGCAGGCGAGCCCCGCGATGCCCCTCATCAGTCTTGAGCAAGCGCGTGGACCTGGAGTTGTCGCTCGACATATTTGCCAAAGCGTGGGGTTGTACTTGCACGCATCCAGCCTGTGGTATTATTTCCACGCCGGAGTCGAAACTGTGTCAGGCTTTGCTTTTTCGCCTCAGGCTATCTGGCAACGACAGACTGCCTCAATTACGTCGTGGCTGACGGGCTGCACCCTCAAAACATCTTCCAATTTTTCGCTGACGAACTACCGTATGTCACATGGTTCTGCACTGACGACCCGGTCCTAGGTCGTTGATACACGCCCACCTGCTGCCCGGACAGACTTCTCAGATCTATCGGCTGTCGACAAATATGTCATGCCCACGGCAGAATACGAATCTCGAACCGATAGCGTTCTGGCTTGGAAGAAAACCCAGAAGCTTGGTCGATTCGACCCAGATGCGCCCAGCATAGAGCAGCAGAAGGTACTCGCCTCTAAACGTGAGATCGAAGAAAGAGGTAAGTTACTTGTTCTTCACACGCATCACATCACTTGGCTCCTCTCCCTCAATCGCAATGATTTCGCATCGAACCACTCATGAAGCTGGACGAAGTCGCAGACCGCGTAGCCTGGGTACAAATTTCGGATGCAGCATGCTTCAGATGTGACTCGAACAAGACAGCTGCATACGAATGCGTGTAAATGTCACTTGCCGCCCACTCAGCCACACTCAAAGCATGAGATCAAACCATGTCTCATCATCCAATCTCCCCCAAGCACATCTGTCCATGAGGGGTGTTTCATAGTCCAGAAGAGCTCCCGACACCGTTCTCACCATCGTCTTGCCAGCCAGCCTCGACACTTACCATTTGTTCGAGCATGTGCCAGACACAGCACAGGGAGTTGATCAGTCACTATGATGCGGTGCTTCGTCTTTTGATCGACCTTGATATTCGCATGCAAAATCAAACCAGTCGACGAGGGTTCTTGTTTCCGAGATCGCGTCGCATCATCTACCGCCCTGGGACCAATCGCAGACGCCTCCTGTTAGACTCGCCAACACTATACGACACCTTTGCATATCCCCTTTACTTTGGCGCCAAATCCCATTTCAAGCCTGAAACAAATCTCTCAACATGACGACATTGGCGTTTTAATATTCAATATGGATGTGGCGTAGGAAGCTCGAGCCTCGATCATGCAACCGCCAGGACCTCATCAAGAGGCGCCTCGGAAACCGTGGCCCCAGCACAATTGAGAAGCCTTCAACTTCGCAAATCGCGCCTGGAAGCGCCTGGTCCCGGCGATGCCTGCTTGCCCGCGTCTGCGCAACAGTCTCACTGAACTATACAACTGGGATTCGCATGCAATCGGTGTGAAAGACGCACTTGCGGCCCGTTGCTCTCATCCAAGCATTGTACGGCTGTCACCTTCCGCGGCGCTTACTCTGACGTCTTGCTCTGCATCTATATCGCCTCCCCGCTTCACCCTGCGCGCTCAATGTCACATCTACTACTTCGCAGTCCCACAGCTAACCCGTTCCCAGGTCTCGTAATCGGCGGCCGGGTGCGTCTCCTTCCCGAATCTGACGCGCGAAGAGGCACAGTCAGCTACACTGGACTTGTTTCTGAGATTCCTGGCATAGGGGCCTGGGTTGGCGTCACGCTTGACGAGCCGACTGGCAAGAATGATGGCTCCGTAAAGGGTAAGCGGTACTTCCAGTGTGGTGATAATTGCGGCGTGTTTGTCAGACCGGAGCGCTGTGAGGCGGGCGATTTCCCAGCTCTAGATGAGTTTGATGAGGATCTAGAGGAGTTGTAGCAGCGCACATACAGCTGTGGCTACTGCTCGAAGCATTAGGTCTGCGGAAAGGATGAGGGAGTGCCGGTCAGTCCCTGTCTGACATCCTTGTTGGACTGGTCAAAGGGACATCTATTTGAATTACACACAATCAAGTCGATTACTGAACCGGTAACATCAATGATACCATTGTACCTGGCCCTGCTAACAAATCATTACGCCAAATTATCAGCCAATCCCTGCGTCTTTGGCGACTTGCTTCTCATACCAAATATCCTCAGATGAGATCAAGCCCGCGTTTGCTTGTCCGAAGGTCTCCTCACTAGAGCTTTCGTGCGCGCATCATTTTCAAGTTGCTATGCCTATCTTTACTCCGCGACGCAGCATCCAAGCACTCCATCAGATTGCGAGCGTTTGTGTTCTCGAGGTAACGCACATACCGCCTCGTTCTTGGCCAGGTTATCTACATACTGCTCACAGGTGGCGGCAGGTGGTGGTAGCTTGGAAAGTCCGGTGACTCGACCTCCTCAAAGAGGGTTCTCTCCTACTGCGTGTCTTAAATATTTGGATGTGCGAATAAACGGACACGGCCGCCATCCATGCGCGTGTCAGCTCGAAGTCTTAACTGCGCGACAGGTCAAAAAAAAAAGCGAGGATAATGCCACAAGAGTTCAGGGAGTGGGCAGAATAGCGCTCACCAACCCTCACTCTGGCCTTCCCAGCCAAGTTCAAACCCCTCCTCTCCCTGCTCCTGCTCGCCCCAATCCATCTTCTCCAACTCATTGCGGAAAAAGTCCATCTCCTCGCCGAGGACGCCCGGCTTAGCGCCCAGACTCTCCGGGTAGCGTTTGAGATTGAACCAATGGGTCAGACTGCGCAGTGCCTGTTCAAGCGGCACGCTCTCATCGACCTCGGCATCCACGTCGCTGCCGGCCAGCCAGTCGTCCCTAAGCTCTGGGCGGCAGTGCAGGTACACAGCGGTGATGACGCGCATGTTGGATTGACGCCACTTGCGGCCACAGTACGGGACCTGGTTCTTGAAGAGTTTAAGGGTATAGAGGCGCAGCTGGGGCTGGGGTACTTTGAGGCTCTTGCGCAGGAACTGCGAGGATTTGTATGACACCAGCATGAGGTTGCGGTGGGCTTTGTTTTTGCAGATTTTTTGCATGATGCGCACGTAATTTATGGAGGTGAAGAAGGCGCGCCACGAGAAGGTGGTGATGGGTTCCGAGGGGAGTTCGTTGGTGGGAAAGCCGAGTTCGTCGACTTCCGGAGGTTGGGGGACGGAGGGCAGAGGGAGGGGACCAACGTCTGAGTCGATAGATTCATTGCGGGATAGGCGGATTGGTGGTGGGAGTGCTTCGTCGGAATCCGAGCCGTCGTCTTGCTTATCCTTCGCATTATCGTCTGTCCCTTCATCAGGCACGTTGCGAGAGTGAGCGCGACAGAACTCGAAGAAACTGGAACTGTTAGCTAGTAGTCGATGTGAGATATCCAAGCAACATACTTCAGTTCCTCCTGTTCGCTCTTGAAGTTGACGATCTTCTCAATCTCTTGCAATTGCAATAGCTTCAAGATTAAGGGTACGTAGCTAGAGTCGACAAGTAGCTGCGTAATGTACTCAAACTTCAAGATGTGCGAGACCTTGAACCACTTGAGAATTAACATAAGTGTACCAGTGACCGCCTTATCTAGGACCTCCTGCGTTCGCATAGCGTCCAATTCTTCATTGGTTGCGGGCGTATTGCCGTGGCCATTCGTACCGTTGGTCTCAGGTCTTTGCGCTGAAATTCCGTTCACGTTGTCGTTGTACTGGAAGCCGCTTTGCAGTCCGTTTGCCCCACTTGACTGTGTCACAAGAGCAGTGACGTGTGCCAGGATTGCCTTGATCAGTACTATGATCAGAGACTGCAGACTGGACAGTGCGTTGCGGTAGAAGTCTTCGACCAGACCCATCCTCTCCTCGATACTCCCGGCAGCAGGCTTTTCCTTTTCTGAAGCGCCTGCTTTGGGCTCAAGAGAAAGTTCATCAACATCAGGATTGTCATCAGGGCCGGACCAGCCTCGTTCGTACTTCATGAACGCCACACGTTCCTCCCAAAGCTGCTTCATTGCACGTGTTGCCTTCATGCGTTGTGCAAATAGCTCAGCCGCTTCCAGAATCGAGGCGGGGATGTCCGCCCCTTCCCACTTGCGTCCTACCAGCATGTCTTGAAGGTCTGTGGAGCCCTTACCACCAAGGTTGTTGCTGGACTCGTCAAGTGGGGGATACAAGAAGGGAAACATCTGGTTGGTTTGGTAATTCTGCTTCTTGGCGCCCTTACCGCCGGGTCCAGCAGGTGAAGGTGGAGGCGAGGGTGCAGGAGTCGCGATGTGTACAGGTTGATGGAGGATGGAGGTATTATTCCCGTTTGTGTCCCCAAGTCCTGAGCCGAAGACGTGATTCCCTGCAACCCTGTTTGGATGGTTTCTAAGCGGCGGTAAAATGGAGTTGTTCTCCAGTTCCAGAGGGAAGAGTGGCGCCGGTGGGTTGTATGCGGGATACTTGGAGCTGATTTCTTGTCGGAAGAGGTGGTAATCAAGAGGCGATGCTGTGATGATTGGCTGCCCACGGGCATCTTCAACCTCCAGTGCTTTGTCTTTGAAAGACTCCTTCGCCCGGTCAGCTTCAGAGAGTCCACCAAAGCAGACCAACATGGCTTTCCATAACAGAAGCGTGACCTTGCTGAGGGGAAGACTGATCGACTCGTCCCATCGCAGTTTCGAAATCAGCTCAATGAGCAGCATGAGCAGGCCCGGCTCCCTGAGGTCAAGCACAACGCTTCTCAGGCTCAGGTCATCGTCCTTCTTCTCTCGATACCGTGCGACCTCCAACACAATATAGACGGTGGTCATGGCGCACCACATCTCGCGTCTCTCTGCCTCTTTCCCGTCGTGCTGTTCATCCTCGGAAATGACGCCACAGGCACGCATGCAAGATGTGCGCAGTATGTCTACTAGTGTTTGGACACCGTTGCTGGCTGCCAGTAGTTCGACATTGCGCAAAATCAGCTCCACCTGCTGTCCCGAGCGCTTATACGCAGCGCTCAGCTTCCTCTGTGCACCTTCGTCATGCTCGTCTTTATCTTTGTCCCCAGTGCTCGCTTTTGGAAGACCAGCAGTCTCATGCCAGCAGCCAAGCAGCACGTATGCCAGAGCCTCAAGTCTCTTCAGTCTCTCTGTTGGCTCCTCCTCTCTGATGCCTCGCAGAAGATGCCCTAGAAACTCCTTGTGTTGTTCTTTCGTTCCCCTGTTCCAGTCCAGCCCACCTTCGGTATAAGATGTCTCGTTCCGGCCGTTGAAGCTGCTCCATTCAAGTGCGAAGCTCGCCTGAGCCTTCAGCAGCATGGCCTGCTCCTCAACCGCATATGTAAACCACTCCTCGAGCTCCTCCTCCAGACTCGATGCATCGTCATATGTGAAGGCATATGGGGTAGGCTCGACCTTTGGCAGGCCGCCTGGCCTAATGAGACTCTGCAGCTGGCTGAGCGAGAGCGAGTTGGTGGGGGCCTCTGGTGGGGGCTGCTGGGGCGGCGCAGGAGGCGGGAGATGCAGCGGCGGTTGTGTGGGCACCGAGTTGCCTCTTGCAAGGGCTGGGCGGTTGGGAAAGGCTGGGAGGCCGCCAGTGCGGCCTGGGACGCGCTCGTCGACGAGCTGTTCGGCGGTATCGAGGGGCGCGTGCAGGTCTACGGGCTCAGCTTCGATGACGGGCTCTACGGGCGCGCTGTTGTCGATGTCGAGCAGATCACCTTCGTCGACGCCGGCCGGCACAATCGGCGCCTCCTGCACGTCGCTGTGGTCCACCATAGTCGCGCGCGCGGGGTGTGACCGTGTTGGTGTGTTGTCCGCGGGAGTCTTGCGATTCTAAACGTGCCCACCACAGAAGGCGCACATTTCACCTGTTCATGGTCGATCTTCCCCAAGTCGAGGTCTCGATTGCCGGCGAATTGTTTGCGAGAAGACGAGTGCGGGCGCCGTGCTGCATGCTCGAGCAAGGTGCCGTGAATATGTGGGGATCGCAGCGCTAGCCAATGAAGCTCGGGCAGCTCATGCTTTGGGGACGTGAAGCAGTAGATTGGGTCACGGCAGATGGCACTCACATCAGGGTGATCAAGATGCAAGCCAGTTGATTGAAGCATAAAACTGGTTGGTAAAGAGCCGTGATAACCGTCAAAGCTGCCATCTCGTTTCTGGAGCAATGCAACCAGGGATGGAAAGAAAAAACCGCCATTCTCTCTACTACTGCAAGGCTCTTGTGCCTGCTTGCAAACGACCGCCTGATGCTGCTACTTCCCGCGAACATGATCCCATATCTGAAAAGGAGTGTTGCTAATGTCAAAGAACGCCGGAAATGAATCGACCATAGCCGTTACTGCAAATAGAGCAAACAGAGCCTCGTCTACTGATAGCCAACGACCAGTAACGAAAGCAGAATCAAACAACACGCCTCGCCGTACATGATATGTGAGCGACAAGCTTCGGACATTACGCAGTCGACCTGCATGTGGAACATTATGCAACAACCCGCAGTTTAGAGTCAGCTCGGACCGGTAGGCTCGCCATTGTTTTCTCGTTCCTTGATTTCATCTGGCACGATGCCAGCATTCTCGCAAGCACGTTTGTAAATTTGAGCTTCGTCCCACGCTCGTTGACATTCGGCCTTGAATTTATCGCAGCTCGCGCTAAGTTCGGTGATGGCTTGTTCGGTCAACAACTTCTCTAACGTCCATTTCTCAATGTTTTGTTGCTCATTTTCCTTGAGTTGAGTAATGAATTGCACTGCGCGTTGCAGGATCGAGCCTTTGTTCTTCTCGCAACCGGGAACAATCTTCGCAAGTTCGTTGATACCTTCATTGATGGTTTCACGGCGGCGGCGTTCAACTGCATATAGTTAGTCCTGAGTGAATCGCACAGCGCTGCTCCGATGCTTACCTTCTTTGTGATTATCCCGCCTTACTTTGTGCCACTCATCAGAGCCTACGACAGGTTTATGTGAGGCGCTCTGAGGTGGCGAGTCGCTATTAGCTGGCTGGCCAGGACGACCTGTTTGTGTTGCAGCCTTCAAGGCTTCAAGACTGAAGTCCTGCATACTGGTCTGCTGCTGATGATCGCCCATGTTAAAAGAGTTGTCGCCGCCAGTAGCTTGCGTTTGGAACTGCAGTTCTGTTGCTTGAGGAACGGTCATCTGGTGGTAAGCCAAAGCTGCAGCGGCAGTGTCGCCTACGCTCGAGGTGTTACCACTGCCATTATGGCTGGACAGGTCGAACTGCTGGAGATCGTCGTTGGCACCAGCATTGTGGGCAGCGAG
This sequence comes from Stagonosporopsis chrysanthemi, assembly GCA_022560025.1. Lineage (NCBI taxonomy): Eukaryota > Fungi > Ascomycota > Dothideomycetes > Pleosporales > Didymellaceae > Stagonosporopsis > Stagonosporopsis chrysanthemi. Next base: position 270,564 of record JAFISE010000005.1, on the reverse strand, counting down.
ATGAAATGCGGTGTCCTGGTCGGTCAAGTCGTTGTTGCCCATGTTCGGAGCGGGTCGATTCATGCCCTGGTCGCGAGTATCACGTTTGCGTTTGTTCGAGTGGATGTCCTGACCCAGCTTGGTGTCTGTGTGATAGCCGGCAATATCTGCCATGGTGAAAACTGTCAATGTAGAGGTAGTGGTGGACGGCGTCAAGCAGTCTGCAGGGGCGAGGAGGCAGCTTAAGCTCGTCTATGCTGACTGCGTGGGTAGAGGGGCACACGAATGCAACCGACGGCGGGAGGGCTGCCGTGGATGTAGAACCGCAGAGTCACGCCGGTAGCTGTGTGCTGTCCGTGAGGTGAATGCGCGGGTGCTTGTTCGTTCGTGCAGCAAGAGGCTCGTGGAGTGTGGGATACGCGTGCGAGTCCTCGACTGAGCGTGCAGCTGGTGAATGAGGGGGCAGTTGCACGTCTCTGCAATCGCCACTATAGTGTGGGGCAGCTGTCTAGCAATCGCGAGCTGGAGAGGTGCACGTAGAGGCCTGGGGAGCGACAAACGTTAGCATAGGCGCGGGCAGGTGAGTATGTAAAGCGGTGCAACCAAGCGTCCAGCAAAGCGGCCGATGCGGCGCACTGATTGCCTGTCGCTGTGGGACCAAGCTGTCACTCTCAAAAGGGACCGTCGTATCGTGCGAATGTGCGGGTGTCGCGCAGTGTACAAGGCCGTTGTGCTCCGTTTCGTCGTCGTGAACGCGCGCGCCGCGCCGAGCAAGTGCGGGACGCGGCGCAACAACACGCTCAGTAACGAGCTGCAGCGGAGGCAGCCACAACGGCCTGCGGACGACGGCGGGCGTCGCAGACATTGCAGGCGGATCGCATGCCGTGTCGCGCGTGTGTGCGGCTGTGCAGCGCGATGCGCCGTTCAGACGCAGCGTCGCGACCGATGCGCAGATATGTGGGACTTACGAGAGCTGTCTTGATGTTCGTGCTCGCCGCGGACACACGTGAGGCGGCTTGGAACGTCAGTATGGTTCAGGTGTGTTAGGCTTCAACATGAACCTCAGAACCAGAAAAACGAGACGGGGGCAAATTCTGTGCGATCGAGGCGGCAGAGAAGGGTGCCTTACAGTAATAGTCGCGTTCTGCTGGGTGCGAAGGCCGCTTGTAGGGCGTGAGGGCGCTGCGAGGGTGGAAGTCACATGAACGGTGCTGGGTCACGGGAGGTCTTATGAGTTCACACCAAAATGCCGAGAGGAGTCGCGCTAAGAGGCAGCGAATCACACTCCGGCCTCTTCCCATGCCATCTTCTCCACTTGCAAGCCGCTGCCGCTCAAGCAACCTCTGATGGTCGCTGAGGGCACCTTCACCGACGCCTGGTAAACACGGCCGGCCCTCTTCGCCTTGCCCTGCGCGGTCCGCCAGCCTTCGAGCGCCGTGTTTGTGGCTGGGCGACGATGCGCCTGCCCCGCGAACAGCCGCCCACCGAGCGCGACCATCATCTGCAACTGCTCCGCCCGCGCTCGAGCTTGATATGCAGCGTCCTTATCTCAAACAGTACTGCCCAGACTACTCCCCACGCTGTACTGACCCAGGCGATTGTATCGCACAGATGACACCCTTGCACACTGCCTAGGCAATCAGAATAATCAGCAGACAAGACACATGACGGTGGCATGTGACACACCACCTCCCCCACATTCTCTACTCAGAGTCGCATCACCACCACCACCATGTCTGTGTGCAACGTGATCGATCTGTGTGAGCACTTGGCATAGGGCTGAAGCTGGATGTCACTGGCTAACCCGCAAGTAACAGCCCTGAAGCAGACACATTGATGTTTGAGAACTGGAGCCCTGGCTTATGGTGCATTCGCGCTATTAAACCAACCGACCAATGTTTGCCCTTCTTGCTACATACATTTCGTCCTCCGCTAGCTGCCCGCAAGCATCTCCGTTGCATAGGCAAGTGTTCTAGGGCCTCACAACAGCCGGGAAGAAGAAGATGGTCAACGTAACCAGTAAGGGAAGGCTGTTGAAGAGCTGCCTTGCCATGATGCGATAGAATCGATTGACTGGAAGCGCGCCACATGCAGGGCCAACGTAGTCCTCACGCAGTCTGAACCTCTGGTAATCCATTATATTCTCCATGCCTTCGGGAATCCCGACCGCAACCACACCAACAGCCGACGCGAACAGCATGAGCCACAGGATCGAATAGAAACGTGCAGGAAGCTGGTATCGGTTCGTACGAATGCCGTCTCGTGCGCTCGCCCATATACCGCGGATAATCGTCGTGATCGGGACGCCACCGATGCGTGCATAGCGCCAAGGTCTCGTTTTGGACGTCGGATACTGTTGACGTGATCAGTACATCCCAGGAACGGGTCTTGTGCGAAGATTGACCTTTGATGCGTCAAGTACCTTGTGCACCTTGAGCCAATCTTCAATAGCAGACTCGGTATTCTCGACTGCAACATCGAATGGCTGATTGGCAAATGGAGACGGCGGTGTTGCACTCATTGCGATTCTGGCGTGTACAACAGTCTAATTGCAGCTATTTGTTGGGGCGAGGCTGGTCGAGGTCTCCTGTAGCACTGGCTTCTGTCTTGCTCGATACGGCAGCAGGACATTGATGAGAGTTGACGCGTCGCAGTAAAGATGGAAGTCGAAACGGATCAGGAAAGGGGTGAGATTGGTAGGTCGGTGTTGGTTAAGAAAGAGTGAACGCTCGGGGCTGGAGGAAGCCGCGTGACAGGATGGTGGCGGCACGAGCGACGTGAACTGACGCCTTCGTCACCCAGTAGCAGCGCGCATTTCGCGATTGTAATCTAGACATGATGTCCATTGCAGTTTCGACTGAGTGAGAGATGTTGGATCACTCGTCTTTGAAGATCCACTTCCCGCCCCTCTTCTGCGCTTCAAGCCAACGCTCTTGCACAATTGTAATCTCCTGCTCCTTCGCTCTTCCTCTGTCGTCTTCTTGCTCTTGAGTAGTGGGGAAGTCAACACGCCAGAAGCCTGGCGGTGTCCGACGTCGCTCATAGGCCTCTCGATGCTTACCGGTGTCCTTTGCCATTTTCTTGGTGCGCGCCTGTAAAACTAGCTCAGCGCGTTCATCTGACGACATCTGGGATGATATGACTGTGCTATACGCGTCACCGAGGTACTCCTCTAGCAGTGCTTCTTCTTGTGCTGCAGGTAGCGGGTCCAATGCCTCAGCTAGTCTGCGGAAGTGGGACCCACAGCACTGAGGGCTAGTGCAGCCGGGGAGACACATACGGTCACCACGTTTGCGGACTGCTTCGGAGAATGCGTAGCTGTAACCCTGGTTGTAAGCTGGGTTGGGCTTGAAATCATGGACCCTCAACTCCTGGACCGGCTTCTGACGGAGATTTGACTGTTCAGGCGGCGATGCGTTGAGGTCGTGCTTCGCCGAACGCTTTTCAGGAGCACGCAAGCTCCAGATTGGTCGGCCATCAGGCACAACGTCGGCTTGTTGGTTGAATCGGGCATTCGATGCCGGTTTCTGTGATGCACTCGATCTCGAAAGAGACTGCGCAAGTCGGGAGGTGCTGGTCAGAGGGGAAGGTATCTGCTCCTGTTTCACAGGCGGTGAACCTGACATGGGTTGATACTGTGATCGATGTACAGGTGTCTGAGGATCCTTCGAAGCTCGGATCTTCTGTAAACGTGTTCGAGCCGCGCTCGGAGGAAGCCTCAACTCATGCTCGTCCACCGGCGGGGGCGCCTCGCCTGACTCGGCAAGAATGCTATGCTTAACGTGTTGAGTTGAGGTCTGCTTTATACGCTTCTTCGGAGTGCGTTCTGGTGTCTGTGCTACGGTGTTGGGATCGAGCTGCTGGAGAAGCTGTTCATCGTAGCGTAAATTCGAAGGCTCACTGAGTGCGCGCATCTCTGCAGCAGCAACTCGCAGTCTTGTTTGAAGATCAGATACCCTTTTCGACACTCTATGCTCTTGTTGTGTACTTTCTCGATGCGTACTTTGTGAGAACGGAGCGCTGCCAGATCGTTGATGTCGAATCACGCCTGTGGTGTTCGAGTGCATCGATAGATTTCTCTGCACAGAATGAGTCGCGTTCAAGTGGTTGCCCAGCGGATCGTCAAGGTCAATTGTTTCGGTGCGTGTGAGTAAATGCATATTTGGTGGCGGACTGCCCAGCGGTTCATCCTTGACACGGTGAGGCTTTGCAGGTGTTCCGTCCGAATATCGCCCTGTAAACACCTCCATTTTCGACTGCTGGCTCCTTTTACGCTTTAAAGAACGTTCCCACACGACTTGCGGCAGATCGTCTTCATCTTCCGCATGCACAGCTTGACATTGTCGGTCGACCTGATCGGGCACTTCATCCACAGTGGTCTGGCTGGAGCTCGGCGCTCCATTAGCTTCGACGTGGAATCTACGATTCTTGTCTAGTCTTGCACTCTGGGAAACATGTTTTTGTGCACCGACTGGGCATTCGTTGGAGCTTGCGACTGTAGGTCCCTTTGGTGTGGCTGCTTCGCTTGGGGAGGGCGATGGGTTCTCTTCCGGTAGCACTACTTCGTTTCCGGCTTCAGCACCTGGAAGCAGAATGCTTGGAGCGGGAAATGCGCAGCCTTGCTGAGCACGCTGGTATAGGGCTGGTGTGCTGCCAACAGATCTTGAACTTGATGGCATGTGTGGCGGCATTTCGTCACTCCGGGGAGGATTCAACAGCTTAGAAGCTCCCTCTTCAGATCTTGTTGCTTCTTTGAGCTTGTGGTGTGGCTTCTGGCGATCTGCGTATTGTTGCCATGCTCGAACGCTGTCTTTCATGTCTCTGTTCTTCTGCATGACAGCATTGTTCTTTCTTTCAAGATATTTGACTTTCTGTGAAAGATCTTGGTACTTCTTGCTGAGATTGTCGTACCTGTTGGCGAGATTTTGGTGTTGCTCTTCGGAGGCATCAGTCGGCGTAGGAGCTGCATTTTCGAGATTCGTCAATGGTGCCGTGCTCTCCGCTCGATGCTGAAGCTCATTTTCCAGCCGTTCATTCTCTTCGACGACTTGTGCATGCTTTACAATTTGTTCGTTGATATGATTGAACAAAAGTTGCTGATTCTCATCTCCTGAGATGGATTGTTTAGCCAAGCAGACAGACACAAGCGACGCACTTACTCTTCCTTAACTCCTCTTGGTGTTTTTCTTCTCCTGACGCGTTGTTAGCTTCTGGCAACGCGTGTGTTGCAAGACGAAAGTCGTACGCTTCTTCCACTCTTTCTCGAAGCCAGGCGCGATCACTTCGTCGTAAACGCGCGTCCACAAGCCCTTGTTCTTTTCAACCCAGGTCGTGAAGTCTGACATGTTCAACGATTTTCCATGTTCAGGCCACAAAGAGGAAATGAAAAGACGACCTATCCACTAAGGATGCTGCCTGGGAGCGATCCAGGAACGCGATAACGCGCGGTCACGTTGTCGCACGGACAGGTGGCGATATCGATAAGCTAGCTCCACTCTACTCGTTCCGAGGCATGGGTCGCCTCTAACTCCACAGTACACCACCTTGTTATGAAGCGATCGCATGAAGCGGGCGATGAAGTCGAGCACCCAGCAAAGGTACGGCGAGTCGCCAGCGCCGACAGACTGTCCAAATTGAGTGATGAGCTGTTGATACGCATTCTATCGTTCCTGCCCGTATCGTCACTCTTGATTTCCCAAAGGTAGATATATTACAGCAAGCACATATGTAGAGCACACGTTGACAATAGCAGAATATCGAAAAAGTTCAGCCACCTCGCAATCGACTCTGAGCTCTGGAAAGCAGCCTACTATCGCACATTCGTCCTCCCACGCGCATCACGCATACCTGGCATCAAGAACCCCGGCGCACACCATCGATTACTCTACTCGTCAAGATTGTCGAGATGGCTAGATGATGGAGCATTAGTACAACACGGCGCAAATACAAAATGGAAACAGCAATATCGCTTACGCCACAATTGGTCGCATGGCAAATGTGCCGTCAGCGAGATTGTGGTCTCAGAGCGACCGCCAGAGCCACCTCTGCTGGCTATGTTGTCGAACAGTACTTTCTTCGCAGCGGACTCAATAAATGGTCTGAGAGCATGGACTTTGAAGGACCCGCGCGAGCTGCTTGCGTCTATTCCCCTTGGTGTGACTGCATCTGCCGGTCTACGACTCCCTGTCTCTATGGCGATTGATGCGAACAACAAAGAGGATACGCGCGAAAGAATCGTGCTAGGCTTCGAAGATGGCTCGTTTTCAATATTTGTACTATCTCGGGACAGTAGGAGATTTGACATGCTTTTTACCCATCCACCATCGTCAAATGGAATGATTTCGGCACTGGCAATGTCGTGTCCATATCTTATCACCATGACTGAAGACCACCTTTTGTCTCTTTACGCCTTCCCTGAAGAGCAGAGTGGGTCTGCCCTGCTTTCGCCACCTAGGCTTCTCTACTCCTTGCGATCCCATACGGCATGGCCTCCAGCATCTTTGTCTTTGCGCACAACAGCAACAAGTATGACCGCAGCCATCGCCTATTCACTACCCACGTACCTCTCCGGGTGGACGGTTGGCGTCCAAGAGCTGAAGATTTCCCACAAGGGTGAGCTGCTGGGATCACGATTAGCTACTGCAGCCGATGAGCACTCATTCACACTCTCAGCCTATCGGTCGGCCTCATCGCTTGCGAGTCGCTCCTGTTCCCCTATCCCCGATACCCCTCGAGAACCTTCCATGACAGGCACACCACGTACCTCTCAACCGACGTCTATGTCATACTCTCATCCATATCTTCTCGTCGCCCATCCCGACAACACCCTCTCACTGTATCTTGTAAAATCGACCGACTCAACCCTATCCATAGGCTCAGGCAGTCGTCTTTGGGGTCACACATCTTCAATCTCAGGTGCGCATGTTGGCATGCGTGGTAAAGCCGTTTCTGTCAGCAGACTTGGTGATGAATTGCGCGTCTGGGACTTGGAAGGCGGGACGACCTCAGTCACAAATCGTCGACGGTTCAGAAATGGCGAAATGAGCGTAAGAGTACAGCCATCCAAAGCTACAAACATACTGAGAGGTACTTCTGATCAGGGTATCGAGCACGGAAATAGCTTAAAGTTTGCACTGGATCAGAAATTCGACGACTCTAGCGTAAACCAGGGCTGGGTAGGATTTGATGAACAGAACGTGCTCGTGTTGAGAGAAAATGAGGCAGGAAGCCAGGCACTGGTCGTATACGACTTTACGTAGAACTTACAGGTCTTCCACGCACTGGCTTGGCGAGTCGCAAACATGCATCTAGGTGCTTTCGATGCGAACACGGCTTGGCGTTGTGCCGGTGCTTGAGCAAGCTGCACAGCCATTGCCAACTACCTCTACCACATGGACACTATGCAGGAATGATCGTTCAGTCAATGCCATCCGCAACCTCTGCTTCATATTTCGCTCGCTAGAACAGCTACAACCCAAGACTCGCGAAGGATTTTGCACCAATCATAGTGCGCGACTTCCGGCTGACTCCCGAAAGCACTGCTGCATCGAGAAAGGCGGGCCGTCTTGCCTGGCTTAGGCGCCAGATACCCCGAACTCCTGCGGGTCGGTTCGATTCGCATTTGCGGGGGGCGAGCGGCCGTAGTACAGGATGTCGGCGTCTGTTTCTCGGCTGTTGAGCGCTATTCGTGATTCTTCCCTTCTTCCCTTCCACGATCTGTCTGCAACACCTGGAGATTTCACAACGTGATTTCGCCTTTAGTATCTCAATAATCACATGAACTATACGTCAAAAGTCGTGCAACATGTCTAAGGTGTTCGATTATGCGGAAGGTTTGTGACTGCTTCGCAAAGCATACTGAAAGCATACTGACATGGCCATAGTTGCGAAACACAACACAACAGAGAGTTGTTGGGTTATTCTCTACGGTGACGTTTACGACGTAACACGATTTATTCCCGAACATCCTGGTGGCAGTAAGGTCATTCTCCAGCTTGCTGGCAGCGATGCGACAGAAGAATACGACCCTATTCATCCGCCAGGTATGCTTGAGGAGAACCTCAAACCTGAAGATAAACTTGGCAAGATCAATCCCAATTCGCTGCCGAAAGAGGAGAAGACACCCATAGAGACAGGCGAAGTCGAAGACGAGGGGCCTGTGGACTTGGAAAGCATACTTAACATTGACGAGATTGAGGAGGTTGCCACGAAGAACATCCCCTACAAGGGCTGGGCGTACTATTACTCGGCTTCAGACGATCTCACATCCAAGAGCTTCAACGGCGCCGTATATCGCCAGATACTCCTCCGCCCACGCGTCTTCGTCGACTGCACATCCTGCGACACATCCACATCCTTCCTCGGTCATAGTGTCAAGCTACCTGTCTATGTGTCTCCTGCAGCCATGGCACGCCTTGCACATCCTGACGGCGAGTGGGGCATTGCGCATGCGTGTGAAAAGTTCGGCGCTATGCAGGTCATTTCTCAAAATGCGTCCATGACTCCAGAACAGATTGTCGCAGATGCAAAACCAGGACAAGTTTTCGGTTGGCAGCTATACGTACAAAACGAGCGAGCGAAGAGCGAGGCGATTCTGGCACGCATGAACAAGCTCGATCCCATCAAGTTCATCTGCTTGACACTCGATGCACCGGTGCCGGGCAAGCGCGAACACGATGAGCGCAGCAAGAATGTTGGTTCCAACCTCTCCGTCCGGGCGGCTGTACAAGAAGACCAGAGCGTCAGCAAAACTTCAACCGAGGCAAAGACACCGAAGCTTGCTGGCGTGGGCCAGAGTCTGTTCTGGGGCACCGCAGCAGATCTAACGTGGCGCTCCACTCTCCCCTGGCTCGCGAAACATACAAACAAACCCATTGTACTGAAGGGCATCCAGACACACGAAGATGCTTATCTGGCATCGTGCTACGCGCCGCAAGTCAAGGCTATCATCTTGTCGAACCACGGCGGCCGCGCGCTCGATACCGCACCGCCTGCGGTTCACACTTTGCTTGAGATCAGGAAATACTGTCCTGAAGTCTTTGATCGTATCGAGGTCTGGGTCGATGGAGGTATCAAGCGCGGAACAGATGTCGTCAAGGCGCTGTGCTTAGGTGCGAAAGGTGTTGGTGTTGGGCGAGCAGCCCTGTTTGGCTTAGGTGCTGGCGGTAAGGAGGGTGTCGCGAGAGTACTTGAGAGTAAGTCATTGCATGACTGTTGTAAGAACGTGAGACTGACACGAATCAGTCCTCAAAGCAGAGACAGAAACATGCATGCGCCTCCTTGGCGTCGAGAGGGTGGACCAGCTTGGCATGCAGTACATCAACACACGGGCGGTGGAGCAAAATATCTATGATGGACCATCGTTCGCAAGGGCACCTGTCGAAAGGCTTGCGAAGAACCCTGTGCCCGTCAGGGCGAAGTTGTAAGATCTTAAATGATTTGGCAGTAGGCATGATACGATAATAGACTTCATTATGATTCCCGCGTCGATGTTGATGTTGACCACTTAACCATCTTCGAACTTCCCGTGCGTAGGGAAGTTGAATGATGCTGAAGAAAGTGTATGGGACCTCACGTGCTGTCGCGTGTGGCTAGCGCCACAACGCGTCATTGGAGGCATTACATCTCGAAGACACGACAGCAACCATGACCGATGTCTGGAGCGGAGACATACTCCTCCCAGATGGCGGGTCAATAAAAGGTAATCCCAATGAACCTGATGCTTTCACGTACTAAAGGCTTGTTGTAGATGTTGGCTTTTCGGCGCACAACGTCGCAGCTTCACCAGTGATAGTCGCAGCATCGTTACGCTTCCTCTCGACCGTCGATACCGCAAACATACCCTTATATCTCGCTGCAGGGCCCAGCTACGATGTATGGACGTTTAGCGAGGCTTCAGAAGCTTGGTTCGGGTCGGTCCTGTTGAGTCAACCTGCGCCGTCCGCGGCCACACCTAGCGATGTTTCGCATGAATGGTGGATGCTGGCGAGAGCTCAATCACCGACCGGGATTCTAGTGCAAGTTGAAGATCACGGGTCTGGGGCACTGAAGCCGAGAGTCACAGAGATTCTTTTCTACGGAACGGTTGCTGCTGCGCCTGCTGTCGAAGGTTTGCCAACGCCATCCTCCTCACAGGACGCCCCTAACGCTCGGCCAGGGCTCTTGCCTGAGCTTCGCGTGCACGCACTACCACTATCTTCCGACTTCTTGTACCAGAACGCGGTCTCTGCAGCCGTACCCCCTTCGCCGGAGTGGAGCACTATTGATCAAAGCGGTGAAATCCACGCTCAATACCTGCCGCCGTCAGTGGACTCGCACAGGGCCCTGAAATCGCCGAAACGCAAGCGAGATTTGTTTGAAGAAGCAACGCTCGCGAAGAAAACGGCTAGAGGCAAGGGCGGAGAAGGTATTGCGGGGGCAGCAGCTCGAGCTACGGATGTACAACACCCATATGCTCACCGTAAGTCCAATTCGATCGAGTCAAGAGCGTTTGGGCCTGCAGATTCTCGACCGTCGTCCGCACATGGCTTCCAGCCTCGGCCAGCCCCGCGTCAACTCTCTCGTTCACCCAGCATCAGCTCTGACCATAAATCACTCAGTCGCAAAGAAGCAGCGGACGCACACGGAAGGCGTTCGCACTTATCACGAGTCGACACTATTACTTCGCAGCCTGAAGAGCCTACTACAGAGTCTAGAAACAAAGAGGCTCTCACAAAAGTCGTTCTGGCGGCGATGCGCATGCACGGGTTGCAACAGCGAAACAGAACGAAATCCCACCGGTCCTCAGTGGCACCTGGAGCAGAACAACTTCAGCTCACGAATGATGAATCAATAGCAGAGGGTGTTGCAAAGGATGAGGAATACAAGCTGATCTACCATCAGACGTACAAAGGAGCCGCGTTGGCCTTGGTTTGTGCTACCGTTACTGCTATTCGTTGCTCTTTGTTAATGATAACGTAGAGGAAACACATGACGACAAAACCGTTACACGCTCAACCAGACCGAATGCGCGACCTTGTTGAACAATTCCTCAACCTATTCCTCAACGATCCACTCGCACAACCATTACCGTCTGGCGAGCCAACCAATCCAGTGGCTACGCCCGGTATCAAGCAAATAGGCATATTCGGGTCGTCTCACCATGCCAGCCCGTTTGACTTGCCAAGTGGCATGAAACGGCCACCCATGGTAAGGGCTCAGACTGACGGTCAGGTTTACACTGGCTCCCCAGTCAGTAAGCGAACATCAAACGAGCGCAAAATCGAGGACGTGTGACCTGAGAATCACGGACCTACCTGCAGAACGCTGTGCGGACCTCTACATCTTGATATCGTAGATGACGGTGCCAGTCCACTCCTAAGGACCGTGCCACAATATCATGATTGTCGAGCGGATTTCGAATCATCTCACCACCATGTCAAATGCCAATGTTACATCGTGGCTTCCAGAAAGTTCCTCCTTCGGTGCTGACGTTCAGGGTGTGTACAAAGGAGCAGACATCCTTCGACACAAGTACGCAGATTGAGCCGTTTATTCTGCACTAAACTTGATACCAGTTTCAACCTTGACTACGATGACTGTCCTCCCATACCATCGCCATGATGTTCAAGCTCTCTGCGATCCCGTTCATGGTCACCACAGGCCATGTAACTCTTCATCCCAATGGAACAGTGCCTTACTCTTGAACGGTCGAGAACTTCAACGGTGCCTGCCCGGCAGCAGCATGCTGGGCATGGAATTTCCGCATTTCCGGCGCCGTCAGTCAATCAGGCCAGCCCGCCTTCAATGCATTCAATTGTAGTGTTGGCAATTAAATCGCTGAGTATCAGCGCTGCAAGAGTGTGGACATAGATGTGCTTGGCTATGTATCTGTACAGATCGAAGATGCGAGTAGATCGGGAGGACTCTTTGACTGTGAAGTATGCCTTTCAGCGGTATGTCTGCCTGATCGTTAGCAAGCCAGCCTCTAACGAGCAATTAGAGGGCCAATCAGATACACATACCATGGCACATGGTTACGTTATGCACTAATCAGACTCAGCCCGCGTTTATTGGGCCTAATGGCTTCGCAATAACACCACATACAGTTTCTGCTGTTGGGCTCTTCTTCGGTTGGGCCAGAGTAGGGAGAAGATTAGATGAATTGATGAATCTATCTACGGGCCTGAGCTGCCTATCTATAGGCCTGAGAGCAAAGAGACTTGCCTGCATCCGGGGAGGCAGGCAAGCACAAACAACAACCCTACCAAACATGAGATGGATGCTGCTGGAAACTAACAGCTCTGAGCACCATGTGGTGACATGGATTGATTTGGTCAATGCAGGAAATTCACTCCGTCTCATGACAAGTCAAGAACTTCCTCAAGGGTCTAACGAACTTGTAGGCGTGTTCCTGGTTCGTGATGTCTCCCTGATCAGTCTGGATGCATCTGTTGTCAATGCCACCATCCTCATCTTCATCCTCGTCCTCGCTCTGTTCGTGGTGCTCGCCACTCTTGCCAGTCGGAGTCTCGTCATTGAAGTCGATTGCTTGCGAACAATTCCCGTCCTCCACGAAAAATCTTGTCCCCAAAATCCAGATCTCCGTTTCCCTCTTGCGTGTGGTGATCTCAATTCATTTCGCACCTGCTCTGTTTCTCTCGGTAGTCACCGCTCACGCGCGCTCTCTTCACGGGGCGATCGCCATGGCTCGGTGTCGCTGCTCACCGCCGATCAATTACTGTCGCTATGGCATGAAAGTAGTCTCACGATCAGCCCCACTGGCCTACGACCAGGCATCATAGCTCGATCCCTCGTCGTGCTCGTTGTCAATATTGAGCTCACCACGAAACAGTGTGCGGCGGCATATGGGTCACTTATTCGCGTCGTTACTGTCAGTGAGCTGCCATTGCTGCAGACAGTGCTCAGAAGGTGTCTTTGATTAAAACTATTTTGTTGGTCTTAGCTGTGCTCGATGAACATACAGCTCTTTTGTGTTCTTAAGAAGAGTGTGCAAGTGTACGAAGAAGTTCGTTTCTTTTGGCCATTAGATTGACATGCCACCCTTACTAAATCCTCTGTGCGCGCTATAATTACTGCAGGATTCACTTTAGATTTAGCTTTGATGGCGTAGAGAAAAGAGAGCAGTAAACACTCCATGTCTGCGCAAGAAAATTCAATGAATCTTTTGTGGGAGCTGTAGCCAACTTAGGAATCTATGGTCCCCACCAACAATCGCTTAAGAGAAACGAGCTTCTTCGTAAGATAAGACATGAAATTCTAGAAAGACCTTCCCAAGGGACTGTATTTTCACTGAGAGCTTCTCACGCAGCCAACCACATTAGACTAAAGACCAGACAGTGGGTACGCCTGTTTCGACAATCTGTTGGTGGTTGTGTACATACTGTCACTAGGGAAGCACATCAATGCTGATTTTGGAGGTTGGGGCCGATACGAGATTCCGTAGACCTTCTGCTGTCAATTCCAAGAGGACTAAATCAGCGCCCAGAATTTGTGCATGTGTCTTACCACGGACGTAGCCGACTCTGGACAGTAGGGGACAACATGGTGCTCCATCGTATATAGGTAGCCGCTCGCCGCTGTCAGTAGATTGCTCGCCCGCGTTGCAGGCGCCCTTTTATCTTTTTTGAGAATCTTTCAACAGACCTTTCTTTCCTGCACGGCTTCCAGCCACACCAACGTTGTTCAGGTGAGCGCCGCCAACGCTGGACGGGTCGAGTTCGTTCGTCCGACGCCCTCCACAGAGCTCGTCACGCTCCCCGCCACCAGCTGATAGCGTACGGCGCTGCCGAGGACCAAAATGATGGCCTGAGCTGAGGGCACAGGTGCAAAATACTCAGCTATCGCGCAGCAGCCGCTCTGCAGGACGAAGAGAAGGATTGCGCAGGCATTGTGAGCGCTGCTGGTGGTGGACCCGATACACAATCGCCCCCGACCGCCGAACAACCGCGTTCCTGCAGCGACTCCGCAATCGCACCTTCCTGAATGGTACTCAATCGGCCTTCTTGGCAACGGCAAGCTTGCTTGCTCCTTCCTTTCTCCGCGAGCGAATTTTCTCCAATCGCACGACTGGGTCCCTCAAGATGCTCGCAATCGCCCGTCACTATCACGCACGCCCAGGCCTCGCCCAGGAAGCCTACTGTGAAGAAGCAGGCATTGGCGGGGCTTGTGCTCACGAGCTTCTTGATCAAGCACGATAAGTGGATACGCTGGCGAATAGTGGCGAGCAAAGATATCGAGTTGCTTGGCGGGCGGGGCCATAAAGGCGATTGCATACGACCATAGCGGACCAGGATGCTGGAATTGGATCTGCAGGTTCTGGTGCAATGAGAATAGGTTGGCTATACAACCGGACGCCGGAACCGGGGTTACGCAAATATGTCAGAGCGAGAGGCAAAGTATAAAGCTCGCATGCTGCGCACCTTTTGGGAGGCACAGCCGCTCCTTGAATCTTCCAGCTTCAGTGCTAGAAAGACAAGCTCACCGTCAAAATGAAGGTTACAGTTGCGCTCGCTGCTCTCGCTGCTGCTGCATCGGCGACAACGGAACTCAATAGACGCCAGGATGGACACAATGACAAACCCTGCAAGAAGAGGCCCGATGTCACTTCGGTAAGATATAGACTCTCGCAGAAATGATAGCAACTCGCTAACCATTGAGAAGAGGAAGCTTGAGGCCGACATCACCTCAAAGAAGCTCCTTAGGGGCGCCCAACAGCTTCAGGACTTTGCCTACAGCTACCCAGACCGTAACAGGATTATGGGTGGTAAGGCTCATAACGACACCGTGAACTGGCTGAAGAAGGAATTGGAGGCGACCGCGTACTACGACGTCACTCTCCAGCCGTTTTCCAATTATGTCATGTTGAACGGCAGTATTAACACCTTCACGATTGGCAGCTCAACCATCAACGCTACTCTGTTTGAGTACTCAAACTCCACTGCCGGCCTCGTCTCTGCGCCGTTGGTGGTTGTTAGCAATTTGGGTTGCGAGGTATCTGACTACCCAGCTGGTCTCGCAGGCAACATCGCGCTTATTTCCCGTGGCAGCTGCGACTTTGGCTTGAAGTCTGCTCTTGCTGGAGGCGCTGGTGCTATCGGCGCTGTTGTGTACAATAACGTCCCTGGTACCGTCTCCGCTACCCTTGGTCCCCCACCTCGCCCTGAGGGACCTTACGTCGCGACTGTTGGTATCTCTCAAGCTGAGGGCCAGGCCTACGTTTCTCAGATCCAGGGAGGTGCCAATGTAACCGCCAGTCTGGACGTCTTGACCGACATCCAGATCATCACTACTAACAACGTCTTGGCTACCAGCAAATGCGGCGACAAGAATAACCAGCTTGCTCTTGGTGCCCATACCGACTCTGTCGGTGCTGGTCCTGGAATCAACGATGATGGTAGCGGCACTGTTGGTATTTTGAACGTTGCCAAAGCCCTTGCTAAATACAACGTCAAGAACGCCGTTACCTTTGGCTTCTGGTCTGGAGAGGAGTCCGGTCTTCTCGGCTCGACCTACTTTGTCGAGAGCCTGACCCCCGAGGAGTCCCTCAAGATCCGCGCCTACCTCAACTTCGACATGATTGCCTCGCCTAATTACGTTCATCAGATATATGACGGAGATGGTAGCGCTTACGGTCTTACCGGACCTCCTGGCAGCGACAGCATTGAGGAGTTCTTCGAGAAGTACTTCGCTCGTGTCGGTGTCCCATCCAACGCCACCGAGTTCAACGGGCGTTCCGACTACGGTCCCTTCCTTGATGCCAACATCCCTGCTGGTGGTACGACCACTGGCGCTGATGAGGTCAAAACCGAGGAGGAGCAGAAGATCTGGGGCGGCAAATTTGGCGAAATCTTAGATCCTCAATACCACCAGGCTGGTGACACTGTCGAGAACCTGAACCAGACGGCGTGGTTGTTACATGCCCGCGGTATCGCTGCCGCTGTCGCGAAGTACGCCACCTCGTGGGAGGGCTTCCCCACTCGCACTCCCGTTGGTAACACCACCATCAAAAGAAGCGTATCTGAGGTCCGCAAGAGTGTAATTGGCGGCAAGCGCTCGCTCAAGTTGTTCTAGAGAATGACAGTGCGCAGGTTTCTACGTTACATAATGTGTAGATGATAACGATTAAATGTACAGTCAATAACCTATAAAGCCTACCTTGTGTTTGCAAAGTGTGAAGCTTCTTTGCCTTTCTACCTACGAGTGGGAGCCCGATAACCCTTTGATGTCCTCTCAGAGTACTATGACAAGACAATGCTGTGTCACGGGATTGTGAGTGAATCAGATGCATCGGTTGTGTGCAGCATGAAAGCTTACAACCTGGATGTGTTCTCTCAGAAGCTCAAGGAGTCTCCACAGGATCGTCAATCTCGTCCTTGCGTGCCCCTCGAGTTCGCAGTGCCAGCACTGACGGCCATGCAGGAATAAGGTTTGCCCGGGGCAACGCCTGCCACGTTCGCTCGCTTGCCAGCGCACGTTGCGGGCGTTCACTATGCGCTGTCACAGCCACACGCCTGCAGCAGTAAGCCGATGAAGGACAACTTTCTCGAAGCATGCCCCGCCGCGGTGCGGAACAGTGCAGAAGAATACGTGGGGCGAATTTGGTGCGGATGCACCAGCATTACTTTTCTTCGAGTGTTCTTTGCGTCTACAAGGCTGTGCAAGACATTGTCGCAGTTGGTTGAACGCTTCACATGCTCGCAGTTCCGACGTAGGATCAATGTCACCAATCGATGCCCGCCCTCTCATCTCCGTGAGGATGGTGGTCGACGCCGTCGGGATCACTTCTCGTGCTGGCGGGTGCACTTCCGCTGGGAGCGATGGCGGGCTGCAACGGCGGCAACCGATTCGCAGTGCGGGGAAACCACCAGTAACAGAAACGAGTGGCTGGACCCTCTCAACCTGGACCTGAAACACGGCGGGCGAGGCCTAGCGCGGTCTCTTTCGACATAGCGGTGTGGGATTGCAGAAGCGGTTCCTAGCCTAACCGTGTCTGCTGTAAGAACCGTGGATTGCGCAAGAGCAGGCGGACCTAATTATTGTCCTGTATGTGCACGAAGCTGGCACAAGGCGTTGCATCATGTTCATCTTAGAGTATTGGTGGAATGTTTGCAAGTCTGCTGAGCGTTAGAGAACATCACGTCACGGGAAGAAGTCCACATTGCGCTGTTGATTGTGGGCCGCGTGGACGAGATGTGACACCACTTGTGGGAAGTGATGCTGCTAGAAAAAGAGCATTTTAACAGAAGGATCAACAAACATGTCTGAGCTTCGGGACATTCATTGAAACGGCTGTGCACACCGCAGGCGCTACGATGAGCCTTCAACCACCACGGTTGAATACGATGCTTGTAAATACAACACAAGGGACTCCTCCAAAGCACCAGAAGCGGCATTTGTCGGGCGCTCTGAACGAGCATGCTGCCCCCCTGGTCGCTCTCCGGCCGTGGAAATGCGCAATAGTGTTGCCCCTCCCTTGCTTTCCAGTCGCTGCTAGCCGGGAGCAGGACGTGATTGGCTGGAGTATGTGACGATGGATTGGGGCTGCTGCTGAATGACGTATGAGCCTTGCCGCAAGCCCACTGTTTGGCGGTGCTCACTATCCCTGAGGGTCCAGAGGCCTGGACGACTGCTTGTCACGTTGTCAAGAAGGCTTCCGCACCACGGGTGCCGCGCAGATTGGGCAGCCAGTGGGTCGCATGGAAACAGAAGTTACCCCAATGGTGGGCCGAGGCGCTGCGGACTGACAGTGGCACGGTGGCTAGCAGGAGGAGGCTGACAGCTGGTGCTGAGCTCCGACCCAGGATAGAAGGGACGAAGGGTGAGCGAAGCTGGAGTGACCACAGCGGCTGCACGTTTGCACGGATCAGCCTGATCGAGGCAGAACAGTGCATGTGCGTTCGCGGCCCGGGCATGGGTCGTCATGAAGCAGTGGACTGCGGATTCCCGTGTGAGGGCTCCTCCAGTAGCGCGTATGCACGGCGCCTCCCCAAAGGGCTCAGGGTCCACGCCTTCCATTTGAACCTCGCTGCGGCGGGACGCTCTTTCCTCTCCCCATCCAAGAGCTTGCATCATACTTGAGGACTGACGGGCGGTGCAACTTGACGTTTCCTACTGTCGGTCCCTTCCACGAGCGGCGCATACCTAATTGTGGCTGGTCTGGCGCATAGATCAAGCATCACCCCGTGCCACTACGATACAAGTGAGCCCTCACCACCGACTTCTGCCCGGCCGACGACCTCTCCCGCTCGCGTTCGCACCACATAGGCCACCAAGGGCACCGGCCCTGTGTACGTGTACGAGTACCTTGACTTTGTACGTAGAGCCCCTGCCTGCATAGCGACCACGCTGCTGTGTGCGCTGTTCGGAAGGGCAGGCGCGCCTTGCGCAGCTGCAGCACCCCTCCCTCACCGCCCTCAACCCCACACTCGAGTTGCGAGGCACAAATACGCTGACTGAGATGCAGTGTATTTCTAGTTGAATATGGCCTTTTCGACCGGCATCGGCGACCGCGGCGGTCTCCGCTCCCCTCGTGAGGAGCAGTCGTCGTTTGCTGGCCTTGGCCTCACGTCCCCTTTGCGCGGAACCTTTGGCTCCCAGGCTGCCGCCTCCACTGCTGGGGATGTGCGTGGCCAGCTGCACCGACGGTTCACCACGAACAACATACCAACCTTGAACACCCCGTTGTCGCCGATCGGCCAGCAGCGCCGGCAAGCTGCCGAGCCGCAAGAGTTCACTACTGCGGTATGTAGCGAAGCCCTCTCGTTTTGAAACCCAGAGCATAGATGTGCGCTGTGCGCTGAGAGTGCGGACGTGTGCTGTGTACCAACGTTTACATGCATATTGCGTGTGCGACCCTGTATTCGTTCATGTTCGCGACCAAACATTACGTGCCTTCGAACCAAAGCTGACAAAATCGACAACAGACCTATCATAAGCTTCAGGTGGTAAGCAACAACTCCCATTCACCTCAATTACCTATTGTTCTCTCACCTCCGCGCAAATTGCCCCACGTTTGCCAAGCCCTATCTGGTCTAAACACCAGCCGTCCCCGTTTGCACCATCGCACACTCACACTCAACACCGCCATCAGTATTGCTACCATTATTGCTTGTACCCCGCACCCTGTTTCTCTCTCTGGGAAGAGAAGCAGGCTTATCTCTTGACCCCATATTTCTTTATCTCTATACTACTTATCTTCGGTCACGAGGGTGATACTCTCTATTGCCTCAGATCAGCGCACGCCTGACAACCGCGTGACCGCGCTAACTGATTGTTAGCTCGAGAAAAAGAAGCTTGAGTACGAATACTTGAAGGAGCAGCGGAGACGCTTTGAGGCCGAGATGGAGCTCATTGATTTGCAGTCTCGACGCGGTGAGGAAGAGATCCACCGTCTTTCTACTGAAGTGCGCTTCGGAAAGCCTGCGCACAGCCAACCTACCACTCCACCCGAGTACAGCGACAACGGGTTCCCAACCGCGTTCTCACGGCCAAATCGCTTCAGCATGTCTAGTATCCAGCCCGCTACTAAGATTACGCCTCGTGGCAGCCGTGCCAACTCCCAGGTGGCCTCACCTCCATCCTCGTTCTTCAATAACAACGGTTTGCCCTCTCAGTCTGTGCCAGGCACTCGCCGCAACTCGGATGAAGAGCACGATGACTTCGACAACGATGACTTCACTCCTCTGAGCCCAGCCTCGCGCAAGTAAGAACATCCCCCTCTTTTTTTAGCTGGCAGTCTCGCGTCGGTGACGTAGAGAGTGACACAAGCCCCACAACCAAGCTCCCACATTCCAACGCGTCGAACGCTCACGCAAAAGGTTCATGGACTGACAAGTTTTCGCAGGAACAACCGCATGTCTATGCCCGTGACTGGCCTTGATCTCCGTGGCCGTGATAATCTCCCCGACCTGGCATCCGTTCTGGGTCATATCGACACTACCGGCTACCTGTTCGGCGAGGACGATAAGGAACACAACCCAGCTGCTTCTCCGGATCACAAGGCTTATCTCCAGATGAGCAACACGAACGACAAGTTCCCCATCCTTGTCCGTCGTGGCGACGCAGGTAATGGTACGAGCCTCTCTGCCTCTTCTGCCGCGCTTGATTTAGCCCTTTCCCTATCCCCTGGCCCGGAACCCCAGTCTGGTTGGCCAAGTTACCGCACTCATCGTCAGGCCCAACAATCTCTTCCTGCTAACACATTCCGTAAAGGCTCACATGCTGAGGAGTACGAGAACAGCACTGTCAATGGCCAGACTACGCCCAAGAATCGCCAGTCTGTCGAGTTCAACTTTGCCAGCCCCCTCAGGTCCGACAACAAGCGCTCCAGTTTCACGAGTCCAAGCAACGGCATGCCGAAGTTGAGCCAATCGTACTCCACAGGCAACGTTCCCACTATGAAGAACGGCAATGGAGCCAATGTTGGCCCCGCGAACGGCAACGTCAATGCTCACGCCGAGCAACACTTCACCCAGCACAACGCAAACCTTGGTCGCATTCCCCCCCATGCAGTGTCTCATCGCCACAGTCGGGACTTGTCGACTAGCTTTAAGGATCAGGAGTATCGCAGTCCCTCTTCTGGTCTGCACGCGAGCGCAGCTCCCTTCGGTCCTGCCATCACCTCTTCAGCACCTAGCAATGGGGCTGTCAGCAGTACTGTTGGTTCTCCGGCTATGTCGCAGTATTCTTCCTCGGCTACTGGCAACACTCCGTACTACGGATACGGTATGAATGTGCTCAACAACGCCATGAACGGTCTGTCAATGGGTCCTCAATACGGCGGCCCTCCGCCTTACGGACCTAATGGCATGTACCCGGGCACCGGCCAATACTTCAACCCCTACGCCACATACGGACCCAACGGACGCGTCCAAGACAGCCAAGCTCGCGTCATCCAGAGCCGCCGCCTGCAGAACGACGCCAACCGCTTCATGAACTACGATCTGAAGACTATGCCGCGCCACGAGATCTATAGCCTGTGCAAGGACCAACACGGCTGTCGCTTCTTGCAGAAGAAGCTTGAGGAGCGCAACACAGATTACTTGCAAATCATCTTCGACGAGACCGCTCCCCATGTCGTTGAGCTCATGACTGATCCCTTTGGCAACTACCTTTGCCAGAAGCTTTTGGAGTTCACCAACGACGAGCAGCGCAACACACTGGTCCGTAATGCTGCCCCAGCTATGGTCTCTATTGCGCTTAATCAGCATGGTACCCGGGCCTTGCAGAAGATGATCGAGTTCATTTCAACGGAGGAGCAGACTCAAATCATCATTCAGGCTTTGTCTGGTCAGGTTGTCGACCTGATCCAAGACCTGAACGGCAATCATGTCATTCAGAAATGTCTGAACCACCTCAAGGCTTCGGAAGCGCAATTCATCTTCGATGCTGTAGGCGAGCACTGCATCATTGTCGGAACTCACCGTCACGGCTGCTGTGTTCTCCAACGTTGCATCGACCACGCTTCAGGCTTCCAGAAGGTCGACCTTGTTCGCCAAATTACCGCGCACAGCTTCCACCTCGTACAGGATCCTTTCGGTAACTACGTCGTTCAATACATTCTCGACTTGAATGATCCCAACTTCACGACGCCACTCTGCCTTGGCTTCAAGGGCAAGATCGCCGAGTTGTCCATGCAGAAGTTCAGCTCCAATGTCATCGAGAAGTGCATTCGTTGCGCTGAGATGTCTACCAAGGCAGCTATGATCGAGGAACTACTTGACGTTGAACAACTCGAGAGGCTTATGCGTGACTCTTACGGTAACTACGTCATCCAGACCGCCCTCGAGTTTGCCCCTCCTGAGCTTTGCATACATCTTATTGAAGCCATGCGCCCTATCCTGCCTCAAATCCGTCAGACACCCTATGGCCGACGCATCCAAACCAAGGTTCAGGAGCGTGAGGGTCGCCTTGCTGCTTTCACTGGTCGCGCTCCGTCTGGCCACGTCTCTCCGAGTACAGTCTCCGGGGCTCAGACTACTGAGACAGGCTCTTCCTACCAAGCACCCATGTATACCGCCTCTGCCAACTATGGCGCCAATATTGCTTCACCTCAACCGCATCGCCAACCGCACCGCCTGAGCAACCCGCCAATGCCCCACCACTTCAACAATTCTGTACACAACCCGGCCTATCAGCAGTACGCTCAGCCCGCTGGTGTGAGCAACTTCTTCTAGCTGAAGGTCCTTAACGACGTTACGACCTGACGAATTATGGTCGTGCTCCACGTGCCCCCTCACGCCGGATCGATACGCACCATTCTTACACACGGAGCCACAAATCTTGTTTGATGTTGGCATGGGCGAATCATCTTCGAGTAGCGATCTTTTTCTACCTTTCGGTCTTGCTTGTCGGCATGCTCAGAGCTTTGGCTCTGGCCTCATCCATATCGCTTGCGCTCAGCAGATCGCTTTGTACAGTACGACAACAGCAGCATCTGTGGAGCTTGGATCGTGATGCATCAACAGGCGCTGCATGGAGCCCTCGCTTCTTCTTTTGCTTTTGTACAACTCTTGCACATTCTTCCCCCTTGTGTTACCCTCACCGATTCTCTTCATCCCCATTGTATTCTTTTGCGTCAACGATGCGCACCAAAACGCTCATCATGGTACGAGCTTAGCCGCATTACAGGCGGCGGTAACTTTCCTCAACAAGGACATGCGGGAGGGCAACTTCGTCTTCACTGTTTTGCGGAGATCGTAGATAGCAGTGCTGCTAGGCACCACAATCAAACCATCGAAATTGCCACTTGCTTCTTGCCATATCCTGACGCGTCTTGACGCGGTCAGAACGACATTTGATCTCAAGTGCCACCAGTGGTGCCTTCTCCTCTGCGTCTACGTCCACCCAACGGGCCATGAAGGGGGAGGGCCCTCATCTTATTATCCGGTGGGATGAACTTCTACACCTGTAATTACGTCATTTCGGAGACTAAACCGTGACTGCATCATACCATAACAGCCAGAATCTCAAAACTCATTGAGTTCTTGATCGCACTCGCAAATTACCATCTCGAGAATATGACTCTCCCAGGCATCACGAACCCCATCATTCCCTACGGTAGCACCATTGTGGTCACAGGCTGCAGCGGCTTCATTGGCTCCCACGTGGCTGACCAAATCCTCGCTGCTGGCTACAAAGTGCGTGGCACGTCACGAGATGCTAACCAGAAAAAGTGGCTGAAAGACTACTTCGACACTAAGTATGGCGAGGGGAGATTTGAGCTTGTCTCGGTGCCAGACGTGACGGCGGACGCTGCGTTTGAAGATGCTGTCAAAGGTGAACTTGATTGTTCTGGCTGGACTGCAAAGCTGTATTGACACTCAACCAGGCGCAAGCGGCTTCATCCACGTAGCACACGACATGCAAGGCTCTGGTGATCCCGCCGTCGCAATTCCACAAGCCGTTGACATGGCGCTCAGCGCGCTGAAAACTTCTTCCAAAGCCGGTCTCAAGAGATTCGTATACACCTCCTCTTCCTTCGCTGTTACCCAGCCCAAGCCCAATGTCAGATTCAGCGTCTCAGAGTTCACATTCAATGAAGACGCCATCCGTGCAGTCGAGCAGAAGGGTGCAGATGCAGGCGGTGCTACTGTCTACGCGGCCAGCAAAGTCCAAGTCGAGCGCGCGATGCAGAAGTGGAAGATCGAGAGTGGTGCGCAGATCGTTGTTAATTGCGTCAACCCCAATGGCAATCTCGGGCCTGTGTTGCAGACGCAGCACCAGGGCTATCCCACGACTGCAGGTTGGGTCAAGAATATATGGGACGGCAAGTACGATGCGCTCAAGCGGGCGCCTGAGCACTTCATTGATGTGCGCGACGATGCAAAGTTGCATGTCATTGCGCTTGCGCACCCGCATGTGATAGGAAGGAGGCTGCTGGGGATGGTTGCGCCTGCACCGATCAGCCAGATTGTGGGGATTTTAAGAGAACTCTATCCCGAAAGGAGATTTGAGGATTTTGAGGATGAGGGGACGGATGAGATTACGAATGCGGAGAAGGAGAAGGTGGAGGAGTTGCTGAGAGAAGCTTATGGTCATGGGTATACGAGTCTAGAGGAAAGCGTTCAGGCGAATACTGCGGAGCTGACATAGGACGGTACCTGAGGCTAAGGATGAGGGGAAATTGAAACCGTGGGCATTAATCTGACGATGACATTCCCTCCTACTTTGAAAAATTGTATCTCATATCCGTTCTCGGATATTTGAGTACAGACGTCAAGGGTATTCACTCAGTCCGACTTCTCGTCGGCACCATGTGGTGATGCGGGCGTACTCGTCCCCCTTCGATCTTAATGTGTACGATATCTCAGTCACCAGATTCTTGCCCGAAAAGGTCGCCCACCATTGGTTGTCCGCCATAGTCATTAGCGCCCCCCAGACCATGAAGATTGTCATCGCGACGCTGTCCTGTAACCTCAGGCCCTCAATGAACTCTAGACCAACCATGGCGATCCACGGGAAGACAGCGGCGTTGTCCAAGATCTTCCGCTCGAGAGCCTGGACGGCATGTTCGAACACTGGCATGATAGCTAGATCAGAGTTGTTCGTGATAAGTCCACGCAGGTCTCCGATGACGGGCGATACTGTTGTGTGCGGTATACTTGGGAATGAAACATTGAACATGCCACTCAATGGGCCTTGCTGAACTTTCCGCTGTGAAGTCTCAATGACAAGACCGAGGCCACGGATGATGTCGGCAAGCGGAAGGATAGCTTCAGCGCTGAAGTCGAACGTCTTTGTATGTCCGATAGGCAAGAAGGGCGACACCATGACACAGACCATGATAAGGACCGAGGTTGCAAATATAGGATCGCACTTCTCAGGCGAAAGTGAACCAAGGACATTGCGCAATCCGGCGATGGCTCTGGTCTGGTAGGTCATACCTGTACTCGTGAATTCGCGGGATAGAGCGGGATCGTTGGACTCGCAGGCGATGTGGAATGCTGCCAGCGCAAGCAACGCTTCCATGAGGTGTGAATTCTGCAAAGCCTCTTTGACCAGGTAGTCCTGGAACAGATGTACTAGACCCGGGGTAAAGTTATTTGAGGTCCTCAAGCACCAATGGTGAAGCAGTTCGAGCTCTCGAATCCGCGCTGGGGTCCATGACGCCTCATCTGGGTCGTGCTGATGGGTGTTCACGGTGGTAGCGGGGGAATTGTGACCTGTCCCTGCATTCGACGGCGAGGTCGACTTCGCGGGAGGCGAAACTGGGTTTGTGGTTGAGATGGGCGTTGACTTCGTTGGAAACCTCAGGTAGATACATGTCTCGTCACGCTGGATGCAGGAGGAGCATTGCGGAGTCTTCTCGTCACACTTCACTCGCCGTTTCCTGCACTGGCTGCAACCAAGACGCGACTTTGTATGTGCTCGCCGTGCAGGCATTGATGGGACCTGGCACTTTGTGTCGATCGGAAGCCCCAATCAGCAATGAATGTATGTGGTTGCGAGTTTCTGTGTGCAGGTGGTGATGTAGTTTCGGCACGTGATGCTCGCTATTGGCTGATCAGTATGAAGGCAAGCGAGACAGTTGCTATGCAGCCAGGGCAAAGCTACATATTCACAAGGGAGCGCTGATAGCGCCAAAGAGGGCGGGAGGCCAAGCTTGGCTGACGATGGAAGATGCGGTGGTGTTGGCATTGATGGCAGCATCTGCTAACGGTGCTGCGCGTGCTTTGATTGGACGAGTGACGTGCACCCCCGAGGCATGCTCCTTTCGTCTCCTGCCCCCCATCCCGGTCGGCAGCCACCTTCCTGATGACCTCCAGCCAACACGACACCTAACACAAGCCCCACTCGCACGTTTTCCACAACACCGGACCGGCTTCACTAAAAATGCGCTTCGCGACCCTTTCCGTGCTGACCGCCCTCTTCGCTGCCACCACCATGGCTGTCGCTCCTCAGCGGTCTGTCATTATCAGCTTCCCCAACGAGACGCCCGATCACATTGTCGAGGAGGCCAAGGAAGGCATCCGCAAGGCCAAGGGTGTTATAACCCACGAGTACAGTGAGTGCACGCTGGACAGGACCAGTAGGCGACGACAGGCTGACGCTTACCCCCAGACATCATCAAGGGCTTTGCTGCCCACGCACCTGCCTCAGCCCTCGAGTTTGTGACGACAATGGGCGAGCAGTACAAGGTCGAGATTGAGGAGGACGGCGTCATGACTACGCAGGACGACGAGTAGATGGCGGCCCTCGAGCTTACACTGTACACATTGTTTTTTTGACAAGGTCACGTCTACATGGGACGTGGCAACCGCTTCCGGCACTTAGAGTTTGGAATGGAGTACGGCGTGGCACACATGGGTCGAGGATACTTAGGTACCCTATGGCAAGTTCGTTGCGTGATTCACTGAGCTGCTTGCGATCATTGGTCTGAGATGATGCCGCCTTCTTTCTCCTTTGCACACAAAGCCTTTCATATCACAAGCAAGCCAGTCTAGTCTGCACCGATGCTCGTTCGTGGGCCAACAAGACACGCAAGTGGAATGCCGCGACCTGATCGACGGTCGACCTGGCGTCATGTCATGGCCCTCGGTGTGGACCCTGCAGCGGCAGGCGCCCCACCGGATTGGGAACCTCCGACCTTTCACATCACACTGTCGCAGCGCCATTGCATCCTTACGCGCCCAATGTGACGCTCGCAGCCTGTCCAGTAGACGCTTCCCTTCGCTCTGACCAGCCTGCGCGACATTGACGTGCCCCTCCGCCGCGGAAGTCGATCTGTTTAGCGCAGCCGCCGTGCCCACCGCTCTCATCCATCACCAGCGCGTCAACACAACGGCGGACACCACTCCCGCATGACCAGGCTGCCCACACAGGATGCATAGGCTTTGCTCCTTGCACTTTGAACCTCATAGCAGTATACAGCCGCGCATCCGCGGGTGGTGAACCCTCTGGACGCACCATGGACGACTTTAAGCCGGAGCTGCTTCGAGCTCTGCTCGACTGGGTATGCAACAGAACGGCCCTTGTGGTCTCCACCTCTCACTAACGTGCGCCTTCCAGGTCAACACATTCGATCTGCCTGGCAGAGTGAATGCATGGAGCCAGCTCGAAGACGGCCAGATTCTCTGGCAGATTCTCAACGACATCGACAGCGAGTATTTCAACGAATCCCTCCCAATCTTCGAAGAGAGCAACGATCGCCGACAGAGCAACAACTGGATACCAAGATGGCAGAACCTGAAACATATCGAGCGCGCCGTCTCGACTTATATACGGGAGGAATGTGAGCAGCTACCGGTCCTCACAAAGCGCATGATACCCGACCTGAAGACAGGAGCAAGGGAGGGC
The DNA here is from genome assembly GCA_022560025.1 of Stagonosporopsis chrysanthemi. NCBI lineage: Eukaryota > Fungi > Ascomycota > Dothideomycetes > Pleosporales > Didymellaceae > Stagonosporopsis > Stagonosporopsis chrysanthemi. The sequence goes on along the minus strand of JAFISE010000005.1, from coordinate 243,288 downwards.
TCCACAATGCTTATGGCAAAGCTGACCATGGCCGTCCTGCTCGCTGCCTGCTTCTCGCCGAAAAGCAATCAGCGCATGCTGCAAGTCATGGGTCAGCTGGGTACTAAGACTGCCGAAACAATTGCAGCAGCTATTCAGGACATGCAGGCCTTGGACATGAGAATGTCAGATCTGGGCGTGGATTCTGAACTCACAGTCGAGCCGAATCTGTCAGGCTACAGGACCCCTACACGTGCGGCGTCAGGCACAACCACCACACTAGGGAGGGATACCGAGCTCGAGCAAGAAGCTCAACTAGTTGAAGCTAACAAGGACAGGCATGCTATGAGACAACACATTGGCAAGCTGCAGAAGGAGTTGGAAGCTTCCCGCAACAAGGTCTCCCAGCTTGAGGAGGATCTTGCAGAGGCTACAGTGCACTTGGACAATCGTGCGGCACAACCCGGACACTCAGACGATGTCGAGCAGTTGAGAAACGACTTGGCGCGTGATCGACAATACATTGACCAGCTCGAGACAGACCTGGCCCATGCAAGAGACATTTTGGAAAGCCAAAACAGAAGATTGGAACGGTTCCAGAGTGAGGAAGGATCAAAGCAAGACTTGCGTGACCAGTTACAGCTCCTGAAAGCGGAGCGGGACGAACTCAGCCAGCGAGCCAAAGCAAACGAAAATCTCAGGAAAAAGATTGAGACGCTCAGCAAAGAGACAAAGAACCTTGAACAACTGCGCGAGGACTATCAACAGGCGCGAGAACGACTACAGCAGCTCGAAACCATTGAGGAGCGGTGTGAGGCGCTCGAGAAAGTGAACAAGGAGAACAGTTCAACACTCGTCAACTGCGAACAGGCTATCTTTGAAGAAAAAGGCAAACGTACACGAATTGAACATGAGAACCTTTTGCTTATGAAGCAACTCGAGCAAACACGCGAGCTTCAATATAAGGCTGAAGACGCCAAGAACGATCTGGAGGACAAGATCCGCGAGCTTGAGTCCTCAAACCCAGCGGATCGTGGTGGCAATCTTGAAGAGGAGCTGGAGCAAGACGAGGCAGCCCCTGACCCTGATTCTTCACGAGCGAACGAAGGGCGAGTGACCGCTGATACGATAGCATTGCAGCAGAAGGTCGATATCCTCACAGCGCGACTGAAGAGCCTAGAAGCTGAGACACTGAAGCAAATGACTGAGAACTTGGGCTTGCGCTCGGATATGATGGCAGAGAAAGACGAGGAAAGCCAGAAACCATTTTTCGAACAGAATGAGAAGCTTCAGCTGGCGGAGCAAGAGCTAGAAGAGCTTCATCGAAGGTTACGCGAGAAGGATTTGCAAATGGCTGAGCTTCGGAACGAGCTCAACAAGAAATCAGATCTAGACGATGAAGCCAAAGAGAGAGTCATGTCAGCGGAGCACGAGCGTATGCTAGCCTTACAGCAACGCACGAATCAAAGGCTTCGTCAAATGGAGCTTGCAAATGAAGAGAAGGCCAGCCTCTTGCGAGCAGCGTTACTTGACCGCGAACATCTGTCCCCTGAGCTCCTCGAGCTGAAGAGGACAGAGACCCTGCAACAGATCCGAGATCAGATCCAGTCGGTCGTGAGCGCTTCCGTCGAGACACAGCCCGATGTCTTGACAAAGACGTCATCAGAGATTGCAGACACAGTTCTCTCGTCAGAGGCAGCACTCGACAAAGCGAAGAAAGTAAGCAACAGCCAACATTCCCACACCAAGTCACCTTCCTCCGCCTTTGATGTAGCGGTATCGCCGATGAAGACACGGCAACGCCTCAATCCATCATACTCTACCGCTACGCTCATATCACCAGCATCACCAGACATGGAGAAGGACAAGTCGTTGTCGGAGATCTCGACTTTGACGGCTGGCGTGGGACAAACTACATGGGGCCGTGTTTCACAGATACTTTCACCGAAGAAGAGGCCAGCGGCTATCAGAGCCAGCACTGAGTTTCATTCGTCGGCCGGCTCCGATAATGTGGCAAGTTTGTCCCTCGCCTGGCGGCGAAGGAGTATCATCGATTCCGGCATTGTTTCCCTTTCTTCCATCGGCGCCCAATCGCAGGAGAATCACCTGCTAATGATCGCTACAGGATCTCCAAGAGCAGATGGCCACACACAATACTTTGCGGGAACACCTAGCATCATCGAAGAAGGAGACGGCAGAGAAGGGCTCGGTACACAATCCAAAAGTCTACAACCCGTGCAAAACTGACATGCATTCAGGCTGAACTCCAGCAGGAGGTCGAGAATCTTCGCCGCGAGAACAAGCTCATCACCTCGGCATGGTACGACATGACCATGCGTCTCCAGAGCAACACCGTCATTCTGCAAAGAAGAAGCGAGGCACCCAAGAGCTGGCTGGGTAAGCAACGGCTAGCGGTGGGCGGATCAGGCAGCCTGGTAAGATTGAGACTTGGATCTTTACGAAAAGTCACATCAGATGCTGATTCTATATTAGGGACGAAGGTAGCACCCTCTCGACCCGGCACGATCCATGTTCCCACTTTCTCTCCTGATCGCGCGCAAGCTCTGTAAAGACGGACTGTTAGGAGGTCCGTGACGGTGTATTAGGATCCGAATGTTTTACTTTGTCATTATACCCTGTCGACATTTGCATCTTGTGAGGCACTTGATGCCCTAGACAAGAAAGCGGATCGCGTTGTTCTGTCAAGGCTTGATTAGTCTAGAGTGTTTGGCATGTGTAGATGGCCAGTCTGCATACGCATTCAACATCAGTCCTGTATGCCTAACACTGCGGAACCTTTACCACCTACTGCCTAGCATCGCCCTTTCTTGCTCGTCCCCAGGTAAACGGCAGTCAATGTCCAGCATCTGCACTGTGGGTTCAACCCGCTCATCCTATACACTTCCGATGCCCGCTGCATTATACACCCACATACGGCCCAACACCTCCTCGTCAATCTCTTACCGAGTGCTGCTCCAAGGTGATCGTTGCGTGAGAGGAAGCTGGCGAGCTGAGATCTAGGGCGTGCGTGTGAGATGTTAATGGAAAGGGAAACGATGGTGATAATAGATGCTGGAGTTGAACTACTGGATATGTTAAACACAATTGAATGAGCGACAGTGCAAGTAAACGAGTGTGATGATATTCTGCGCTTCTTATATCAAGAGGGAGCTTGATGATGCATCTGGATCAATTCTCGAGGTGATGTTGTAGTATCGGTGCTTATTGAAATGTATAGGACTCCCTTGATCTGATAGACTATGCCAAGGGCCGCTCCTGATTAGTTGATCGCGGCTTACAACCAATCAGAAGTAAGCCACAGCTTAGCGTACCGGACTTGCAAGGGTCCGCACATCTAGCAGCCGAGTGCGCACTTGCTATTCTTATGCTCAGAGAAGCATGGTATGGGCTGATCGCTATATTTCGGATATATACTTCACTCACTCCGGCATCGTATTTATAGGTGCCTTGAGGGCCCAAGCAGAGAGACCATAGGCTCCCGTCATAAAGAATTATTCCCAATTTTTTGTTTAGCGAGGAAATCAGATATGTAAGATGTGTCATTGCATCAGCTTTAGCCAATGTCCTAATTACCTCATGTCTTGACTGAAAGTAATATCAAAGACAGCTTTGGTTTGAAAAGCCATTTGATGAAAAGTGCAGAAAGCCTTAGTATAGCACCCGCAGAAATGTCGTCCTCTATTCTCTAGTTGAATTAACATTGCGCGTATTGAACTGGAACTAGTGGGCGGGTGAAGGATATCTGTTGCATCATAGCCGTAATGTTGATGGAGATTTGCACATACCAATCCTCCTTATTTATTCTCTTATTAATCTTCTAAGGATAACAATTCCATGCGAAAGTATACACGGATTTACGACATTGACCATACTCCCCACAGCAGAGCCCCGCCCATTATGATGTGGTTAGAAAGATGTGGACCCTCTTCTGGGGCTAGCATCCATGCCTTCCAGGATCAGCGACGTTGAGGCCACGATGCAATTGAATACGATGCCAGCCAGGAACAGGTCCATAGAGCATTGATCCGTGTCCATTTGTTCACTGCTCATTCGATCGCCTGGACCTTGTCGCCATAACTGTGCCGAGCCAATCTTTGGTCGTAGTAATCCCTGCACATCTCCAATTCAGGTACGGACGCGGTGGTGATGCGGTACGAGCTGTAGAGAAGTGATGTGTAGCGTTGTTGGGATGTTCCGTGCTTGGAGGATACGGGAGGCGTGTCAAGGGTGCCTGCCTACCTACTGTGGGTAGGCGCAACGCGACAGGTGCATGTCCAGGTTATTCACATTAGGTGAGTCGCTTGGGGGCAGTTGCAGTTTCGGTTTGTAACATTTGCTTTTGTCTGTCGCTCTGCTGTAGACTCCTAGGCTTATAATCAATACACCTCTTTTGTATCAGCACAACTACGTCCTTCCTCAAGCCCTCTCCGCATTCACAATTCGTCCCTGACATCCTCACCGCTCAAATCTGGCATAGCCATAATCTTGACGATCAGACTAGTCCATCCAGTGAAGTGCTGAGTCCTCTGGCCCTTACCGGTCTCCGGGTTGTACTGCTCCCAAGCGAAGCCGGTCTCCTTCCAGCTTTCGTAAACAGTGTTGACGAGATTCTTGCGAAGGTCAGTGTACAATTGCTTGGCACGTTTCTGATGCAGGCCCTTGGCTTGGGCGGTGTTCTGCATGCGTTAGTGTATGCCAATGACCCTAGCGAGGAAGTCAAATCTTACAAGGAGCTGCTGCACAGCCAGATAGTTCATATTCATCCAAATAGGACCTCTCCAGTAGTCTTCGCCGGTGTGGTATAGCTCGTCGCTCTTGCTCAAACTTCTGAGTCCGTAATCGGACCACAGATGGTCTTCGTCAGCGATGAGATCGAGGACGGCGCCAAGATATTTGCTATCCTTATCGACAAGGCCAGTCAGAAAAGGGAAGAGCGAGATATAGCCCTTGTGGCATACGTGCGCGTTTTCCTCATAGTCGTCAATGGTAGCGTCGCAGTATGCCTTTTCTTTGCTAGACCAGTGCAGGTCATCGATGTTGCGAACGATGGCTTCGTCGTACTTGGCAAACTCAGCAGCATCTTCTTCTTCATCCAGGTAGATAGCTATGCGTTTGATGGCGCGTGTCATCATGCCCATCCAGCTGATAAGGTCAACATGCAGCTCACCAGGATGCGGTGGCTGGGCACGAGGGTAGTCATCAAGACCAGAAGTGAGGATGTGCTGGGGTGTACGTCCTCTCCAGCGGTAGCCCTCCTTGGAAGAGAACGCTTCGCGATCGTAGCTCTTGACGTCACCTGCTTGCGTCTTGCGGAACCAAAAGTAATGGCGCTTCAGAAGCGGGTACAGCTCACGGAGATACTGCAACGCGGCCTCGCGGTTGGCAAGGTGCATGTAGTAGGACTTTTCGTGCAACAATTTCTTGTTGTCCGAATCAGTCTTCTGGGCGTCGAGCTTGTCGAGGAAGGAGCTGATGACCATGAACAGCGTCGGTGGGTTGGCGTAGTGAGGGTATTGAACTTGGAACTCGGCTGGGACCTTGCTGCGAGCCTCAGGGCCAAGAATTTGTTCACGGCCAATCCAGCCATCATCGTCCATCAGGTTGAACCAGCTCTTGATGATGTCGAGCGTGGTGTCGACGTCCCAGTCAATGACAGGAAGCAGGTGGAAGCCCTCGTCCCAGAGAAAGCCGCGAGGAAAGAAGGGTCTGGAAGGAATGCTGGTGAAAAGCTGATTTGGTCCAACAGTCGCAGCCTGGTTCCTGCTGCGCGCCTCAGCGGCTTCCTCCCAAAAGCCTTCGTTCTCCTCTTCGTACGCTTCGTCGTATGAGCGATCGACACGAGAGTCGCCGTAGAAGTAGCCAATGCCGCCAATCAGGTTGGAGAAGAGCGACTTGGAGAACTCGGCATAGCGCTCTTTGAGGAAAGGTGCCTGCGGCTTGAAAACCTCAGAGAAGCGGGTAGCAAAGCCAGAGGTGACAGACTTGATCTGGGTGGTGATATCGTCGGAAGTGATCTTAGCGGGCGCAGAGGCAGACGAGAAGATGATATCGAACTCAAAGGCGCCGTCAAAGACTTTCTGGACCATGTGGATGTTGCCAGCGCCGGGCGAGTGCTGGATGGTGTAGACCTGGGCTGGCGGCGGCGGGTTGTCCTGCTCATACTTGGGAACCAGCTCGTCAATCTGGCTCTTCATATGGGCAAAGAGAACGGACTTGATCTGCCACAGTGCCTCGTCGGGCACCTGACCACTGTGCACAAGGGTCCTGTCGAGCGGCTTCTCGTCGTAGCTGGGATGGTCGAAGTGCGGGTGCTCGCCCTTCCCCTCAGTAACCCTCAGCTCGAAGTCGCCCAGCTCGGCGGTCTGGCCTTGGAAGACGACGTCGCCGGGGATTCCCGTTTCATCCAGGTTGGGCTGGTCGACCTCCAGCCTGCCCAGGCCCTCGAGCGTATTGTACCAGACGACTGTGGTGGTTAGGTCGGGCGAGGCGTCTTCGCGCGGGGTGCCCTTGATGCGGGCGGCCCAGCTGCCACCGTGCTGGCCACCTGGGAACTTGATGAACTCTGTGGTGATATCGATGCGGTTCGCCGGGTCATGGATCGTCTGGCGGCCGCCGCTACGGACATCGTACTCGTCCCAGCCGTAGCCATCGAGCTCGTGCTGCTCGCACGTGTGCCGGAAAGCTTTGTGTGGTCAGCATCTGCTTGTGCTGCAATTGCACCCCCGGATTGATCGGCCGCAGTTTAATCGCGGCTGCTGGTCAAACTGCAGTCCGAACGCATACTCACTGTTCTGCACGCTCTGATAGTCCTCCACCCGCGTCCATAACAGTCCGCCCATCAAACTCTTTGGAATCCGCGGCCTGACGCCAAAGTACAGGTTTGGGCGGTACGGGCCCCAAAGAAGGCTGTCATTACTGGCCTTCTCAATCTCGGCGACCTGCGCGTATGCAAAGGGCACTTGCGTCTGCAGCGTCAGCAGGCACGCCAGGCCCGTCCAGAGGCTACCATGTCGAGTGTTGCGTGACATGGTCCGTACCACGTGCTTTCTCAATGTGAGGAATGAAGCTCGCATGTATCACAGCAACCTAGCGCAACGTGGTCATGCGGAGCTGCCGCGTCATTGACCAATCGGGATCGCGAGGCCTCCGGCCAGGTTAGTCTGGTACACGCCGAAGTATAAAGCGCAATATGTTGAACGGGAGGAAAGTCTTGCATATGCATATCATGTCTGATTGGCCGCCGCTATCTAGTGTCCGCTTGTCCTCCTGATCTCTGCAATCGCTTTGCGTCCAAGGTTGCTTGCACCGCTCACCAGTCTGCAAGCGGAAAGCATACTACAATAGTCAAGAATGCACTTGCAAGCAAATTGTCTAAATTATATGTGCAGGTAAAGAAGTGCTTGGTCGGGCAGTGAAAGTGAAAGTGTGAGAGTTTGTCTTGTTGTCACTGCTTGCCATTTGGAAGCTTCTTGGGTCATGTTGACTCCATCGCAGTATCTAGAAGAGGCGCCGTCCGTGTTCTGCTCAAAGGACAGTGCGAGTGTAAGCTTCTGTATAGATTGCTGAAAAGATAAAAGGTTCATACCAGATGCATCTGTGCTGCTGTACGTGTTTCCGTAATTCAATCATAGGTCCCATCTCAAGCTTGTCGTGCCTTGACTGGCCCATCTGGCCGTGCCGCTATCTCGTCCTTTCTTTTAGCAGCCGCTGTGCACCGCACGCTACCGCTGTTGAAGTGACTGTGCCATCTCAAGGAGGCTCAGGGGGCCGTTTGGCGCTTCGTGCGAGGACTCTACCCTCTGCTGGGCGACAACGGCCTGTTGAATCCACCCGATCTGTTCATGTACTGGCGCGCCTCCATCTGCTTGTCCTTTCTCACACCGAAGTTCTTGTCGTTCCCTGGCACCTTTGTGTTCTTCGTGCTCTTGAACCCCGCGAACCCCATCACCTGCGCCATCTCCCATGTCTCGTCGTCCATGCCTTCGGGCCGAACTCGCTCCTCCTTCATGACCACATCCTTGGACTCCTCTTCGTCAAAGGGATCTGGCTTAATGACATCAGGCGGCGGCCGTGAGACATGGGAGGGACCGCGCGGTGTAGCGCCTGAGCGGGGGCCTGAGGGGGGACCGCGGTCGCTGCGACCACGGTCATTAAGACCGCCTCGCCCTCTGTCGCCACGCCCTCGGTCACTGTCGCGCTCATCACGTCGAAATGGCGAGCGCGAGCGGTAACGTCCACCGTCTCGTCGACCGCCGCGGTCTTGTCGTGGACTTCGTGAGCGGTTGCGGCGGTCGCTGCCTGTGTTGCTCCGCTCGTAGTCGCGGTCGCGCCCGCCTCGAGTCTCGCGCCGGCTGCCACGGTCGCGGTGGTGATCGCGTGGTCTTTCGTTGTCTGACATTGTGTGGGTTCTGTGCAGAGTGAGTTGTGCTTGCGGAGAGTAATTATCTGGGGATTGATGCTACGATAGCGCCGACGCTAAGATTTCCTGCCAAGGGCGGAAGGTTTGGTGAAGCGTCAATCACGGAGCCAAGAGCCTTGGGAGGACAGCTACACGACTGACTTCATCACATCGCTCTTTCTGAACTCGCGCTTTGATCGGCTCTGACTGTTCATGTTTTTGGTGGTCTTGTGATTCATTCATTTTGTCAGACTCCTCTAGATGCATGGCATATCATGAAGCATTTCCGTTCCTTGCTGTACAACGCCGTTCCCAGCAAAAGCTTCTCAAGCTGTACTAGACGTTGTGTGAGCAACGTCGGTATGGAGCTTATCTGTAACAGCCCTTGCCCTCAGATTTCGTCCTCCTCCTCATCAAAGTCGTCCTCCTCACCCATGTCGTAGAGAATGCGGCCACCCTCGCCAGCGCCCTCACCCTTCTGCGCATCGAAGTAAGGCAGTACAACTCCCTCGCGCGCTTGCTTCTGCTTGTCTGTAAGGCCCAGGCTGAACGTCGACTCCATCTCTTCGGTGGCGGCGTTGACGATACCCGTGACCTCACTGCTGTTGTATGCTGGAACCTGGTCAAGGAGTGTCACAAACTCCTGGCGCAGAGTGCCAACCATCATACCAGCTAAAGGCGTGTTGTAATCGGATCGACGTGCCGCTCGAAGGAAGTACGTCTCGCTCTCAGGGCGTCCGGACTTGCGGCGAAACTCCGCTTCGACCACAATGCCACGATAGTCATTGGCATTCAGACACTGTACGACCCCCTCAGCGCCCTGAAGCAACCCGTGGGTTGGTTCGGGGAGGCTGCGCTCTTTTGCTGCTTTAGCAGCAAGCACGTGTGCGAAAGACTTGCATGTCATGACTGTTGTAGCCATGTACTTGAAAAGATCGAGCGGTTGCGGTGCGTAGGCTTTGTGTGCATCCTGGTCAGGGATCGTGTCTTGGTGATACACTCCAACCAGCGTTGATGCAAACTCGCCAGCGACGAGGCTGAACAACGTGCCCATGTCGACATTCTTGATACTGATGAGCTCATACAAAGAGTCAACAATGACCAAGCTCTCCTTCACGTCCTTCATAGCCGCTCGGATATGCTGTAAAATCTCATCACCAGTCTCCTTGCCGTGTGCCCGAACACTGCGAATGGCCGGAATAAATTGAGTGGCTTCGAAGGTCACGACTACAACGTTGAGGTTACGTGACAGTCCTCGCCGGACAATTTCGCTGACCAGGGGCACAGCACGTTGGTTGAGATCATCGAGAATGAGAGTGAAAGGTGAGGCATTGATCCGGATGCTAAGAACTCGTGACATGAGCTGGACAGAATGGCGCTGATATTGCGCAACGTTGACCAGACGTGCCATGGCAACCTTGGACGGACAAGCTACTGGCTTGCGCTTGCAGATCGCGCAGGGGACGGAAGTTATTCCTCGTGATCTAATCACCGCAATCAGCAGCTCGAACTGAAGAGTTCTTTGCCACGGGGCGAGGCTGTGTGAGGGCCTTGGGGGGAGTCTCTCTTAACGCAGTTGAAGTAGCTTGTCAAGGAAAAGTCTGTGTGTTGGAATGAAATGCTGAAGGGCGCCGGGAGCCGTGACAGTTGTCTGCCATTTGGCGTTAGCCATGCTCTGACCGAGATGGTAAAGCACCACGCAAAGATCTGGGCTGAGGGATGTAAATTGCAGAACATATGTGAAGGACCGAGCAAGAGTCAGAAGCGAGCTCTTTGTAGTGCTGAGCCAGGGAATTTGAAAGGATGGAAGACCAGTGGCTGGCCGTTTGTCACGATGCGATCGCAAACTTACCTGTGAAGATGAGAAGTATTATGGAATTTTATATTGCAGCCCCTCAAAACGCCACTTGGACTTGGCAACAGTGAGTTTGATGGTAACTGGTCGTTTGGTAGACCTTACGCACTTCTCTCGCTTTCTCAAATCCCAAAGTTCAATAGGCGAATATGGTGTGGCTGCATTAAACATTCTTTCACATTTGGGGCTGGTGCGTCATTGGCACGCTAGCGCGCTCGAAGTTAGGCAGGTTCGTCGCGAACCAGAACCCATGGATATGCAAACATCTCCGCAACCAACAAAAGGCAAAAGCAAGCAAGAGACTTCACAATGTATGCTGCGTCCTTCTTCGTATTAGCATGACGAGCAACCACCCTGCAGCGGCCACAAAGCCCATCCGGCCGAGGTCGCCTCATTTCCCTCCTCACAATGCCCCGCGTGTCTGGTTCATCACACGAGGCGTCTCGCCTATTGCAATAGCGTTGGCAAAACAAGTGCTCGAGCATGGAGACTATGTAGTAGCAGGCGTAATTCCTACCGAATTTGAGAAGAGCGAGAGCCAAATCGATGACTTCAAAGCCTTTCTTGAGGTGGTGAAGAGCACGGAAAGATGGCGAGAGCGTTTGAGGGTGGTTGGCTTAGACTCTCGAGTCATTGGCCAATGTCAAGCTGCTGTCGCTGAAGCCGTCGAGGCTTTTGGACGGATTGATGTGTTACTCTGCGCCGCAAGCGAAGGTAAATCGAGTCAACCTAGCGAATGTACCAAGCTGATGCATGTCACTCTCCAGCTGTGATCGGAACTGTCGAGGAAATGGCGCAGAGCAGTCGTACCATCAGCCTTGTGGATGAAATTTTCGAGATCAACTTCTTTGCGAACGTGAACATCATCAAAGCCATCCTACCTGCAATGCGAGAGAGGAAGAACGGCCATATGATTGTAATTACAGGAATCAGTAAGACGCAACAACGCCTAAGACTACTGCTTTTGCTGACCTTATAAAGCGGGCCATCTTGGCACACCCGGACTCGGCATGTATTGCTCATCACAATGGGCCATTGAAGGCTACTGTGATGTAGGCGACATTAGTTTCGTCATAGTTCTTCGCTAATTCTTTGCAGAGTCTCGCCTACGAGATTGCACCTTTCAACGTCAAGATGTCCGTTATCCAGGCTAATATGGAAGTCAACGTTCTGACGAACAGAATCACCTCGGTTCCGCCAATGCCTGAGTATCTTTCACAAGAGAATCCAGCACCGCTCGCTCGAGAGATCTTTTCTGGCCTCCTCGATAGACTGGACGGCATTGAAAATCCACGTACACTGGAAGATGCGACCTCGCCCACCTATAGTACCTCCACGATGAGTCCAGACGGAACCATGGTGGAATCAACAATTGGAGATTTATTAAACGCGGATACCGTAACCTCACTGTACGCACCGCTGCCGTCTTCACTCAAAGGCGCGCTTATTGCGGAGACTGTTCACGCGCTGACCGCCATCGGCGGACACGATAACCCGCCAGCGCGACACATTGTCGGGTCCGAAGGTGTGACAGCAGTAAAGGAGAAGTTGATGACAACGAGCGAAGAGCTTGAAGATTTCATTGAGGTCAGCAACGCTGTTGACATCGCAAAAGATTACCAATCACTAGAGCCGTCAGCTTTTGACTAGATACTGCTGCAGAATATAGTTATCTTGTACAAACTTTACCCCTATACACGCTAAGTTATATAAAAGCTCAACTAATATCAGAACTTCTATAAATACTAATTATACTTTAGACTTACTATTATATAATAACGTACTCTACAAGCAAACAAGTTCCTTTTGCTAAGCCTCTACTAAAACCTAACTTATTATAGCTTAAAACACTATACTTTAGCACTTTGTAGCAGACTATAGCACATTATATTATTTAGAGACTACTTCTATATTAATCTTACACGTTTGCATATTGTAGCTAGTCTAATTGTACTCTCTATAGCGCCTTTAAGTTAGCTTACTTTCTTAAGTGTACACCTACTTCTTTAGCTTCTTCTTATTATTATGTGCTCTAAACTTCTTTAAAGCTACTTGTTACTACTTATCTCTAACTATTAAAGTCTTTTCTTTCTAAACCTACTTTTTTTTGTATAATTTTTATTATATAGTAGCCTTATTAGGGTTAGAACCTGTAGTCTAGGGGCACAGAGTAACAGAGAAGAGTAAGGTATTAAGGCAACAAGTAGTACAATATCTAGAGATTACGTACAGGTTTAATTAGTAGACAGTAGACTGTTTGCTGCTAAGCAGGAACAGTGCAGCAGACCCCTAGCCTTTATAGTAGGCTCTGCTGTTCAGCCTTACAGCCTCTATAAACCTAGGGGGCTGACAATATCCCCCTCCTAGGACTAAACAACCTAGGCAGGTATCTTCTAGAGCTCCTAGAGCGGCTGTAATTAACGCTTTTAAAGCTAAGATTGCTGCTCTAGAAACCTGTAGGGCTAGAGAGTCTAGTTAAGTAAAGCGCACTACTACTAATAAGATTAACAAGATTAAGTACAAGAAGGACAGTGCCTTTTTATACGCTTCTAGGCTATAGTGTAGTAGTTTAGTGTCTAGTAGGATATTCTATGCTATTTTACAGCATAGGGGTGCTTTCTCTAGCGTTCTAGTTGATAGTAGCTCCTTTTAAGCCTTTCTTAGTATACCTGCCCTTATAGAGTATATCTTTAGTTTCTAATAGAGTTTTTAATTATATTTCTAATCTTTATAACCTGCTATGTAATATTATAGGCTAGTCTAGGCTATAAAACTCTATATACTTCTTAGATAAACCTAAGTGCTATTAAACACCTAAAAACCTAGTAAGAAAAAATAAGTAAAGGTACTTCTAGATTTTTATACTTAGAATTTTTTAATATTTATAGATCTATTTTCTTTTTTTTAAGTAGCTAACTTAGCTACCTTTTAGCTTGTACTTTTATAGGTTTTCTTCTTAGAAGTATTTTATTACTATCTTAGAATTGTTTAAGTATATTAGAGAAGATATTTACTTCTAGCTTTTATAAGTTCTTAGACTTAGAGTAACTAACCTACTTAATATAATAAAGCTATTAGCTATTATTATCTTGTTTTCTTTTAATTATTCTTTTTACCTTTTATATATTATTACTAAAGATATACAAAGTATTTATAATCTTAACCTTTAGATGTACAATTAACTCTTTATAGTTAAAAGGCTTAAGTAACAATATATAGAATACTAGATATACTGCTTATAAGTTTAAGAAGTCTACTTTAAACGCTGTTAGGCTAATCTAGACTACTATGCACTCTAGTCTAATATACTTCTAGTCTAGCTTCTACTTTAGCTTAGTAGACTTTATATAGCAATTAGAGATTATAACTTAGTCTTTAATCTTAAAAGGCATAGTAAGCCTGCTTTTATTCTAGTACGCCTCTTAGTAGGTATTAGTAGCAATAATCTTGCTTTTATATTCTCTTTGTATTTCTAAGACCTTTGTAGCAACCTACCTTCCTAAAGGCAATTTTCTCTGCCTAAGAAGTATTATAGGCTAATCTGCACTGTAAAGAGTTATTCTATAGTTTACTATAAATAGAGTGCTCTTTATAGTTGTGTGTATGCTGTTATTATACGCAAACTCTGTAATTAATATCTACAAAGCCTAATTGTCTTGTTCTAGAGAACAGTAGCACTAAAGGTACTATTCTAGTGTTTAGTTTTGTCTTTTAGTCTGTCTATCTGTCTAAAGATAGTAAGTAGACAAAAAGACTCTCTTTAAGTTAAAGTAGTGCTAAAATATATCTTAGTATTTAGTATTTATTAAGCAACCTCTATCTAAGATTACTTTTTTAGGTATACTATAGAGTTAAATTACTTCTCTAATCTAAGCCTAGGCTAGGTTAAGACTATCTTAGTCTCTTCTTACAGGTATATAGTGTGCTATTTTTGTAAGTTAGCATACTACTACAAGTATAGTATTATACACAATACTATTTATCTTGCTTAGTAGTAGTTTAGTAATAAAATCTATTATTACTTCTTGCTATACTTAATTTAGTAGAGAAAGAGGCGCTAGTAAGCTATAAGGCTAATACTAAGCAGGTATTAACTTCTTACAAGGTATACACTTATAATAGTACTGTTCTATATCTGCTTTTATCTCTTTCTATTAATATTAGTGCTAGAGCTTCTTTAGTATTCTTTTTATACTAAAATAACTAGCAAGCAGGCTATTATAACACTCTTTTATTATAAAGGCCTTCTCTTCTATTATTATAAGTTTAAGCAGCTCTCTATATAGATTGCTAGGCTACTATATAGTATTATAGCTCTTAATTAAGTTACTCTTACTACTTATACCTACTTTATTAGATTCTGTGTTAATTACTTTCTTAGCTACCTTTATAGCCTTATATAATTGTCCTTTTACTCTTAGAAATTTACTTAGAGCTAGCCCTGTCTCTTTTAGTAGAGTCTTTAATTTAGTTAATTTAGTAAGCACTGCTAAGATTTACAAGCTAGTCTCTCTTTTACTTGCAAGCAGGTTCTTAAAGAGCTATATAAAGGCCTTATTATATTTTTAAAAAAGATATTATGCCTTTAATATATAGTTAAGTTGCTTTAATAAGCTATTAGCTAGATTTATACTTTTTAATTAGTAAGAAAGTGTAAAATTATACTAGCTTAACACTAAATACAACCTTACTTGTCTATTATTTAATATCTTAGTTTCTATAAACTATTTAAAGTTTATATAGTCTGTAAGAATATTAAAATAGATTTTCTAGAAGTAGTAGTGCTAATACTTAATACTGCTAACTATTACAAGCAATTTCTAGTTATACATGTTGTAGTTGTACTCTGTAGCAATTAACTTGCGCAAGTAGAAGTCTACTAGTCTCTATTAACTCTTTCTTCTAGGTTCTAGGCTATACTAGCTTAGAATGCTTAATATAATGCTGCTTAACGCGTTAACTTTAAGTCTAGTCTTTTTCTCTCTTTTAAAGTATACTAGGATAAAAACTCTTAAGAACGCGTTATTTTAGCTAATTAAACACTTTAACTGCCTTTAGCAAGAGCTGTAGAGCTTAGCTTTTCTCCTTCTTTATAGTAGAGTTGCCTTAGGCCTGTCTTGCTTCTTTCTTAGTAAGAGACGTTAGCAGTAAGACTATGTAGCTAAATCCTGCAATAAACTAGCAATAGTAGTTTATAAATCTAATAAACACCTAGATATTACGTACTATAGCTAGTAATAGCTAATTTTAGATTATTTTAACTTGTTATAGGTTAATACTTACTTTTATAAGTAAGATAACGTATCTAAGGTACTCTGTGTGCTAAGTATACTACTTGTACTTTAAAAGCTTAATAAATAGCTTATAGTTATAGAGTCTTCTAAGTACTTCCTTTATATAAAGTATATACTTTTCTTTTATATTAGAAAAGATTAAGATATTATCTAAGTATATAATACAAGATATATTAATTAAACCTAACAAAGCTTTGTTAATATACGCTTAAAATTGCGCAGAAGTATTAGCAAGGCTAAAAAGCATAACCTTATATTTAAAATAGCTATATCTTGTGCAAAAGGCTGTCTTCTATTTATCTTCTTCTTTAATTCTAATCTTATAGTAAGCATCTCTAATATCTAACTTTAAATATATTTTTGCTTATATAAGACGCTCTAAAGATTTAGATATTAAGAGTAGAAGGTAGTAGTTTTTTATAGTAGCTTTGTTAAAGCTTCTATAGTTAATACAAAAGTATAAGCTGCTATCTTTTTTCTTTGTAAAGAGTATAAGAGTATCTACTAGCAATCTTAAGCATTGTATCTAACTTCTTACTATAAAGTTAGTTAGGTACTTTTACAACACTACTAACTTAGCTTCTAAGAGACTATAAAGTAGTTTAAAAAGTAAGCTCTTGCTTTTTACTTTATAAATAGCTAGGTCGTTTAAACTATATTTAAGAAGAACCTTTAAGTTGTCTTCTAATATAATATTAGAAAACTTAGTATACTATAAAAGAAGGTAGTCTATAATAGTTACCTGTAGCCTACTTTAGCCTATAAAGTTAACAAGGTATATATATACTTTTACTATAGAGTTGTGTATTATATTCTTAAACTCTTTAGTATCTTTAGTAGCAACTAGTTAGAAAAAAAGCCTTTCTTTAGTCTTCTTTCTTCTATATAGTATTTACTTTATAATATAGTTTAGTTTAAGTTAACACATATTAATCTAAGGCAGACTAAGGTATACTTAGTACTTCTTTAGGTCTGTAACTACAAACAGTATCTTCTAGGCTCTTTTATTACTTCTAGAGTTAGTAATAGTAGCTATAACAGTAGTAGTACTATATACATGTACATTGCTACTATTTACCTCTTCTACTAACAGCTTTAGCAAAGAATTAACTTAGAGATTTTACTTCTTTGCTATTATTATAGACAGCAGGTTTAGCTAAGAACTTCTATTAACTTTACACTCTATTGCGTTTAATAATCTTATAACTGCTTAAACTATAAGTAAGCGTACTAGTTAAGAGTATAGTATAGTATAAAGAGTACTAAGGTCTTTACTCTCTTAAATATAAGAGATATAAGCAAGAAGGTAGACTTTTAGTCTTTTTACCTCTTTTTTTTCCTTAAGTCTAACTTTTTAATAAGTTTCTTAGACTTTTTAGAATATAGATAGTTTAGTTAGTAATTTCTAACTTCTTTGCACTCCTAATAATAAGAAGCTAAGGTCTTTAGCCTTAGTAGTGCCTATTTAGCCTTTTTTAGGCTATTATAGCTTAGACTACCTTCTTTTAGCTTTTTTAAAGTCTTTTTACTCTCTTACTTACTTTTTAAATTTTATTTGTGCTTGTCTTACTCTTTTATAGGCTTCTTGTTCTGTGCTAGCTTTAGGCAATTCTTTTAGCAGTGTATAACATTAGCAGCCTCTTCTATCTAAGTAAGTACTGTGTAATAGTCCTTTAGTAGTATAAATAACTACCTTTAGATGTTATTAAGCAAGGTATAGAAATAACCTATTACTTAGAGTTTAAGTCTATAGGTATTACCTAACTCTTTCTAGGACAGTCTTATATAGTCTAACAACTCTATTAAAGTACTATAAAAGAGTATATGCACTTTATTTAAAGCTTTATATACTTACTACCTTTACTTAGAGAGAGTTCTTAGTAAGCCTAGTATAACTACTTTTATAGCTTTCTAGGTAGGTTTCTAGAGAGAGAAGATTCTCTATTAATTTGCTTTGTGTGTGCCTTAAAGAGTTTTTATTACTTTTAAGATATATTATATACTAAAATTAACTTTTTATATTTCTTATAAGAAGTTAGCTAGTAGCCTATAAAAATACCTTTTATAGTTGTACTTCTAATAATTATAGTCTGCTTTATTATATTTTAAAAATATATATAAAGGCTTAGATTAAAAAAAGCTAGTAGTTAGTACTACTAGTACTATAATAGTTGCTACACAACTATTACAGATTGTGTTAAGCGTAGTTAGGTTACTTACTAAGAACTTAGCTTATAACTTTCTAAGTTGTACTACTTTAAGCTGCTTTGCAGCTTATTTATACTATGCTTTTAGCTCTTGCAGTTTAAGGTCTAGCTTGTTAAAGACTAGCTTTTCTTAGTCTATTATAAGCTCTTACAGAGTATTTGTTGCTACTCTACTTACTTATAGATAGTTTTAAGCTAAACTAGCTAGTTAGTTAGAATTTATTTGTATAGAAGATAATAAGCTCTCTCTTAAGGCTTTTACTACTGTCTGTCTAGAAGTTTAGCTCTAAAGCCTTTAAAGCTGTCTCTTTAGAAACTCTAGAGTTAAGTCTCTTATAATTAAGCTTATACAAGAACTTATAGTTAAATTCTAACAAGGTACTTTTTTATATAAGAGTAAACAGAATGTTACACCTATAGTCTAAGAGTATAGAGAAGAGTAAGATATTAAGGTAATAAGTAGTATAATATCTAGAGATTAGGTACAGGTTTAATAAGTAGACAGTAGACTGTTTACTACTAAGCAAGAACAGTACAGCAGACCCCTAGCCTTTATAGTAAGCCTTGCTATTTAGCCTTATAGCCTCTATAAACCTAGAAAGCTAATAATTAGCTGCTTAAAGCTTGCTAACTTTTTATTAAGCTAAAACTAGCTTATAATATAAAATTACTCTCTTCTTTATATAGTACTTATATTATAGTAAGTGTAAGTAGTATAAGAAGATTTAAGAATTAAACTAAAGTTGTATTATATAAAGCTATAAATAGTATATATATATAAGTAGCTGTAAACAGCACTAGTAGAAGATAAAGAGCTATATCTTAATAAAAGTAAGGTATAAGTTGCTTATAAAGTAAGAGAGACTCTAGATTATAATATACTTTCTAGCTAGTATTAAGTTGTAAGTAGAAAGTTAAAGACAGCTAATTAGTATATATAGAGTCTGTTAAGATTGTCTCTATTAGTTAGATATAGGTTCTTTACGCGCTTGCTAATATTAACAAGGTTAAGTTAGTAGATAAACTCTTTAAATTTCTACTTTAGTAGTATTTTTATAAGTCTGTTAGTAGGTATATAATTAGTAGGTACTTATTTAATATTAATATATAAAGCAGTAACTTCTTATTAAATCTAAAGCTAGTAGATATTAACGTGCTTAATCTTTGTATAAAGCTTGTTATACTCTTTAGTAATAATCTTAATAGTCTGCTAGTTATTGTACTAGATTGTAAGCATATAGTTAAGTGTAAGGTTAATACTAGCAAAGAAGTATATCTACTCTTCTTTCTATAAAGCTGTAAAGAAAAGTAATAGTAGTTCTAACTCTATATTTAATTTAGTAACTATACGCTAGACAGTTAATTTCTAGTTAATTACAAGTCCTTTAAACATAAAGGCATAGCCTTAAGAGCTCTAACAAGTCTTAGGCTTGTTAGTATACAAAGTATTAGAAAATCTAAAGAAGAGAAGATTATAGTATATTAGATTATTAAAGAGATACTTAACTATGTTCTGCGCGCTAGCAAAGGCCTTAAGAGCAAGAGCTTTTGTGCTAAGCAGGTAGTACTAGGTTTAGCAGATCTTTAAGACGTAAGACTATCCTAGGTTAGTAAAGTAGCAGGCAAAGATAATATGTGTATAGGTAATATTAGGCCTTCTCTAGACAGCAATATATATAAAAGAGCTAACTAGCTGCTAGTAGAGCTTAGTTTAAGCAGCATTAGGCTCCTTAGTAGACTATAGCAGCTAGTTCTCTATTAGTAGAACGTCTAGAGCTTTGCTTATAGTCTTAATATTAAATTAAGTATACACCTTATTAATAAAAGTGTCTTAGACTAGCTAAGTCTTATAGAGAGCTTAATTATAGATAATATAAATACTAAGAAACTAAGTAAAGTCTTCTATAGCTTTTATATTATATAAGTTTATAAAATTCTTTTTAAAGAACTTATAAAGGTAAGTATTTAATTAGTAGAATACTATAATAATATTGTTAATACAAATAAATAAAATAATCTAGCAGTTTATATATAAGTATAAAAAGCTATTAACTAGCTTTAGACCTAGCTTAATAAGCTATTAACGTAGCTTATTATACTATAAGATTAGTAACTCCTTAAGTCTATATAGAGCACAGAGTAGGCTAGTAAATAGGTGCAAGGTACCTAGCAGTAGGTAGGGGTAGAATTAAGGTTACACAGACCTAGAAGTAGTAGTAGAGTAGAGGTTGTACAGGCTAGAGGTAGAAGTTAAGTAGAAGTACTTCTAGTGTAGGTAGGAGTAAAGGTTAAGTTGCATAGACCTAGGTTAGAGTTAGGTTTAAAGTACTTAGCAGAGTTATATCTATACTAATATAATTATAGTATAGTAGCTTAACTATATTTCTTAATTTAGAATAGTTGTGTAATTTTATTATTAAGTTTAGTAATTTTAGTTTAGATTTTTTATATGTTAAATAACTAGTTTTTATAGTTATTAATAATAGCTACTCTCTAAATTATATAGGCTTTACTCTTTTCTACAGCTGCTGTTTCCTTTATAAGAGAGTAGATAGGCTAACCTCTTTAATATCTTTATCTGTTTTGCTCTTAATATTAATTCTAATCTTACCTACTAGCCTAATATAAGCAGGCAACTTAAGAAGATTATCTACCTTATTATAGAGTAGAGTATTGTCTTCTACTATAGCCTCTAAAAATATTAAATTCTTTAGAATTATAATCTCTTAGATAGCTTAGGTAGAAAGTCTGTGCCTTTAATCTCTAAGCACATCTCTAGTAGTATTAAATACTTACTCTACTCCTACTTATAAAATAGGTACTACTAGAATATCTTTTACAACTTGTCTAAGATAATAATAAGAAGCTTTATTTAACTTTTACTACTCTAAGATATTAAAGCTGTTGCCTAATAGAATACAGAGTATACTTAGATAAGACTTTTCTTTAAATCTAGTTAGGCCTATATTTTTATCTATATTTAAAGTTAAACTTTAACTATATATAGAAAAGCTTACTAACTGTAATTTAATTAGTGTAGCTAGCTTACAAAACTATTTACCTTCTAATAACTACTTTAAGATAGTTTTAGAGACTAGGCTATTACCCCTAGTCTTAGTACTATTATAGCAGTCTAGATAGTCTAGAAATTCTTAACAGTAAGTATACTTATAATAAACTTCTTATAACTTATTCTAGATCTTGCTAGTATATAGCTATAATAACAAACTATAATAATAGTACTTTATAAGCAGTTAGCTTTTATATAGAGTCTAGAATTGTTATGTAATTAAAAAAGAAACTTTAATCTCTACTTGTTCTTGCGTAGTATTTTAACAACTTTGCACAACCTTTATCTGCTGCAGCCTAAACAACGTCTAGCTACTTGTTACTGTCAACGCTGTTAGTATCTTCTCTAAGCTTGCTAGTTATATCTTCTAAGAAATTATAAAGCTTGTAGTTCTTACTTAGATAGCCTGTTGCTACCTTAAAGTTCTTTAGTATTTGTGTAATTGCCTAGAGATAGTGCTACTTAGATACTCTAAGGCAGAGTTTCTTAAAGTCTTTAAAATCTGCCTTAGCAGTATCTTAATTAGCTCTAAAACTTGTGCCTTTTAGCTAGATTTCTTGCTTAAGCTATTTATTAATATATAGCTAAAGCTTAACTGCGTATTTACATATATTATATATAGAGTTCTACCTTGTTTTTACGTTCTAAATAACTAACAAATATTTACTTGCTAGTAAGTTCTGCTAGGTTGCTAAAAACCTCTTAAATTATTAAGGCAATAAAATAATTACAATAATATTAGCTTACAGCTGTGTCTTTATAAGTATATAATAAATATCTATAATAAAAGAAAGTTTACTTTGTATAAAGAATTAAGTACTAATATATCTATTAAAATACTTTAAACGTAGTATAATTACAGTATTTCTTCTTATTCTATTTCTAGAGAAGCTAACAGCTTAAGATAGAATATAATATCCTAAATAACAAGATTAATTATATATACAAGGTAAGAAATAGTATTTTCCTTAGAGCTCTATATATAACTTTCTTTAGCTAGAAGAGCTTTAACTAATTATAAGAAAGTACTGTTATTACTTATATTATTATATATTATACTAAGCAACCTTTTTGTAGTACTTATACTTTAGAGAACTTATATAACTTTCTTAGCTATAGATGTTCTAGTATACCTTTCTTATATAGTAATAAAATCTAGTAGCACCTTTTAAAGCTTCTACATGTTATTACTTTACTATTCTTTAATTACTAAAAAGCTTAAGTAATTACTAGAAGTCTAGGCGTTAAGTACAATAGATAGCCTTGTATATTTACTAAGGTCTTAAAGCTGTACTGCTTTAGTGTCTTTAAATTAATACTTAAATAATGTGCTAAATTTATAATAGCTAGTTAACACAGCCTTAGGCTAAAGAAAGCATATAAACTGTTAAATAATAGCTACTTAACTATTTAAAATAACTAATTATTATTAATAACAAGTTGTAAGATTTTCTTTTTATAAGTAAGTATTAAGTATGCTAGATATAGAATAGTAACCTGCTAAGATTATTATTATTGTAGTATAGTAGAAAGCTAGCTTCATAAAGGTATTTAAATTTGTAAACAGATTTAAGACTTTAGGTAATATAGTATATACTTAGTTCTAATTCTTTTTACTATTAGGTGTTGTAATATATGCTTATAGTTAAAGCAATATAGATATAGATAGCTAGTAAGAGTGTAGGCAGCCTCTTTAAATTAAGTCTAGACATATCTAGTATTAGAGGCAGAACTCTATTATAGATATAATACAATAAGATCTCTAGCCTAAGCTATAGTACTCTACTATTTGTTTTATTTAATTAGTATTACCTTGCTCTTTTTACTTTTCTAAAGACAGTGCTGCAGTTACTTTAGCAAGTAAATTAATTGCTAAGTTCTACCTTCTATAGTCTAAGGTGCAATTATTCTAAGGCCCTTAAGATCTTATAGTATGCTAGGTGCTCTATTAGCTCTGTTGCTAGCTAGAAGTAAAGGCATAGCCGTGATAATTAAACGTAATAATTAATTACAATATAATATTTTAGTAGAAAACAAAAATAGTATAGATAAGTTTAGAAAATATTACTAAAGAAAAATCTATAGATAATGCGTCTATTATTTCTAGCATCTTCACTTTAATAATCTCTAGATATTATTCCTATAACAAGTTAAGTATAATTAAACTTTAGAAGAAATTATTAAAGTCTAACCTGTTTTAGTTAGTTGTAATTATTTACTAAGAAGCTAGCGCACTTAACAGCTTGTATTTACTTATTATTATTATTATTATTATTACTCTTATCTTTTTTATTACTAGCTAAGTCTTTTAAATTGCTAAAACTCTTAAAATAAGCTTTCTCCTATTTTAAAAGAGCTTGCTAATACTGCTTATCTGTCTTGTACTTATTTAGTATAGCTGTAAAGTATACTTTTAGCTTAATACTCTTATTTTTAAGTTTTTTTCTATACTTATTACTATTATTACCTATAATATAAGAGTTGTCTACAGTTAAAAAAGGCTGCTATTGCCTAGATTAGCTAAGTAATTATTAAGCTTACACTGCCTAGTTCTATTAATAAATATATATAATAATTAGATATAATAACTTACTTCTACTTATTATCTAGGCATATAGCTAGAATTTTTAGCAAAAGCTTGTTATAAAACTTAATTTACTCTTCTTTCTTAGTATTAGAGTTAAAGGTATTAGTTTTTAGCTTCTTAAGACTCTTTTAATACCCTTTCTAGAAGATAATTTTAAGGGCACTACTAGCACTAAATAGGTATTTAGCTGCCTAGCTAGTACCTAACTCTTCTTTCTTCCTAACAGTAGTATTAACCTTAGAGATATATATTAAATAGTTATATATATTAATCTTATATTTAATAGTATTTTATTTTTTATAAGTAGTACTAAGCTTATCCTTAAGCTATTCTGCTATATTTAGTTAGAATAAAGATATAATAACAGAACGTAGTAACTAACTGCTCTTGCAGATATTGTAGTAAGTCTAGTTAAGATCTTTCTTAGCTTGTTACTAGATCTTAGTCTTTTGTTTAGCAGTACTAGCTATATAAGTTACTACTGTCTTTAGTTTTTTAAGAAGCTAATATTTTACTACGTAGTTAGTATTGTAGGCTTTACTAGTAGCTACTTCTTTTTTATTACAAAGTAAAGCTCTAGTTCTCTACTAAATTATATAAGTAGAATTGCTAAGCTAGCTCTTAAAAGAGAATATTAAATTAGTAGAGTAGCTTTTTTTAGATCTATTTTAGCTGCGCTGATTAAAGACGTAGCAAATCTTAGCTTCTTAAGTTGCAAAGCCCTATTATAATTAGGTTTAGCAATGTAATAAGTAGCTGTAATAATTATATCAATAAGACTGTTTTATTCTTCTAATTTAAAGCAATCTAGAATATACAAACTACTAGTAAAAGCAAGCAGCTTAGGCTTGTCTTCTTACTTAATATAGAGCTGGTAGACGTCTTCTATAGAGTCTATAGCTGCAATAATAGTGTATAAAATTATATATAAGTATAGTAGTTATTATAGTTAGGTTACTAACTAGTTACTAGTTTACAGCTTGATTTTTTTAAAGCTAGGTAGCCTGTATACTACAGGTAAACAAAAACACGCCTTAATTACAAGACTTTTACGCTTGTAGTTTGCAGATCTATGCTGCAAAATATTAGATTAACTAGAGAATAGTACTATTAAAAACTGCGTCTTGCGTTTAATAATATAGTAATTTATTACAGTTATCTGTTATAGTAATAGCTAGCAAGTTAGCTATTAAGCTATCTCTACTTACAGATTTTCTAAGCTAGGCTGCACTTTACCTGCTCTACTATCTAATAATTATTAAATCTAGCTGTGTATTTATAGAACTTACCTAATTAAAGTTAGATCTATCTTAAAATAAGCTTATTTAAAAGCACTTAGTTAGTTCTATATATAGAATTAATTATTATAGTTAGTTATTATAAGTATAGCTGTGCACTAAGCTGCAGAGCTATAAGGCTTAATAAACTTACTATAACTACAAGATGTTTACAAAATATTTGTTTGTCTACTTATATCTACTCTTTACCTACTACTTACAACCTATCTATTACTTTGTATAACTACTACTATGCTGCTAAAGTTTAAGAATATTAAGAACAAGGCTAGTATATAAGCTATTACTTAGAAGCTATAATCTAGGCCCTTTACTATAAAAGCTGCCTATAAAATACTTCTATCTACTAAACTTACTTGTAAGCTCTAGTACTATAAGTCTAGTAGTAGGTTATTATAAGCTATTATTATAGAACTGTTCTAATTCTCTGTAGCTGTTACTTTCTGTAAAATCTAGTACTACTAAAAAAGTAGTAAACTTTTTTTCTACAAGCTGCTATTTACACACTTTGTTTGCAAAATTACACAGTATATCTAAGTAATTAGCAATGCTTGTTTCTAACACTCTGCAATTAAAGCTATTTAAAAGGCAAGTAAGGCTTTCTTAGTAGAATATTTTAAAGGTATATATATTTGCAAATACAATTTAAAATAAGTACTAATATTATTAGAGCTTAACTTAAACACTATATATACAAAGAAGTTTACTATTTAGTAGAAAGATTATAAGCTAGCTCTTTAATATTATAATAAGCTTAGTGCTTTTAGTAGTAGTAAAACGTTGTTTAGCTAATTAGTCTACATGTTTACATTCTAACTCTAATTCTTTAAATATGTCTATAGAGAGTACTAGCAAACTCTTCTTAAACTAATAATTACTTAATATAATAATTTGCTGTAATAATAAACCTCTATAACTCTAATATTTAATAGAAATATTTTCTTAGAAGATAATAGATTTAGAATCCTATAAATCTTTTCTATATATAGTTAGAGTACTAAAGCTAATTTTTAGTGTTTTTTTTAGCAACTCTAACCTAACCTCTACTCTAAGTAGAGACAACCTAACCCCTACTTACTTAGTATTAACTTAGTGCAGGTAGAGGTTAAGTAGAGATTAAGTACTGTTACGTGCTACCTTAACCTCTATCTAATCCTTACCTATTTACTAGCCTATATCTATCTAAACTCTGTAGAGACTTTTCTTTTTATACTAAGCTTAGAGAAGACTGTACTAAGAAGTAGTTAAAAGACAGATCTAAGTTAAGGAGTATAAAGTAAGCTTAAAGAACTAGGCTTGTTTTATATTAATCTCTTTTTTATAAGTAGATTATCTATAATTGTACAAAATTATAAGAAAAATTTTTATACTATAAAGGTTTAAACTTTAGTAGAGTATAATATATATCTAACTCTTATCTATCTTTAGACTCTAGTCTTTTTTTACTATTATTAACTTCTATTTAGGTTTTGCTGCACAATCTATATTAGCTACTCTATACTTATCTGTTCTAGGCAAGCTCTTTAGTAATAATAACTAAGTAAATCAGATTGTGTTATTAAGCTTAGAAGACCCTACTCTAGTAATCAAATTAATTAATTAGTACCTTTACTATAGATTAGACAAAATATTATTATATACAAGGAAAATATTTAGTAGTTAAATATTTGTAGCTAAGCTGTGCATATAAGTACTTAAGCAAGAAGCTTAGAGCTTCTTAGTAGTAAGCTAAACAAACAAGCACTTTATAAGTAAGCTATCTAATTAAGCTTAAGCTAACTAGCTAAGCTTATAACATACTCTCTAGGTGCTTATTATAAGCGTATTATATTGTTACTATTTTCTCTATTCTATTAAGAGTAAGGTAAAGTTACTTTATCTTATTATAGCTGTGCAAAGTATAGTGTTATAGAGAAGTAAGAGTAAACCTTACTTTACTAAGTCTAGCTAGTATATAATTAAGCTTCTTGCTTAATTTTAACCTTCTCTAGTTTAGTTAACTACTATAGCTATAAGTGTACTTTTCTTGCTATTTTGTACTTTTTATCAACTTCTTAAAGGCTCTACTAGCCTCTAAACAGTCTTTTATCTCTTTCTAGCTCTATCTAAGTTGTTTATTTTTAGCTTAATAGGTGTTAGTTTAGTTAGTTTAAGTGTTTAGGCAGTATCTAATTAAGCTTTTAAGTGTCTCTTAGCCTTTTTGTTTAAACTTCTTAGCTAATTATAAATAAAAAAGTAATCTAAAGCTACTTATACTACTACTTGCACTGCTACTACTTATACTGCTGCTTTTATTGCAGCTAGAGCTTGCGTGCCTAGGCACTACTACTCTGTCTTGCTTCTAGCCTTTTAGAGTTAAGATAATTGCGTGTGCACGTTGTCTACTAGCCCTAGGGGCTTAAAAAGCCCCTAGGCACCTCTTGTACTACTCTTCTCTTTTTTTACTTACCTTGCGCCTGCTATAGTGCTTACTATAGCGCTTTTATCTACTTTACCTCTATTACTGCTACACTATTATATACTAAGAGCTTTGCAAGTTATCTTATATAAGCTGTATGTTAACACGCTGCTTACTAGTAGCAGAGCAGCTCTATACTATAACGCTGTTAGTATTAGTCTTTAAGCTAAGTAGTATACTTACTATATATAGAGTTACTTCTATATACCTTTGTAGGTTATACTATACTATTTAAAGCCTGTAAACTTAAGACTAATTACTTATAGTTATAATATTCTTAAGCTTCTAGGCATAGAGCTTATAAACAAGCTACTAGCTAATAGCAGTATAACTACTTTAGTATATACTTTTCTATATTACTTTGTAAATATATAGCTAACAAGCTTATAGTATATTACTAAGCTATATAGTGCTATTAAAGTCTTAAAAGACCTAATTAAAGATAGCTACTACTAGTAGTTATCTTAGTTAAGTCTAATAAAAGCTCTTGTAGTAAGCTTGCTGCTGCTACTAGGCATGCTTGTAAGAGCTACCTTAGGAAGACGCAGCCTGCATCTAGCAAGTTGCTAAATCTCTAGTAAGCTGCTTACTAGTTATTAAGCTTTACTTTAAGAAAGAAGTTTATCTTTTCTATATAATTAAGTAATTTTTTCTTTGCTTATTAACTTGCTTTTTTCTTATAATATATTATATAAGTTAAAGTAACTAATAAAATACTTATATAACTACTTAAAGAGCAGCTTTATAAGCTTATTAGTAAGTATCTTACTTGTTTTTAAATAACAAATTTTAAAGCTACTTTTAGTATACTTTTATTAAAGCTATATATTTTGTATATCTATATAGTGCAGCTAGGTAGTAAGTTGCTTACTTTTTTTTATAACTAGCCTTATTATTTACTAATTATTATAGAAGATCTCCTAAGCTACTCCTAGGTTAAGCTAAAGCTTAGTAAGAAAGTATTTAAGAGCAATGCTCTTCTTTGCTACCTGCTCTAAAGCTAATAACTCTGCCTTAGTAGTTAAGGTAGTTACTATAGCTTGCTAGGCTGCCTTTTATATAATTAGACCTCTAAAGAGCTGTACAATATAGCTCTAAGATAATTATTAAGTCTTGCAATTATTAGTAAACAAAGTATTTCTATAAATAAGCAGCTAGCTATCTTTATAAGCTCTATACCTTATACTAAAGTGCTTAGTTTAATATAAGTAGCTAATTACTTAATTAGCTACCTTAAAGTAAGCTTCTTCTAGGTTAGTAAGGTAGTATAATAGCTAAGAGGCAGTATAGGCTATATCTAGGCAGATTATTATTACTGTGTATAGTATACTCTTAACACGTTCTTAGTAAGCCTTAATCTCTTGTTTTAAAGCTTTTCTAGTGTGTTTAGCAAGCTCTTTAATTAGAAATAAGACAATTAGAAAGCGTCTATTTCTAGCAATATTAAACTTAGTTGCTACCTTGTTAATATAAAAGTTATACGCTAGTATTATAGTACTAGTAGCTTAATTACAGATTATTCTAATCTCTAAGAACTATTCTATATTACTGTAGTCTTTTATATAATATTTTACTTATAATAAGCTTATAAGCTTTATAGCTATAGCTTTATTATCTTTATAAAAGGCAAGCAGAATATTGTCTATATAGAATAGTAGTACTATACAGTGTTCTAGGTTAAAGATAGGAACAGCTCTTTTTTAAATATTATTAAACTAAGCTTCTAGAAAGTAGCTAACAGCTCTTAGTACTACAAAAGTAGAGAATTACGCAGCTTGTACAGCGCCTACAAGAGCTTTATACACTTTCTAAGTTTAGTAAACCTATTAAGTAGCTTATTAAGTATACTAAGTTAGCCTGCGCAGCTTATATATAAAAACGCACTAGAAATATTGTACTAACAGAGCTCTAGGTTAAAGCGTACAGCAATTACTATTATAGTATAAAATAAGCACGTAGTAAGTATTATAGTATAAGTTAAGTTAATTAATTTCTTTGCCTAGAAATCTCTGCGTATATAAATCCTTGCCTTACACTTAGAGAAATAGCAGTCTTTATTAAACTTGTATATAAAGACCTATTTAAGCAGCAAAAGTCTTAGTAAAGAGCTTATCCTGTCTATCTCTATCTAGGTTTTAAGCAGCATTAGCAAGAGAATCTCTTTCTTAGCTACCTGCTTGCATAGAGCTCTAAGTAGGTAGTTAGCAAGATCTTTCTATTTTGTTAAGAGTAGAAGAAGCTTGTTATAGTGTATACGCTGCTTGTTTTTCTTTCTAAAGTTAAGAGCTAAGGCAGCTATTACTATATATATAGTAATAAGCTCTTTATACTACTTTTTTTGTTTATTTATATAGTTAAATAAAGGTTAGAGTATTTGTAAGTAGCCTTTTACTCTATAAAGTAAGTTAATTACAGTATACTATACTTCTTTATTATTACTAAGCTTATTACACTTATAATCTCTTAGCTAGCAGCTTACTTATAAGAGCTGCTGTAGCTAGTTTACATATCTAGTAGTTAGTAGACTAGTTCTTATTATACTATAAGAAGGTATAAGTATAATTAGTAAGCTAGGTCTTAACTTATTTACTTTAAGATTAAGATCTTTAGAGTATACTAGTGTGCTCTCTTTTTTTATAGTAGAGTGCACTTTCTATAAGCTTTTAGTATACTCTATCTCTTATACAGGAGCTTTTCTAACTAACTCTAAGTGCTTAGGTTCTAGAGTTAAGTTAAAAGAAAGTAAGCCTATCTCTTAGTGCTCTGCACAGATCTCTAGCAACTTGCTAGCTAAGCTAGTTATGCGCGCAGCTTCTACTACAGCAGCTCTTTTCTTACTAGATTAGCTTTCTAGTAATTAAGGTTCTTGCACAGCTCTACCTCTAAGCTGTTACTTAGTAGGTGTTTTAAGTAATAGATCTACTACCTGTATAATAGAAAGCTTAATTACTTCTTTTATATTAACTATCTTACTAGGTTTATAGAAGATTTTTATAAGCTTGCTTGCTTTTACTATAGAGATTAATAGTTTTTTTATTATTCTTGCTATAAAAAAGCTTATTATTAAATGTTATATTATATATTGTAATTACTTAGTTAAGTTAGAAGACCTATATATAGTATATATTAAAAGCTTAATAACTAACACGCTAACTAATATAGCTTTATAATGTAACTTTAAAGCTTTTTTTATTATATCTAGCTGCTTGTTCTTTGTTTAAAGGATACGCGCAGTAGCTATAAGTATAAACACTGCTCTAATTAAGCTTAAGATTAGCTATTACCTTTCTTACAAGCTTAGGCATATACTAGTAAAAATACTAAGTAAACTACTAATTAAGCTACTTGTTAAAGCTACGCAGCTTGTTTGTATAAGATTGTAAGAACAAGCCTAGTTCTTTAAGCTTACCTTTTACTACCTAACAACTACCTGACTTAGATCTGTCTTTTAACTACTCCTTAGTATAGTCTTCTCTAAGCTTCTAGGTATATAAAGAGAAGCCTTTATAGAGTTTAGATAGATAGTTTTAAAGTATCTTTTTATACAAGACCTATAAGAATAGAGATCTAGTCTTGTAGTTTATTCTAGTACTTCTATACACTTTATAGCAGATACCTATATAATTTAGATCTCTTTAGCATTCTGTATTGTTATATTATACTTTAAAAACCTATCTTAGCTAGTAATAGCCTTATAATAATATTACTATAGTTTATTTAGTTATTTGCACAAGCGCAGCTAAAGTATTATACCTAAACTAAACAAGTTCTTAAATTATTTATACTATAGTTAAGATTCTAGAGATCTTTTAACAACTAAAGCCTATAGGTTTAGAACTTCTTATAACTTGCTACTCTAAGATTAACTTTAGAAAAGCTGCGTTAGATTATACTAAGACAAACACTTAGAGACTATTAATAACCTACTTAAATTAGATACAACTCTAATATTAGAAAATCTATTAAGACCTACTACTTAGTTCTAGAACTAATTAAAGGCTAGACGCCTTTAAGGCCCTATATTAGTACAACTGTCTTCTGCTAACAACAGATCTAATTTAGAGCTATCTTACTACAATTTCTTAGAAGAGATAGCCTAACTATAGTAGGAACTTACTTAGTTACGTGCTAGTCTTGCTCTAGCAGATTACCTTCTACTTATAATAGAAACACTACTAATAAGTATACTGTATTAATCTACTATAAGGCAGCTATTTAAAGCTAGCTTAGTACTTATAGTATGTAAGAAGCTTTCTAAAAAAACTTCTAATATTAAGGTTCTTACTAATAGAAGTAACTTTACCTTTTAGTAATAGTGTGCTTTTATTTAAGACTAACTTAATATTAATATAGACTACTATTAGAGTATACGTGTGTGTATAGCTTTTGTCTAGGGTTATACTTCTAGATTAGCTAAAGAATACTTAGAACTTTACTACTTCTCTAATAATAAGACAGATTGCTTTTATACTATAGAAGAAATAATTACGCTTCTTAAGATATACTTTGTTACTAAGAACAAGCAGGCAGAAAGCTAAGCAGCCTTTAATTTACTCTAAATAGAGAAATTAGAAGCTTTTCTTACTTTTAAGAGCTAATTCCTTAGTGTAGCTATTATAAGAAAGGTACTCTAATTAGAGTAGTTTTACTATATATAGACTAAGATCTCTCTAAGTATTTAAGTACTTAATCTAGGTTTTAAGCAGTAATAGTATAATTCCTTCTCTTAAATAGTAGAATACTTAACTGCTTATAATATAGAAAGAAAGAACAACTCTACTATACTAACTTATACTGTTTTGCAACTTCTAAGATTAATAAGAGCCTACTAGTTAGATGCAAAACAGGGCTCTGTTATAACAGGTTAACAAGATTACTTCTCTCTTAGCTAATCTACTTACTTTGCCTAGAGTACCTTTATGCCCTACTAACTTTCTAACATATCTGTACCTAAAAAGAATATAACTCTAAGAGCTTGCTATAACTATAGAAAGCTAGGACACTTTACTAAGAACTGTATAGTACTTTGTATGTACAAAATTAAGGTAGAATAGAAAGACTTTATTAATGCTAAAGAAGAATTTAATAAGACTAATACAATCTCTATAAAAAACAGTCCTGCCTAAGAAGATTATCTTACTAAGGCCTAAACTAATATAATCTATCTAATTTCTTACTGTCTTATTTATTTAGCAGTCTTTATTTCTTTACTTTTACTATTCTTTGTAACTAAAGGCTTAGTGTTTAACTTTACTTCTTAGTTAATACTAGTGCCTAAAGATTCTTATTTTTAAACTTTAATATTATATATTCTATCTCTACTTTACTTTATAAACCTATCTAGAAGCTACTCTTCTTAGTTTAAGTTAAAGGTTTCTAGGATTAAATTACCTCTCCTATAACTTAGTA
Source organism: Stagonosporopsis chrysanthemi (assembly GCA_022560025.1). Taxonomy (NCBI): domain Eukaryota; kingdom Fungi; phylum Ascomycota; class Dothideomycetes; order Pleosporales; family Didymellaceae; genus Stagonosporopsis; species Stagonosporopsis chrysanthemi. The sequence goes on along the minus strand of JAFISE010000005.1, from coordinate 210,715 downwards.
TATATAGTTGCACCTTATAGTTAATAGCTAGAAGGTATACAACTACCTTTTTATTATTATAAACTTTAGATTACAAGACTATATTATTAAAAATTAAGTAGTTAAAGTATTTTAAGCTATAACTTAATATAAATAGGTCTTAGTTAATATAGCCTGCTAAATACTCTTAATTATATAATTCTGCACTGCCTCTATTAATAACTTTGCAATAACTTCTAAGAGAAGGCAAAGCCTAATAGAATATAGAGTAATAAGATACTCTATAGAAATAAAAAGAGTATTAGCAATAATACAGCCTTAGTATAACTGTTTAATATATAAAAAGTATACTAAAGTTGCTTAAGTTTTGTTTACAACTTTTAGTACTACTTAGTAAAGTAGTAAACACCTTTGTAACTAGTCTAACTAAGGTTGCTACTATTACTATACTCTTAGCTAGCGCTTTCTACTTCTTAATAAAGAAACTGCAAAACAAGTTCTTTACAAATAATCTATACAAGATAAAGTATATTATAGAAGAGAAGTATAACTAAGATAACTCTAATAACACTTAACTAATCTAAAAACACTTACTAGCTTAATACTCTTAGTATACTAATATATTTAGTAAGGCAGAAGCTAAAAGCTTTCTAGAACACTACCTTTACAACTATAAGATTGTTTAAAAAGAACTCTTACTAAACTATTACTTTTTCTTGTATAAACAGAACTTAGAAGAATATAAAGCTACTAAGAAGTTTATATAAAAACAGCTGCGCTATAGTTAAATAAACATAGCTAAAGCCTATTTATATTACTTATACTATATAAACAAAAACTAAATTAAAGCTTGTATATCTATATAGACTATTATAAATTAAACAATTTAACTTACAAAGGCTTTTATCTAATACTCTATATAGATAAGCTGCTTGCTTAACTATCTAAGGCAAAGATATTTTTAAACTTTAATATTTAATTAGCTTTTAACTAAATCTATATAGATTCTGCTTCTAAAGAGTATACTATATTCTAGACGTGTTATAGTATTTATAAGTGCAAGGTCTTACTATTTAGTTTATATAATAGCTCTGCTACATACTAATACTGTATAAACAATATTCTAATTAACTACTTAGATAACTTCTATATTACTTACTTAGACAATATCTTTATTTACTCTAAAAACACTAAGACTTACTAGATATATATTAAAAAGGTTCTAGAACATCTTTACTCTGTAGGCCTATAAGTTAATATTAAGAAAAGTAAATTCTATATAACTTATACTTAGTACCTTAGGTATATCTTTATAGAAAAAGGTATTAAGGTAGATTCTAAGAAGTTATAGGTTTTAGTAGACTAAAAGCTACTTATAACTATAACAGGTATAAAATTATTCTTAGGCTTTACTAGTTTTTATTAACAATTAGTACTTAAGTTCTCTTAGGTAGTAAAACTTTTAATTACGTTGTAGAGTCTATTAAATACCTTTAAATAGACTCTAGACTGCTAGGCTAGGTTTAAGAAGCTTAAACAGAGTCTATTAGCTATCTTAACTCTGTGCTACTTTAACCTAGACCTTAAAATAAAGCTTAAGACTAATATATTAGATAGAGTAGTAGCTAGTGTTATATCTTAGAAACACACAGACAACTGCTAGTACTCTACAGTATTTTATAGCTGTTCTCTATTAAGTTTAGAGCTTAACTAGGAGATCTATAACAAAGAGCTCTTTGCTATCTTCTAGGCCTTTAATAAGTAGAGAGCTAAGCTAATATCTATATTAAATTAGATCTGTGTCTATTCTAACTACTATTCTCTAGAATATTTTATAACTACTAAAGTCTTAAATACCTAACAAGCTAAGTAGGTAGAGGTACTTACTTTGTTTAACTTCTAAATTAAGTATACTCTAGAGAAGAATAACAAGAGGGCTAATATTCTTAGTTAAAGGGAGCAAGACCTAGCTAACCTTAAGACAACTTAGGAAGATAATTGCTCCTAGGTATAATTAAGACTCTAACAACTTTACAACTATATTAACTTTAATCTTACCTAAGTCTATCTTTTATATTTCTTAGTACATGCTATCTACACCTTACAGCTAGAGATATAGTTAGACTCTTTAGAACTAATTAAAGCTATACTATAATATAATTACTAAGCCTTTAAGAAAGAGTAAAAATCTCTAGCTCTTAGTTATTAGATCTATAATAGTCTGTTTCTATACTAAGATTATCTATATATAGTTCTAGACTTCTTATTATACATATACCTTATCTAAGAAGCTTATAACTAAGTATCTACTACTTACTTAAGTGTAAAGAAAACCTACTAGCTACTATCTTAATAGTATTACTAGTAGAGTATAAGAGTAAGCTATAAACAATATATACAAAATTATATTCTTTGTTACTATAGTTATCTAAAACAGACTTAACTCTGCAGGTACCTATACTTATTGCCTATCTCTAATTAACCTATATAGCACCTATATATAGATTTTAAAGATTTTCTAAAGGACAAAGCTAGTTTTAATTAAATACTTATTATTATTAACTATTTAATAAAGTAGGCAATTACTATTCTATACTATAAGATAACAACTATACAAGAAATAGCCTTCTTATTTATCTAATAAGTCTATTATTTTAGTTATACTCTTAAGTTAATAGTATCTAATTATAGACTCTAGTTTATATTCTATTTCTAGTCTAAGTTTTGTTAGATTATTAGTGTTAAAGTTAAGCTTTCTACTACCTACTACAAGGAAACTAACAGCTAAACAGAGATTATAAATAAGTATATAAACTAGCAGCTATAACTGTTTGTAATATACTATTAAAATAATTAGTCTAAATTACTACTGCTTATTAACTATATATAGCTTACTTTACCTTATTCTAGTATTAGAATAACTCTTTATTAAGTATTATTTAGAAGTAAACCTAGACAGAGCTAGCAGTAAAATAGACTTAATATAGATACAACTCCTTATAACAACTTAAACTACTAGAATATACTTACTCTAGCAACTTGCATATACTAAGCTTAGAAAGTAGCTAAAAAGAATATAGAAAAGGTGCAGCTGCAAATAAAAGCTACTAAGAACAAGTACTATAGTCTAGTTAACTAGGCAGTAAATAATAAGGTATACTTAATAACTAAGAACTTAGGTATTAAGTGTCCTAGCTAAAAGCTATCTAACCTATAAGAAAGTCTCTTTAAAGTTCTTAAGTAAGTTAGTTATTTATAGTGTTTAAAAGTTTCTTCTAGTTTATAAATTTATAATATCTTTGCCTTAGATATACTCTGCAAAGACTTAGTAGACTTTCTACTTAGATAAAAAGCTCTAAAACTCTTAGGTATTTTAATTTAAAAAGTTAAAGAATAAAAAGTTTAAGAGATACTTATAAGTAAGCTAGTCTAACAATACTTAAAGTACTATATAAGTTAGCTAAAACATAACTCTAACTTTACTTAGTACTTAGTAGAAAACTTTAAGAACACTCTCTATAAGCTAAAAGTGTTTTATAATACGTATTCTTAATTACTAGGTCTTTTAAAGTAGTTACTAAATTAGATTAAATCCTAAGAAGAAAACAGCTAGTAATAGTTTAAGTAAGCATGTTATAAATTTAAAAGATAAAGAAAATCTAGACTACTCTAAATACCTACTAACTTAGCTAAGTAATAAAGAAAAACGTCTACTTTATTATATAAGTAGTAATTAAGCTAAAGCGTTACTAATATTGCTTATCTCTTTCTTAGTATCTATTATAAGAGTATCTAAAGGAAGCTAAGCCTTCTTAGGTATAGTTTACTTAGGACTCTTACTCTTAGTGCTTTGCTATAGAGCTTTAACTACTAGAGCCTGCAGAGATACTACTACCTGCCTTAGCTCTGCTACCTTATTGCGCAGAGACTATACCTGCACAGTAAGCACCTTTATTACCTTTATTAAGGCCTAATTAGTAACAAGCTAGACGTAGTACTAATAGAGTAATATGTTAGCAGCTAATACCTCTTTAAGCTGTGCAGTTACTACCTGCACTATACTTGCTAAGGCATAGGCTAACTAATAGAAGTTATTCTAAGCAGTCTTATAAACAGCCTATACAGCTACTGCTTCTAGCTCTCTTAACTTTCTACTTTCTTCTACTATAGCCTTTTCCTATATAATAAGGTTGCTTTAAAAAGTATTATACTTAGGTCTAATACAAATTAGCACTTATTTAAAAGTTAGCCTAAGAACTAATAGAAAGAAAGTAATAGTAATTAAACTAGACAATACTTCTTATTCTAAAGTGTATATTAAGCACACTTTAATAACAATACCTTATTAAAAGTATATACTACTATGTTTTTTTGTACAAAGACCTAAATTAAACAAAAGTAAATAACCTAATAGGCTACTGTAAGAGCACTAAGAGAGACAGGTATTAGCATAGTAACTAAAAAACAAGCCTAGCAATAGTTAATAGCAATTAGATAGAGTTTTTATTTAAGGTACTTGTAGCAAGAATTAGTGTCTGTTAGAGAACAGAAATAAGCAGAGTATGCGTTGTTTACTTAAGAAGCACGCTGTAAGCAATTTAACCTAATTAAGAAGTAGATTAAACACGTTTTTACAGTTACTATAACTTTAGTAAAAGCTACTCTGTTATAGTACAGGCTCTTATAATAGCTATAAGCCTAGTAATAATTTAATTTACCTAGGTATTGTTACTAGAGAGCTTGCCTAGAACAAATAAGTACAAGGTAGCTAATAAAGCTTATGTAAAAAAACCTAAATAGAAGTTAACAATAGTAAAAGAAGACTAAAGTCTTAGAATAGATAGAAGTTAAATATATTCTATACTCTACTAAAGTTTAAACCTTTATAGCACAAGAATTCTCTTATAATTTTACAGAATCAGAGATAATCTGCTTATAAAGAGAGGAGTAATATAAGAACAAGCCTAGTTCTTTAAGCCTACTTTTTACTACCTAACAACTACCTAACTTAGATCTGTCTTTTAACTGCTTCTTAGTATAGTCTTCTCTAAGCTTCTAGGTATAAGAAGAGAAGCCTCTATAGAGTTTAGATAGATAGTTCTAAAGTATTCTTTTATACAAGACTTATAAGAATAGAGATCTAGTCTTATAGTTTATTCTAGTGCTTCTATACACTTTATAGCAGATACCTATGCGATTTAGACCTCTTTAGCATTCTGTGTTGTTACAAAGATAGGCTTATATTATATAGCTACGCAGTAGCTTTTATAACCTCTAGCTAGAGCTTTTAAAGTAGGTTAGTGCTGCTTACTATCTTTATTAATTTTGTTATTATCTTTTAACTAGCTCTTTCTAGGCTGCTATTTAGCTTATATATATAGAGTAGAGTAACCTCTATTTTAATACTTTCTTTAAGCGCCTAGCGCTTGTATACAGAGCTTTTATACTATAGCACTGTTGTAGTATTATTATTCTAAGTAATCTTATAAATTTTAAGCTTATACTAAGTAAGTACTTAGTATATAAAGTTTATAAAGATATATAGAATTTCTATAAGTATCTTGCTTTATAAGTAGTATATAAAGAGCTTCTTACTATAGTATTTCTTAATTAAAAAAATCTATAACTTGTTACTATAGCCTAGAAGTATATTAAGTAAGTCTTAACCTATTCTCTAAAATAGTTGCTTAGGCTTTTTACACTTTTTTTTAGCTTACTACTTGTTTAGTATGTGCAATTGCACAGTGTTAGTAGTCTTTTCAAGCTGTTCTGCTTATACACACGCTGCACACTCTCTTTACTAAGGCTTAAAGAGCTTCTAGGCTTAGGTAGCTAGCTTGTTTGTGCTAGAAGTTATTATCTAAGCTTCTTAGGTAAGTAGTATAAGATTGTTTAGGCGTTATAGTGTTTACTAAGATTAGTATATAAGTAGAAAGTAGCTTATATTTAAGAAAGTAAAGCTAAAAGTGTACTTAAAAGTTGTATATATAATACTTAATCTTAGTTTCTCTAAGTAACCTATATAAAGTATAGAGTTAAGGCTAAGGTACTAGAGACCTTTACTATTTAAACAAGCTTCTAAGATAATATTTATATAGAATCTTTCTACTATAACTACGTTCTATAAGAGTAAGTTATCTATATATAGTCTATACTTTCTATAGAGCGCGTTTTTAAACAAATAAGCTTCTTAGCTAGTAATAAGAAATGCTTAGGTACCTGCTTCTACTGTCTCTACCCCTAACGCTAAGCAGAAAGTGCTAGGCACTAGTAGCTTAGTGCTGTTTACTAGGTGTGTAGCTACTCTATTATCTAAAATAGTACTATTAGAGAGTAAGTATATACTAAAATCTATAACATTATATACCTTTATATATATACTTACTTACAAGTCTATAAGCTTGCTTATTATCTTAGAGTCTATTAGAGTAGCTTAGATATTACTAAGGAACTCTACTGCCTTTGTAGTGCTAGTAATAATTAGCACTAGAGCTAGTAGAGCTTTAGCACTCTAGCTAAGTTACTTAATAGCTTGCTTAAGATTTTTAAACTTGTTTAAGTTAAGCTTCTAGATAATATCTAAGCTACGCTTTTCTATTATTTTTTAATTACTCTTTTTACCTAGAGCTGCCTTAAGAGTCTAACACTTAGTAGGTTTCTACTTATGCTTATAGCTTTAAGACTTACATAGGTAGGAATAGCCTTAGTACTCTTCTAAGCTGCTTAGGCTGCTCTAAGGCGCTCTAAGTGCTAGAGTACTATCTAAGTAGCTCTTAAAAGTAGTAAAAACACTAAGGTTATCTTTTTCTACTTTTATTATATGCTTGTGTATTAATACACTAAACACCTTAGCTACCTAGTTAAGTATAAGTATAGAAAGCTCTAGAACACTATCTTAGATAATCCTTTAGTATATTATACAACTTTATTCTAGTATAATCCTATAGGTAATTGCTTTTAGAACGTCCTAAGTAGTAAGCTTTTTACTTACTTCTAAGAGCTTATATAACTTAGCTTAGAAGTAAAGTAGGTTCTATTTTTAGAACTATTCTTAGAGAGCTACTTGTCTCTAACAAGCTGCTCTAAGGTGTGCATACTACTCTGCACGCAGCTAGGTAAGTAAGCTGCTACTTATTAGCTTAAACTTCTTCTTTAACTTTATAATAAGAGCTTAGAAAAGAGTTTTGCTTTTATTAATAAGTTAGACTCTTATAACTAATAAAATTACTAGCTTAACTATTATATTAACCTAGTTCTATAGCTTTTATAAGTACTCTACCTTTACTACTTACTTGCTTGCTTTAATTTTATATTTAGCAAGCTCCTAAGCGTATTGCTTAGGGCTTAACTAAGCTTAGGTAGTTGCTTAACTACGCGTTGTTTAAGTAGAGCCTGTCTCTACTAAGAGAGTAGCTTAATCTATACTATTAAAGTTAGTAAGATAAGCTGTTGTAGAGCTCTCTTCTAGTAGACAAAGAGCGCCTTTATAGATACTAGGTGCTGTAAGACTGTCTAGGTTAACAAGCTCTTACACGTCTCTAAGCTGCGCGTTCTAAGTTAGTTAGATATACTAACTAGGCTAGTTACTTCTAGTCTTAAGCTAATAAGCTCTATTAGCTCTTAGCATAGCGCTGCTATAGAGTATAAGCTTGTTTATAACATATTTTGTAAGTAGCCTAGTAGTACAGAATAAATAGTGTAAAAATTTAATTAGAGCGTTAGAGCAGTGTCTAACAAGCTTAATGCTAAGTGTGTAGAGAGATCTACTATACTTAAAAAGCTAGGCTTATAACTGTTATTAAGCTTGTAAGACTCTACTTTAGTAATTAAATTAATTAATTAGTACCTTTACTATAGATTAAATAAAATATTATTATATACAAGGAAAATATTTAGTAGTTATATGTTTGTAGCTAAGCTACACACGTAAGTACTTAAGCAAGAAGCTTAGAGCTTCTTAGTAGTAAGCTAAATAAACAAGCACCTTATAGGTAAGCTATCTAATTAAGCTTAAGCTAACTAGCTAAGCTTGTAATAGATTGTTACTAGGCTTATAGCTATTATAAGAGCCTATACTATAACAAGATAGCTTTTACTAAAGTTATAGTAACTATAAAAACGTATTTAATCTACTTTCTAATTAAATTAAATTGCGTACAGCGTGCTCCTTAAACTATTACTAGCTATTTTCTTTCTAGAATATAATCTAATTTAGTAACTACTTTTAAAGACCTAGTAATAACAAATACCTATTATAAAACGCTTCTTGCTTATAGAGAGTATTTTTAAAGTTTTCTGCTAGGTACTAGATAGAGTTATAGTTATATTCTACCTAGCTTATATAGTACTTTAAGTATTATTAAAAGAGTTTGCTTACTAGTATATTATATACTTTCTATTCTTTAACTTCTTAGATTAAGACACTTAAAAGTTTTAGAGTTTCTTGTCTAGGCAGAGAGTCTGCTAGGTCTTTGCAGAGTATATCTAAAGTAAAGATATTGTAAATTTATAAGTTAGAAGAAAGTTTTAAACACTATAAATAGCTAACTTGCTTAAGAACCTAGAATAGACCTTTTTATAGGTTAGATAGCTTTTAGCTAGGTTAATCTATAGCTAAGTTCTTAGTTAATAAGTATACTTTATTACTTACTTCCTAGTTAACTAGACTGCAGTGCTTGTTCTTTATAGCTTTTATTTGCAGCTGCGCCTTTTCTATATTTTCTTTAGCTACTTTCTAAGCTTAGTATATACAGGTTGCTAAAGTAAGTATATCTTAGTAGTTTAAGTTGTTATAAAAAGTTATATCTATATTAAGTCTATTCTACTACTAGCTTTGTCTAGGTTTACTTCTAAACAATACTTAATAGAAAGTTATTCTAATACAAGATTAAGGTAAAGTAAGCTATATATAGTTAATAAGCAGCAGTAATTTAGACTAATTATCTTAATAGTATATTATAAATAGTTATAGCTGCTAGTTTATATACTTGTTTATAATCTCTGTTTAGCTGTTAGTTTCCTTGTAGTAGGTAGTAGAAAGCTTAACTTTAATATTAATAATCTAACAAACCTTTAACTAAAAACAGAATATAAACTAAGGTCTATAATTAAATACTATTAACTTAGAGGTATAACTAAAATAATAGACTTATTAAACAAACAAAGAAGCAATCTCTTGTTTAGCTATTATCTTATAGCATAGAATAGTAATTACTTACTTTGTTAAACAGTTAATAATAACAAGTATTTAATTATATCTTACTTTATTCTTTATAAAATTCTTAAAATCTATATATAGGTACTATATAGGTTAATTAGAGATAGGTAATAGGTACAGGTACCTGCAGAGTTAAGTCTGTGTTAAATAACTACAGTAATAAAGATTATAATTTTGCATATATTGTTTATAGCTAGCGCCTATGCCTTGCTAGTAGTACTGTTAGAATAGTAGCTAGTAGGTTTTCTTTACACTTAGGTAAGTAGTAGAGACTTAGTTATAGGCTTTCTAGATAAAGCAAGTACACAATAATAAGTCTAAGACTACACACAGATAATCTTAGTATAAAAGTAGATAATTATAGATTTTATAACTAGAGGCTAGTAATTTATACTTTTTTTAAAGGCTTAGCAGTTATATTGTAGTACAGCTTTAATTAGCTCTAATAAGTCTAACTATATCTCTAGCTATAAAGTGCAGATAGCGTGTACTAAGAAATATAAAAGATAGACCTAAGCAAGGTTAGAATTAATATAGTATAAAGTTATTAGAGACCTAACATTACTTAAGAGTAATTATCTTCCTAAGCTAACTTAAGGTTAGCTAGGTCTTGCTCTCTTTAACTAAGAATATTAGCCTTCTTATTATTCTTCTTTAGAGTGTACTTAATTTAGAAGTTAAACAGAGTAGGTACTTCTGCTTACCTAGCTTGTTAGGTATTTAAGACCTTAGTAGTTATAAAATATTCTAGAAAATAGTAGTTAGAGTAGATATTAATTTAATTTAGTATAGACGTTAGTTCTGCTTGCTACTTATTAAATACTTAGAGAATAGCAAAGAGTTTCTTATTATAGATTTCTTAATCTAATTCTAAACTAGATAGCAATTAGCTATAGAATGCTGCAAGATACTAGCATCTATTAGGATATTTCTAAGATATAACTCTTGTAACTACTTTATTAGATGTGTCTGTCTCTAGCTTAGTTTTATAGTCTAGATTAAGGTAGCACAGTGTTAAGATAGCTAGTAAGCTTTCTCTAAGCCTTTTAAAGCTATCTTAGCAATCTAGCGTCTATATAAATATATTTACTAGGCTTTGCAATATAATTAAAGGTTTAGCTACTTATAAGAATTTAGGCACAAATTGTTAATAGAAACTAGTAAAGCCTAAGAATAATTTTACACCTGTTATAGTTGTTAGTAGCTTCTAATCTAGTAAAACTTGTACATTCTTAGAATTTACCTTAATACCTTTATTTATAAGAATATACCTAAAGTAACAAGTTTAAGTTATATAAAATTTACTTTTCTTAATATTAACTTATAAGCCTGCAGAGTAGAGATGCTCTAGGACCTTTTTAATATACGTCTAATAGGTCTAAGAGTCTTTAGAGTAAATAAAGATATTATTTAAGTAAGCAATATAGAAATTATCTAAGTAGTTAATTAAAACGTTGTTTATATAGCGTTAATACGTAGCAGAGCTGTTATACAACTTAAAAGGTAAAACCTTGTACTTATATATACTATAATACGTCTTAAACATAGTATACTCTTTAAAAGCTAGATCTATTTAGATTTAGTTAAAAGCTAATTAAATATTAAACTTAGCAAATATCTTTACCTTAGATAGTTAAGCAAGTAGCTTATCTATACAAAGTATTAGATAAAAGTTCTTATAAGTTAAATTATTTAATTTATAATAGTATATATAGATACACAGGCATTTATTAGCTTTTTATATATATAGTATAAGTAATATAAATAGGCTTTAGCTGTATTTAATTTAACTATAGCACAGCTATTCTTGTATAAACTTCTTAGTAGCTTTAAGTTCTTCTAGGTTCTATTTATATAAGAGAAAGTAATAGTTTAGTAAGAGTTCTTCTAAAATAATCTTGTAGTAATAAAGATAGTATTCTAGAAGGCTTTTAGCTTCTGCCTTACTAAACATGTTAGTATACTAAGAGTATTAAGCTAGTAAGCGTTCTTAGATTAGTTAAGTATTATTAGAGTTATCTTAGTTATACTTCTTTTTTATAATATAATTAATCTTATATAGATTAGTTATAAAGAACTTGTTTTGTAGTTTCTTTATTAAGAAGTAAAAGGTATTAGCTTAGAGTATAGTAATAGTAGCAACTTTAGTTAGACTAGTTATAGTAGTATTTACTACTTTGTTAGGTAGTACTAGAAGTTACAAACAAAACTTAGGCAACTTTAGTATACTTTTTATACGTTAAACAGTTGTACTAAGGCTGTGTTATTGCTAATACTCTTCTTATTCCTATAGAGTATTCTATTACTCTATGTCTTGTTAGGCTTTACCTTCTCTTAGAGGTTGTTACTAAGTTATTAATAAAAGCAGTACAAGATTGTATAATTAAAAGTATTTAGCAGGCTATATTAACTAAGACTACTTTGTATTAAGTTAGAGCTTAAAGTACTTAAGCTATTTAATTCTAATAATATAATCTTGTAATCTAAGATCTATAATACTAAAAAGGCAGTTATATACTTTATAGCTATTAACTATAAAGTGTAACTATATATACTAGGTTATAGAAGAAGTAATTTAATTCTAGAAACTTTTAACCTAGACTAAGAAAAGTAGTTTTAAGATAGGTTTATAGAGAGAACTAAAAATAGAATAAGTAATATTAGAATTTAAAAACAAAAATCCTTAGGTACTAGTATTAACTAAAGATTAGAGTTAGACACTAAGCTCTAAGTTGCAAAGAATAGTAAAAGTAAAGAAATAAGAACTACTAAATAAATAAGATAGTAAAAGATTAGAAATATTATATTAGTTTAGGCCTAGGTAGAGTAATCTTCTTAGGTAGTACTATTTCCTATAAAGGTTGTATCTATCTTATTAAAGTCTTCTTCTTGTTCTGTAAAGCCTTTTTATTCTACCTTAATTTTACGCATATAGAGTACTATATAATCCTAAGCAAAATGTCCTAGCTTTTTATAGTTATAGTAAGTTTCTAGAGTTACATCTCTTATAGGCACAGATATGTAAAAAAGCTAGCAGAGTATAGAGGTACTATAGGCAAGATTAGTAGATTAGCTAAAAAAAAAGCTAATTTTATTAACTTATTATAGCTAAGATCTATTTTATATCTAACAAATATATTTTTATTATTTTTAAGAGTTGCAAAACTAAAAGTAGCAGTATAGTAAGGTTGTTTCTCCTTTTTATATTATAGGCTGTTAGGTACTCTACTATTTAAGAGAAGAAGTTATACTATTACTACTTAAAGCCTAGATTAAGTACTTAAATACTTAGAAAGATCTTAGTCTATATATAGTAAAACTATTCTAATTAGGCAACTTTTCTTTTAATAGCTATACTAAGAAAGTAGCTCTTAAAAGCTAGAAAAGTCTCTAATTTTTCTATTTAGAGTTAATTAAAAGCTGCTTAGCTTTCTGCCTGCTTGTTCTTAGTAACAAAGTATATCTTAAAGAGTGTAATTATCTCTTCTATAGTATAAAAACAATCTGTCTTATTATTAGAGAGGTACTAAGGTTCTAAGTATTCTTTAGCTAATCTAGATATATAACCTTAGACAAGAGCTATATAAGTATATATACTCTAATAGTAGTCTGTATTAATATTAAGTTAGTTTTATATAAAGACACACTATTACTAAAAAGTAGAGTTACTTTTATTAGTAAGAACTTTAATATTAAGGGTCTTTTTAAAGAGCTTCTTGTATACTATAAGTACTAAGCTAGCTTTAGATAGCTGCCTTATAGTAGATTAATACAGTATATTTATTAGTAGTGTTTCTATTATAAGTAGAAGGTAATCTGCTAGAGCAAGACTAGCACGTAACTAAGTAAGTTCCTACTATAGTTAGGCTATCTCTTCTAAGAGATTGTAGTAAGATAGCTCTAAATTAGATCTGTTATTAGCAGAAGATAGTTATACTAATATAGGGCCTTAAAGGCATCTAGCCTTTAATTAGTTCTAGAACTAAGTAGTAGGTCTTAATAGATTTTCTAATATTAGAGTTGTATCTAATTTAAGTAGGTTGTTAATAGTCTCTAAGTGTTTGTCTTAGTATAATCTAACGCAGCTTTTCTAAAGTTAATCTTAGAGTAGCAAGTTATAAGAAGTTCTAAACCTATAGGCTTTAGTTGTTAAAAGATCTCTAGAATCTTAACTATAGTATAAATAATTTAAGAACTTGTTTAGTTTAGGTATAATACTCTAGCTGTACTTGTACAAATAACTAAATAAACTGTAGCAATATTATTATAAAGCTGTTACTAGCTAGGACAAGTTTTAAAGTATAATATAACAATATAGAATACTAAAAGAGTCTAAAATATATAAGTATTTGCTACAAAGTATAAAGAAGTACTAAGATAAACTATAAGACTAGATCTTTATTTCTATAGGTTTTATATAAAAGAATACTATAAAACTATCTATCTAAACTTTGTAAAAACTTCTCTTTTTATATCTAGAAGCTTTAAAAAGACTATACTAAGGGGTAGTTGCAAGATAGATCTAAGTTAGGTAGTTGTTAGGTAGTATAAGGTAAGCTTAAAAGAACTAGGCTTGTTTTTACAGTATATATAAAAAATTAAAATAAATACAAGTAATAGAGTTACTAACAGTACTATAAATAAATATTATAATAGATTTTATTATATAGCTACTTATATCTAAAGACTCTGTTACTAGCTATAAGTATAGTTTAATATTTATAGTAGTAGATAGATTTATAAAAGCTGCTAAGTTTATACCTTTTTAATAACGTGTTTTATAAGTGTGCGCTGCGTACAAGCGTGTACTGCACTCTACTAACTTTGCGCATCTCTCCTATCTTAATAAACAATAGCTTAATATAGCACTCTTTTATTAGTTTTAAATAAAGCAGACGTTTAGCTTGCTATCTCTTCTATTAATTCTTATTAAATATAGAGTAATTGTAAAGCTGCTACTATCTTTAACATGTCTAAACAAACAATCTGCTGCTAACGCGCTAGTATACCTGCTTAACACAATTACTAGCCTAACTTAAGAAAGCTTACCTAGTAAGAAGAAGAGGTAATTATTAGATATATACTTAACCTAGATACACGTAGATTTGCGCCTACGTACGCTGTTATACGTAATATAGCTAATAAGCTGCTAGCTACGTGTAACACTAGTTAAGTTAGTATCTACTAGCTGCGCAACTTTATTTAGTGTACAGACAGTCTTAAAACGTGTTTTAATTAAGCTTATAATAAGCAGAGAGCTCTTTGTAAGAATCCTGTACTAATAAAGAGCTAGTTTAAGCTTGTAAAGTAGACAAAAGTTAAGTATAGTATCTATAATAATAACGTCTACAACTTTAATAAAGCTAGCTTTATAATAAGTAAGATTATAACTTAGCTTGTTATAACAAGGTTAGAGAAGAGAGGCTAGCTAAAGACTGTCTAGCCTAGCAATTGCAAGTAGGTAACTGTAATTGCTGTAATTAATGCTGCTAGCTAGATAATCTTACTGTTCTTTATCTTTGCTAGCTAGTATTATCTTTCTGCCTAGTTTAAAGAAGCAGAGATCCTACACAACTAGGTAATCGCAGTTAGCAATAATAGATAGACAAACAACAAGCTAGGAGTAAAGTAGCTAAAGCACTTTAATACTTATATAAAGACTTGCGTTATTAGTATGTATTACTTGCTTGTCCTTAACAGCTATAAAAGCTACTACTCTCTTAAGTTTTAAGAGCTCTACAAAGAGAATAATATCTTTATACTCTGTATACTACTTTATTTATCTTACCTACTATAGCTTCTTAATATTAGCTACTTCTTGCTGTTAAAGCGCGCTTACAGTTATAAGGTAGAGAGCCTAATCTGTAACTATATTAACTACGTTACTAAGCTTAAGTTTCTGCTAGCATTTAAGGCAGCTTTTAACTAATTATTTACATTAGCTAATATCTGCTTAGCCTTCTAAGGAGCAGGCCTTGTACCTTTTTAGCTAGAGACTGTCTTCTTAAAGCTAGACGTACAGCTATATATACCTACTCTACTAGCTACTCTTGCAGAGGCTCTCTAGGAGGCTCGTACTCTAAGTAACACACGCAAGCTTAAAGCTTAATTAACTCTAATTTGTAAGTGCGTACGCTAGTATAAGAGCTTATTACTAGCTTCTATTATAGAAGCAATTAATTAGCTTAAGAAAGGGGCTAAGGTAATAATACTCTTAGCTAAGCTGATGCGCAATTAGATTGCTAGCCTTAAGAGAGCAAATAAGGCAGCGTCTGCACGTAGACAGCGCAAAAAAAAGTATATATAGCAGCGTAGAGTCTTAATAAAAAGAGCTAGCAAGGATATACTTGCTTAATAAAAGGCTAATTAGCAGATTGCTTATAAAGAGCGTTAAAGAAGAAAGTAATTAGGTATTAGCTGCTAGGCTCTTGCGCGCTGTAAAAGGTACAGAGAGACTAGACATAACTTATATATGTGCAAGAAAGATACTTTAGATACTATTTAATCTACTCTATAAATATCTATATTTTAAATTATTGTAGTGTTAAGATATATAATTATAAAAGTATACAAAGTTAGTAGAGTATAGTGTATACTTGTACGCAGCGCACGCTTATAAAACACGTTATAGCTATACTATAGAACAGCTTGCTTAAGTGTTTCTAGATAGAATTGTTTAATACTACAGTATTCTTAAATTAATTATTAGTAATAAAGATAAGCTCTTTACTTTAAACTTCTAGATAATATTTCTTATAGAAGTAGAAATAAAAAAAAAGCTCTTTACAGCCTACTATCTATAAATAGACAGATAGACAGAACAAGTAAACTAGATAATAAAGACGTACTTCTAAATATACTACAACTAGTAGTAGAACAACTAGGTTTTACTCTTGCCTATAGTACAAATTACATACAATAACAAGAAATTAGAAGTAAAAAGCTATATACTGTTCTTTGCAAGCTATAGACAATATCTAAATCTCTTTATATAAAGTTTTTAAAGTAATATCTAAATAGAGTTAGCAATATCCTTAGTATAGAACTTAAAAGATATATACTAAAAATTACTTAATAATATTACTAAAGCTTAGTTATAAGCAATGTTCTACACAAATTAGAAAAGACAAATAGTACCTAAGCTAAAAAAAGAAGATAAAGTGTATCTTTTTATAAATAATCTACGCACATAACGACTAATAAAAAAGCTAGACTATGTTAAAGTTAGATTATTTTTTATTTTAAAGTAGATTAGCTTAGTTAACTACTAACTAGACCTGCTAAAAGATATAAAGATCTACCTAGTGTTCTATATATTGCTATTAGAACTAGCTAACCTAAGAACACTAATCTAGAAAGACTTCTACTACTAAGCTAATAGTAATAATAAGTAGGAAGTTAATAAAATTATAAAATATTACTAGAAAGGTTGCAATAACAAGTACTTAGTTAAGTAGTTAGAATACTTAAAGTTAGAAAATATATAAGAACTAAGTATAAACCTTACAAACTACTATTAGCTAGTATAAAAGTACTATAGTTTGCTACAGACTCTTTAATAAAACTTATAGTACTCTAGGTTATTAAAGAAGTATATATCTTAATAGAAATAGCTAGATAGTTAACTTTTTAGCTAAGTCTAACTTACCTAACTTAATTATCTTATTTACTAAACTTAGCACCTTATACTATGTATAATCTTTAGCCTGTTTTAGAATCTTCTTATTCTGTAATAGCTGTGTAATTATAGTTGCTAACAACATCTTATTATCTTTAACCTTCTTTCTATACTCTTTACAAGTACAATCTAATAATTTCTAAGATATATTTATATATAGCTTGCTTACCTTAGTACACTTAGTATACTTTATTTAGTTTAAAGCGTTTAGTATAATATAGTACTTATAGCTTTTAAAGAAACAATAATTATAAAGAACTTTAGACAGTATATTAGCTTGTTAAATTTCTAAGCTAGGTTAAAGGTTGTAAATATAAGAAGATATCTTAACTAACCTAGTTACTAGATAAAAAAAAGCCTTAGCTTTATATAAACCTAGTTACTTATTATATAGTTTAAAGACAAACTAGATAGAAAGAAGAAGTAGAGTTAAAATTCTGCAAAGGATGCAATATAGTATAGTAAGTAACTAACTAAGATCTTAACAAGAACTAGAGATTAGAGTATAAGACAAAGTAATTACAGGTTACGTAACTTGCTTATTAATAAGCATACACAGACTAGCGCTTGTTAATAAGCATAGTATAATTCTACTTGTTAACAAGCAATTAAGACTATATTTTATTAGACTAACTCTAGTTGCTTATTAATAAGTATCTTATAGTTATAGTATATAGTATAGTAAGAATACAAGCTCTTATAGTTTGTGTTTAATCTAAGTAATAATCTAAGTTATTAGATCTTAACTTTAACCTTTAAGCTAGACAGTCTACTCTGTACTACTTATTATTACCTTTGCTTTTAAGATAGACAGATAGTATCTATACTCCTTACTATAAACTTCTTTAGCCTCTTGTTACTATATTTATTTCTAAGAACTAATTAAATAGTGCTTATAAGCTTTGCTTAAAGTACAACCTTAATAGCAGTAAAATATAGCCTCTTTAAAGCTAAATAACTTTTTATCTAGTTAAGAAATTGTTAAAACCTAGCCTAAGCTGCTAAGCTAAATAAGTACTAAAAAGGTTAACAGTACTTACAGACTGTAAGTACAGGCTTAGAGCAGTACTATATTGTTACTATTAGCCTAGCTAGAGTCTAATAGTCTACAGCCTAACAGCTAAAGGCCTTATAGAAATATTAATACTTTACTAAAGTTACTATAGATAAATCTTTAGTCTCTATAACTTTATTATAGAAAGTATTCTAGAAATCCTAATATTTAAAGTACTTAGTTTTTAAACTAGTAGACTAAGAAAATTTAAACTCTAGTAACAAACTTAGGTATTAAAACTTAGTATAGTAACTAGTATACTAGTGCTAACTTTAGTAATAGCAAATATTAAATTTTTAATCTAGTTCTTTAGATATACTATGTTTTTTTTTCTAAAAAGTACTTAAGTCTCTTAGATAATAGAGTATCTAAACAACTAGATAAGAAATTTAATATTTGCTATTACTAAAGTTAGCACTAGTATGCTAGTTACTATACTAAACTTTAATATCTAAGTTTATTACTAAAGTTTAAATTTTCTTAGTCTACTAGTTAAACAAGTAAGTACCTTAAGTATTAGGATTTCTAGAATACTTTCTATAATAAAGTTATAGAGACTTAAGATTTATCTATAGTAACTCTAGTAAAGTATCTATGTTTCTTAACTAGATAAAGAGTTATTTAGCTTTAAAGATGCTAGATTTTGCTACTTTTACTAGTAAAAAGCGGGCGTCACGCGCACAGACACGGTATGTGGACTAAAACTATATATGGACCAAAACTATATAGACTAGCTTATATACTGAGCATCTCGGCTGCTACTGCGTGGCAGCCTTGTGCACCAGCACACTACTTTACACTATAACTTAAATATATCTTGTACTTTAACTACTTGGTTGGTAGCAATTGATTTGTTTGCGCAGATTCCAGTCAAGATTGAGAGCGCTCCGTCAACGTGTGTAGCAGCTCTCATGTCCTGGTCAATATCAGCACCCTGTTCACCAAACAGATCTGCGAGGAGGACTTCGTCGCCTCCACCGTGTGCGCCAACACTTGCTGGAATTGCAACTTCTATCGGCTTTTCAAACAATCTCCTTAGCGTGATCGTTCTTTGTTCGAGAGAGCCTTCGAGAGACTGGTCACCACCGCTGTTGACGTAACTGTTCTCCACCACTTCCATCTCCAAGCGGCCGCCGGTTCCATTAAAAGATACTCTGAAGCCCTCCCATGGTGCGTAAGCAGTCAGTGAGTATGTCAATACTGCTCCGTTGACATATCGCACCATAACGTTCATGGTGTCTTCGATTGATATACCATCCCCAAACACACTCTGATCTCGGTAGTAGCTGTCTTCGTGCTCAGCATCAAGATACATCCCTTTCAACTTGGGATTCTCTTCCAAGTGTAGTGCAAAAGGATCACCTTTCGCAATATCGCTGCCATGCGCTCTGGTGTAGAAGTCTGTCACACCTCGGTTCTCGGCATTCTCTCGACCATAGAACTTCAAATCTCCTTGCGCATATACGGTCTCCGGCCGAGATTGAAGCCAGAAGTTTACGAGGTCGAAGTGATGCGTTGATTTGTGAACTAGCAGCCCTCCAGAATTTCTCTTGTCACGATGCCAGCGACGGAAGTAGTCTGCGCCGTGTGAGGTATTGAGCATCCACTCGAAGTGAACACTGGTGACGACTCCGATTGCACCCGATCGCAGGAGCTTCCAAACCTTGGTATTATGTGGCGCATACCGGTAGTTGAAGGTTACGCGCACCTTGTTACCGGTTCGCTCTACAGCGTCGAAGATCTCTTGACACCGTGGCGCGTCGATAGTCATGGGCTTTTCCGTGACAACGTTGCATCCAAGTTCCAGCGCTCGTACGATGTAAATATTGTGCGTGCGATCGATCGTAGTCACAATGACTTCATCGGGCTTGGTCTCTGCGATCATGCGATCAAAGTCATGGGCCTTGTATGTCGGAACTTTGACATGATTCAACGACTGCAAGTGTCCATTGGCATAATCGAGGCGGGTTTGGTTGGTGTCGCAAAACGCAACAACTTGGGAAGTGGCTTTGTAGGTCGTTGCTATCGCCGTGTAGAAGAAGCTTGAACGACCGCCAGTACCAATGAGGGCATATCTTTTTCTCTTCTGCCCGTTGTCGACCATGTTTGTATAGGGTGATGTGTTATGTGGTTCGGACCTTCGCACTGGACAGAATATAAGGATGCAAGTGGTTACTGATACGCATCGGCTGGATTCTCCTCCGCATTTCTTGGCAGTCGGGTCATGCTGCGCCGAACAACCAAACGTTGCGCGGTTTGGAGTCGGTAGTCAGTTGTGAATGCCTCCTTGCGGGCGCACCGGCCTATGATCGGAGGCTAGGCAAGGCTTTGCGGGGAAGGCTTGCTGTGCAGAACGGCCGTGCGTCGTGCGATACTTGACTGGTGGCAGGTTGGTGCGTCTATACGTGGGAAAGGGTCCTCACAGCTTCCGTGCCGGACATAAATGGTCCGATTGCAAGCCACCAGATGCATTACGTTTGTAGCCGATAAGTGTCTTGCATCACCTTCAATGACGTAGTGGTGGCCAAGTTCGACCTTGGGAGACACTACAGATAACTAATTAGATACGTGACAGCCCTCAACATGAAAGCCGGCGCTGGCGCCACTCGAGTGTAGCAAATGGTGACAGTTTCTTCTGATGTCGCCACTAAATAGACAACGCTGCATAGCGGCTTGCAAACACCAGTGTACATAATGATGCTTTTGCTATTCGACGGCGCGTTTCGTTTCAGGTCCTGTGGAAGATGATACCCTGATCAGCACGCGGTGTGTTCGTCTCAAAGGCTCAAGTCGGTCTTATTTCTTACACAACTGATATGCAGACTGCTACCTTGTTTGTACTGGTTAAGCTTTAAGTGTCTGACCGAGCGCGATAAGGGTAAATTATTGGAAACTTCGGCTACTTGAGATTCGAAGTCATTCACTTACAAACCCAAAGCCTCGTTTGCTCCACACGACCGGAGGCTGTAAAGACAATGGGTGATATGCATTTGAACGCTCAAAGTAGTTGTGTACAGTTACTAATACAATCGTTTCCTCATCATTTCCCATCCCTTCAATTATTAAACATGCACTTTCTAACTAGTGGCTTCAATACTTCTTCTTTCTCTGCCTTACATGCGGGTCCTGACCCTTGCGGTTTCTCTTCTGCCTGTCTGTCGGTGGTTTGTAGGGCTCTTTGCCATACTCTTCTCTGTATATACTCAACATATAGTCATCCACATGTCGCGTAACCATCAAGCCTTGCAACTCGGCTTCAGCAGTAGCAACAGCTTCGGAAGCGGTCCTTGTGCCGTTGGTGGACTCGTTGAAGTCGACTTGGTCGTCGTGAATTTCATCAACTATCTCTTTTTGAGCGATTGAAGCCGCGTTGCGATCCTCGGTGTCCTCAACAGTATTCATCACACGCGCGTCGCCTAGTATGCCAGCGCGCTCGTCAAGGACCCTATCCATAGCTGCACCAGCTTCGTCCGAGGTGTCGATAGCGCGGTCATCGCCTAGCGCGTCACGCCAGGTAACTTTATTAAACGTGTCCGTTGTGAAGTCACCTTTCTGGATGATGACATCATCTAACAGTCGTTTCTGATTCGATTTGCGCAAGATGTTGGCTTCGATAGTGTATTCGCTGACAAACTTGTAGATGTGTACATCACGTGTCTGGCCAATGCGGTGGGCACGGTCTTGACATTGTTTGTCCATAGCAGGGTTCCAGTCGAGGTCGTAAAAGACAACGGTATCTGCACCTGTGAGGTTGATGCCGAGACCGCCCGAGCGAGAAGAAAGGATGAATGCAAGAATGCTGGTGTCGGAGTTGAATCGGTCGGTAAGGATCTGGCGCTGTTCGACTTTGGTAGACCCATCGAGACGCAGATACCGGTGGCCATGGATGTTGAGAAACTGTTCCAGAATATCAAGCACTTTGGTCATCTGGGTGAAGATCAGGACACGATGGCCTCCAGACTGGAGGTCGCGAAGAAGAGTTGCAAGTCTTTGGAGTTTACCACAGTCATACTGCAAGAGACGCTTGTCAGGAAAAGCAATGGACTGACGTATGCGAGCCTCGTGGAAGGGGTCGTGCTGCTGGGCCATCTCCGAGGACCTGATCAGCGCAACTCCTCGCTCCGACAACGTCAGAGATGCAAGCTCTTCCGCAGCAACCGCCGGAGTTGCACACGTGAACTGGGTGATGAGAGGCCGTAGCTTTTCAGCACGCTGCTCGAGTGTAGGAACCATATCAAAGAAATGTGTCACTTGCTCCACACACCATTCGTTTGTGGCACGAAGTGATTTCGGTGATCTAAAGCCGAGATCACCATGATACCTTCGAATCACGTCGTACTGCTGCTCATCTTCTTTGGGAGAAATAATGGTTGTTGACAAACCAAACTGGTGATTGTTGGTACTGGGTGAGAACGACGGGTATGTTGACATATGCTGGGGCTGCATCTGATGTTGCATCGGATAGTACGGATTCGTTGGTAGCGGAGGCGCAGGTTTGAGTATTCTGAAGCCAGCTCGTCGGGGCCCGAATGTATACGAATGCCAATCAACGCTGACGGCATCGATAATCTCCCTGCCGTATAGAGGTAAAAACTGCGTTCTGGAACGGGTAAGACTGAGGCATCTCTGGAGATGTTCGCGGACAGCGATTTGCTCGCGGCGCGCCATTGCCGACATAGCAGTCTGAAGAGTGGATGCACCCGCTGGCAAGGGCTTATTGATGCGTCGAGTTTGCCTTTCGATTAAGTCCTCCAGCGGTCGTGTTGCGCGAATTTGCTGCGAACGCCTAGCATGGCGCATCTGATTACGTTCGCGGTGAGCAAAAACCAAACCAAGGGCTTCAAGGTCGACGGTCCTGACTTCTTGACCCTCTTGTAGCCGTTTGCGGATTAATAAATCTTTAATCTCAAACTCGGCCGCTACAGACTTGGGCATTGCCATCGACGTAACAATAGCACGCGTCTCGAATAGATCTGGGTGGTTACAAACCTTTCGCAACGACATAAGGCAGTTGATGATCGACATATAGTTGCCAGATGAAAGTATTTGCTTTGTATCAGCCCGACCCATAAAACCATCGTAAAGCTGTCGCTGACGCTTGGAAAGCTTGCAGTACACGACGTGCTCGTACTTTCCAGGCATTTGCTTTTCGACTTCGGACTTCAGCCTACGGAGCAAGTACGGTCGTAGAACCTCGTGGAGTCTCGCAACTATCTTCTGAGCCTCAGCATCTAGCTGTTGTCGGCCTTGGTCCAGGATCTGTGAGGTTGGGTTCTTTAGTGCCAAAGTGAATTCCTCAAGGTTGGCAATGCGGCCTTCGCCTGCAAAGCCCGCAGGCATCAAGAAGTACAGTAATGACCAAAGCTCATCAATGTTGTTCTGCAAAGGTGTGCCAGTCAACAACAGTCGTCGCTCGGTTCGAAGCGTAAGCATGGTTTGCCAGCGCTGCGATTTGAAATTCTTAATGTTGTGGGCCTCGTCGAGGATAAGATACTGCCAAGCTCTCATCTTAAACGCGGCAGCGTCTTGAAGGATGAGTTGATAAGAAGTAATGACAACGTTGTACATATCCTTCCCAGTATTGCGCCAACCCATGCGTTTGCGTTTACGCTCGTTTATATCACCATAGTAGGTGAGAATCTTGAACCCAGGCAGGAACTTCTTGAACTCCATCTCCCAGTTGAGCATCACGCTTGTGGGAACTACGACCAGATGCGGACCCCAAATATTTCGAAAGCAGGCAACATAAGCTAACAGTGAGATGGTCTGTATAGTCTTGCCGAGGCCCATCTCATCCGCCAAAATACCGTTTGTTTCTGTGTCGTAGAGGTTCGCGAGCCAGTCGAGTCCACCGTGTTGGTACTCTCGAAGGGTTCCTCGAAGAAGAGGAGGAATATCCGCACGGGGAGGAGACGATGTCTGGCGAGGCCCGCCGGGCGTACTCTCGTCCTCTTCCTCATCCTCTTCGACCTCCATCACGATTTCCTCCTCTTCGGTCGCGGTTTTGAACGGAGTTTCTTGAGCTGAGACCGATGTGGCAGGCTTGGGGTCCTCGCGGGTCACAGAAGAATCGATGTGCGCATGATCTGAGGCAGAATCCACGGGGACATTTGGAACACCGTTTGGTTGAATGTACTTGCAACTGTTGCTTCCAGGTAGAGATGCATGGCCGTTCAGGCCGTTGATATGCACTGTGCTTTCGATCGATGTCTTCGCGGCCTCCTTAAGTATTTTGATGTCGCCTGCTCCCAGGAAGCCCATCAAGCCAATGTCGTTCTGGTATTCCTCGTCATCCTGGTCATCCGTGCCGTGGTCGGAGGCCCCAGTCCCTTGCTCTGCGTCGTCGTCTTCGTCGTCTTCAAAATCATCACTAGGCCATGACTCGCTGCCAGACCCTGAGCCATGACCTTCGTCGTCAGACTCGAGTAAGGCATCGTCAACTTGCTCGAGCTCGACGGATGCAGGATCAATAAAATTCGGCGCGTTTCCGCCATCGATTTCTTGAGCATCCCAGCTGCTACTGCGAGTGGCCTGTTCCGTTGGTGCCGCAAAGATATCTTGCATTTTGAGGTCCAAGTCTACGGTGGGCGTGGGCGTGGGCGCGGGCGTGGCAGTGCCTTCATCGGAATCCTCTTCCACGTTGTCGTCATCATCAGACGCGTCATCGCCCGAGCTGCTGTCTATAAGATCAGGTAGCCGTTCGTACTTGGCACGTAGCTGTTCAGCAGTGAGATTCGCGTCGTCGTCCTCGACATCGTTCTCTTCGCTGTCGTCGCTCGAGGACATAATGTCGTCATCGTTTCGAACCCTGGAGGTATCTGAGGCTTCGCTCCTCGATCCCGCCAGCTCACTCTCGAAATCACGATCTTCGCTATAATACGAGGCGGAGTCGGCAGCGCCTCGCCCAAGGATCTCCTGCGCTTGGTTGAACATGTCGTCCATTGCCTTATGTCCAAGTTGGAGCTGCTCTTCTTCATACTTGGCTACACGCTCTTTGTCGATTTCGACTTTGACAAGCGCCCAAGCATCTTTCACGTCCTTGACGAGTTGCTTGTAGCGTGTTATCTGACGATCGATTTCCTCCTGTTCGAGCTCGTCCTTTGTTTTACGCTTGTACTTGATTGCCCAACGGTCTTGTGCCTCGCGCGCAAGGATCTTGGCCAAGCGCCTGTGGTTCTTCTTTTCGTCGCCCAACAGCCTCCCGAAGTGCAGAGCGTGGGTGGTGACATGATCCCAGTGCCCATATTGCTGTGGTGGCTCTGGCGCAGGCTCAGGTGCAAAGATGCTGCAGACTGCCCGGCTCAGGACGCCGTTCTCGGCTGCATCTTCAATTCGCATGCGACGCTGAGCTTCTTCTTCCGCCTTCTCGTCTGTTATGCGCTGCGCTTCTTCGCCCTCGAGTGGGTCGTCCTGGGCGAGGAAGGCTTCGAGCGAACCATGTTTCGAGGCCGCAGAGGCATGGAGTGGGTGGCGTTTGGGCGGGTCGAGCTTGCGTAGCTTCAGACGAAGTCGTGGCGCGGGAGCCGAAGGATCAAAGCTATCTGCGTATAGGCCGTCGTCGGGGTCATGTCCGTTGGTCATCATCGAGTCCTCCACTGCATCATCGGCGGCAGTGTGTATGGCGCGACGTGTGCGACCACTGCGCTTTCGGGCTCCTTCTGGCGAAGCATGGCGCAGGATTGGCGATGTAGGCGGGGATGCGTGTGTCAGGGGTGGAGGTTTACGTTGGCGCTCCGACTTGCGCGAGGCCGGGGTGCCCAATACAGGAGCAGATGCCTTCCTCGCAAGCGCCGCTGTGCTTCTCTTGACGGCGTTGGTCTGCGACGCCTTCTTTGCGGCAGCGCCGGGCTTGGGCGTCCCGTTGGTATGGGGAGTCCCAATGGCCTGCCTGGCAGTGTGCTTCGGAGGCTCGGGCGTCGGCGGGAGTGCTTCTCGGTTCACGCGCGACGACTTGCGAACGCCGTTCTCGAAGACGGTCGTGGGCCCTTCGGCGCTAAACGACTTCCACGGCGGCGAGGCGGCACGCGACGTGGAGCGCGACGTGGATGATTCCACGCGCCGGCGCTTCGCCGCGCGCTGTATGACGCCACCATCATCGCCGCCATCGAGGGCTGCAGCGGCGCCTTCCTCCTTGATGGGCACCCGGACTTCCTCCCGGTTGCTGTCACCATTGGGCGCGGTGGCGTGCTCGAGGTCGGCGTTGCTGGAGTCGTGGTGGGGGATCGAGTGCACGTCGCCGGCAGGCGTGCCGTGTTCCATTCAGAGAGGAATGCTGCCTCGGAGAGCCAGAGACCACCCGGCGCACAGTCGACTAAGCATGTATCGCCCCGCGAAACGCGCCCTGGGGTGCTCCTGCGTCTGCTGTTAATGTTGGTGCTCTCGGATTAGCGCTGGCAATTCGCGTTCGTGCTGCAGCGGCGTGTGAGTGTTTGTGTTGTGAGAGGATCAAAAGTCGTGTTCGCCGGGCAGCCCAAAAAGATTGGCTCACGCGCATACTAGCGCGAGTCTTGCAGCTCTCAACTTACATCATTGCAAGACGTCTGCAGACGGCGCTCAGGCACCTGTCAGGGTCGCGAGCGATGCGGCCATGCGTCGCTCCAGATTTGGAGGACTGTGCCGATGTGATGCTCGGTGACTCAGCGCAGTCATTCCTCCGTTTTCTTCAGACCGGCAGCGGTAGAGGGAGCTCTCCACAGGCAAACATTGCCCATCCTGCGACCATCTCGAACTGGCTATTTTTCTCCTCAACGAACGATTGCCAAGACAATGATCAAGCGTCAGCAATAGATTGCAACAGCAGTTGCGCATGCTTTAGATACACCATGTTTGCCTGCATCTTCCACATGGGCATAGGTACATCTCATGCTGGAGTATCGGTCGCTCAAAGCGGACTAGCTCCACAGCACCGCGCCAAGCTTATCCATCGCGAACCTCACGTTGACCAGCAATTACACATCCACCCCCGCAACTCCGCCCTCACGTACGCCACTCTTTCAATCGCTCTTCCACAGCTGCTGACACGCTCTCAGCATGCTTTCCCGGCGCATTGCAGCGGCTCGCCCGCTACCCATCACTGTTCTGCGCTCGACCGCCATCCCGCAATTCACCCAGCGCCGCACAGCACTCACCGCACACGAGCGTGCCGAGCTTGCCGACCCCAACCAGAACGGCGGTTACATCAATCCCCCTCTCGAGAAGCGCAGCAACCGCGATCCCTACGCCGACTGGTGGGACAAGCAGGACCGTCGTAACTATGGCGAGCCCTGCCACGAGGACCACGATATCCTTGGTGCTGTCTCACTGCACGACTATAATCACTTCACACCTGGCTGGGGCGGAGTCCTGTTTGGCACCTTTGTCGTGACAGTCATCGGCCTGTGTGTCGCCGTGAAGCAGGTATACCCAGACAAGATCAGTGCTCCCAAGACATACCCCGGCGGTCTTGAGGCCGAGCTCGGAGGTAAAGGCGCTGTGCTGGTGAGTATCCCTAGCAATTTGACCAGAAATACGATTAACATTTCTCAAGGCCAGGCAGCCCGGCGCTGAGTGGTAGAACAGGAAATTGAAAGAAGCTATGTTTAAATACCAACTGTCGATTCTGCAATGAATGCTTTCTTATGTTACGACAACATTCCGCGTCAGTCTCTGCCATCATCCCGTGCAGACTGCCTGGCAGTCATTGCTTTCTCGTTTTACTTTCACCATCACCATATTCATGCAACGTACGTGCTCTTTGTTATTGTATGTTGTGACTGCTTTGTGCATTCGATGATCGCATCGACCTCCTTCTTCAAGGTGGTCGCTGGCGAGGCGATGGCTCCAAGTGCAGCCCGCGGGCCTCGACTCTTCATGGGGCCAATACTGATGAGGTTCCTGGAAATTCGTCTGATTGTACACCCCAAGAGTATTGTTGTGCTCGGTAAAGGCATGGAGGGTGTACTAGCGGTGCAGTCCTTGGGCATATTATCGATGTTTGCGCTAGATCCGACCTGAACAATAGGGCATCGTTTTCCGAGTCAGCATAGAATTCACAGTCGGTTACTCATTGCGGCATCAATGTGAGCTCGCAACTTGCGAGGATGCACCTGTTGCCGGCAGACGCATTGTCTAGTCGGCGGCTCACGCCTGGTGTACTGTCTCTCACACTGAGAAGTGCGGTGTCCGCACGGTCGTCTATACCGAGCTTTGGGTCGTCGCAACTTGGTTTGCAGCTGGTAGGATGAGCTGAGATGATGACATTAAATACTATCTTGCAGCATAGATTGAACCCGTGTGTGGATATAGCAATACAAAGGTATCTCTGGTATAAGGAAGGAAGACCTGCTCATATACGCCCGCAAGTGTCCTAACGCCCACGACCCATGCCAAGACCTGTCATGCGACCCCCGCCAGCATTCAAGCTCTGCCGTACAATCATCTCTGCGGCCTGCGCAGCGGCGAGTCGTTCCTGCGCTTCGTGTCAGTCATGATCCCTGGTCAGTAACGTATATAACATACTTTCTGTCTGCTTCGATCCTTCAAGTATCTTTCAGCCTCGGGTCGCATCCTCAGGATCCTCAAAATCATGTCATCATTTGGTTCAGCTTGTGCTTCTTTCCTCTTCTCTTCCTTAGCCTTCTTCATCGTGCCCAAGTTTCTGCTCAGCATGATGGTCTTGTGCTTGCGCGTTGGCATGCCTACAAGCCCTGCAGCGCCGCCGAACTGATGGCCCATTGTAGGCGGTGCAGACTGCCTGTTGAATCTTGCCGCTGCCTCCTGTTGCCTTCGGGCGCTGGCTCCAGCCATGGCCTCACTTGTACGGATGAGATCTTCCGTGGATTCAAAGTAGAAGAAATTGAGGTTTTGGAGTTCGTGGTACTTTGGGGACTTCAGAACGTCCATAGGCACCCCGTCCACGTTGCCGTCTTCATCAGCGGCGTGGAAGAAATCGAAAAGTAGTTTGAGCCATTTGAACACAATATCGAGCTCCTGCTGCGTCAGTGGCCGTTGCTGTGATAGCTTATCGGAAAGTGGTGGAACAAGCAGTGACTCTATTGTTGCCAATGCTTCTTTCCATAGACGAGTCATGACCATGATCATAGCAGCATCTGTAAGGGTCTGCTTCATGATGGCGAAGTTCTCATCAAAGTATCTGAACAAAGGGTCCAGGGCTTGCGTGACCTCTTGTTGTGTGGGGCCTTGGATGACGGATTGCGGTCTCGCCGCACGAAAGTAATTCGTGACCGACGTAACTGAAATGCCTCGATTCAGCAAGGCTTTCAAAGTTCGTCGAGAAAGAGTGTGGCTGATGAAGGATGAAAGCTAAATCAGTGAGCATATGTACAACAAGGAGTTGAATGCGCACATTACCTTGTCTGTGATCTTCCGTGTCATGTCTCGCTCAGTCCTCTTAAGCGTTCTGAACGACTTCCCAAAGTAGAACTGGATGTCATCTCGCTCACCTTCCATGCTTACACGTAACAGCAAACGACCTTGAGTATCAAGATCCAGCCAGTACTCGCGCGGCATGTAGTCCCTGAAGTGTGAGGGGTCCAGTTTGAGCGAGGTTCGGCCAACACAGTCATGGTCGCCAAGAGTATCCCAGTCCCAAATGGTTGCGACTATGTTGAGCGGTCCATTAGTGGTGATGTCAATCGTTTCGTCCCACCGGGGGTTCAGGTTGCCGTAGATGACTCGGGTTTTCGCAAGACGCTTTTGGTATTCGTCGCCAAGAACAACGTATGGATCGCTCAGACCATTCATATCACATGCTTTGAGATCCTCCGCCTCAATGATCTTAATGGTGAAGACGAAGTTGTTGTTACGGATGCGTTGGGTTGGGGGCGGCGTGTGCTTCTGGATCACTTCTGCACATGCATCAACACCAATCTCACGCTCCAGCTTGTCGAGCTGCTGCATAGCGTATTCGATGTTGTTGAGCTTGACAAGTGACTGTGAGAGTTAGCATGAGAGGTGGCGTCTTCGGTTCGTACTTGCCTCCGGCCAGAAGTTAAAAGGTGCAATCGCTTCTTTCTGGACATACAAGTCTTTGGCCATAGACGCCCATTGCTGTGTTCGTGTCTGGCGCGCCGCAGCTTCTTGTTCGGGTGTCAATCGATCCATCTCCTTTGCGAACTTTTGCTCAACAAGCTCACAGTATCTGGCGAGCGCCAACCCGATGGATTTCGATACTGCGGTCATGAACTTGGCGTACTGTAGGTCATCGTCCCAATTCAATGCCACAACCTGTTCAATGCTCTGATTGAAAGACCGGAATATGTCTACAACAGAGACACTATGTCGTTCGTCGTCAGAGGGGATGGGATTCTGCGACTGGATTTGGAACTGATCCCCCTTGAAAGCATTGTCCACCCAGCTTATGAGGTTCGAATCCGTCATCTGTATCCATCGCCAGACAAAGTCCTGCAACAGACCTTCGATGTTGAACGCAAACTTTTGATTTGGTAGAGCATCGCTGTGTATACGCCGGATCTCGACCATTTCCTTGTAAAGGTCGAAACCGTCTTGCACCGGTATGTCTTCGCCTTTGGAGTGTGCTACATCCATGATGCGTGCAACTATATCTCTTGCGTCTGTAGCGTAGGCTGGAAACACTTCTTCGACAAGACACATCATGGGGCTAACACCCATGACCTCAGGCGTTTTACGGTACCGCTTTTGTATCTTCTCACAGAGCTTGACCACCGCTCGTCCAAGCTCGATGACGTGATAGAATTCCCAGTCCTCTCTAGTATCTGGAATGTTCTTGGCTAACATCTCCCCATATACATCGCCCGCTTTCCGTCGAAGTGCTTGTCGCAGTTGTTCAGTGAACGTGTTCAGATCCTCGTCAGGCGCTTCAAACATGAGATCCTCGTAAATATGGCTTGTGATGACGTACATGATGGGTCCTAGTGGTGGTGCTTTTGTGTCGTATACAAACATCATTAGCTCAAAGAGCTCGCGCAGCAAGGCGTCATGCAGTGACGACAAGATCTGCTGATTGAGCAAGAAGTCATGCACCGTCCATTTTGAGCGATCAGATAGCACGTCGGGTGCTGGCATTTGCATCATACTCATGCGATTTGACTTTTTGTCCATGGGTGGTGGTTCTTTGAAAAAGTTGAACGCCGCATCTAGTGTGTCAAGGTCTAGTTCCTGGTCCAGATACTTCTCGCGGACAACGTCCAGGTACAACATGAAGCGCGAAGGTTGAGGCAACCGCCATCTGAGTGCGATATCATTGAGCAGATCGTGGGACTGCTTGGAGAGTAGTCCAAGGTACTCTGCCGACCCTTCGCTTTGTTGTGCTTCAGCCAAATCATATGTAAGTGCTTCCTTCAGGATGGCGCGGTAGTAGCTGCGAGGGTCCGAAGGGATGAAAGAGTACGACTCATCGCCATTCGCCAGGTCGTCACGCATACTGAGTCCGTCCATAGCTTGATCCAGCCCATGAGCACTTTCGGATGACTGTGAGCCTTGTCGCGAGCCCAAGTCAACTGACACATTGTGGGATCTAAGTTGCGCGGCTGCTCCTTGCGATGAGCTCTTTGCTAGATCCGGATTGGCTTGCAGGAGTTCCATGATCAGACGCGAAAGCTCAGATGTTTCTTGACTCTTCCACAGCTCGTATGCCTCCTCTGAATCAAAGTCGTCGATGTTGAGTGTCTTTCTTGTCATAAGACTCAGGTTTGTCTGATACGTTTTGAGATCCTGCAAGGCTGCCTTCTCTGTCCATGTGTCTTTAAATCTGTTAATATCTGCTTGCACGTCCGAGTAAGACACGGAAAAGATACGTGAGACAATCAAGACAAGCGGCATGTCTTTGACCTCGTAAGACCTCTCCACTAGCACCTCAACCGTGTTACCGCCTTGCCCACCGTTGCGCTGGGTCTCGGCCGTCAGGTCTTGATCATGGACCAAGAGCTTCTTCTCCATGGTTTGAAGTCGCTGCAGTAGTTCAGGCCTGTCGCGCTGCCAGTCGTGATCGCGAAGTGTTGAGCTGATCAGGCGGATGAAGAGGGCCAAGTGTCGATCGACCATGAGCTTGAAGCTGTCATCGCCCGGCTGCTTGCCTCTCTGCATCTCCTTGGTGGCATTGGAGAAGAACATCAGCACCAAGCCCTCGACCTTCCTGTCCTGCTCCATGTTCCTCCTGGCTTGTGGCTCTTTGAAGGCGTTGAGGAAGACTGCGAAGGTGCGTTTGACTGCAGGGTCCTTGAACTCTGGCATCTTTTCGGTGCCTATCAGGACCTTGGTCACGCGCTTCTCGAGCTCGGCCATGAAGCCATGGGGGAACTTGGTGCTCTTAGAGTCGCGTATCGAGGCGATCTCAGATATGACGTTCGCAGCGGTCGTAGTGGAGACGCGCTGGACAGGCTTCGGTGCGGGTACATGCTGCACGCGCTTGTGGCGGGGCTGGAGCAGGTAGTGGAGGTAGCCCACGCGGAGAGCGTAGTGGTAGGCATCTTGGGCGGAGACAGGGCGGCGGCTGGCGCGGGAGGCGGCCGAGCTGTTTCGCTGAAGGCGCTCACGCGTCTGGATGCTGTTTATGCGGCGGTTGCTCGTGCGCTTGGTGGAGTCCATGGCGGTGTTGATATGGTTGGGGCAGGCGAGGGGGTGCCGTTGGGCGCATATCAAGCTGGCGGTCTGCAGCCGTGTTCGGAGGGGTGGCGGGCGAGCACGACAGGCGGACGAGTTCCTTCTCTTTGCAGGCGTCCGTTGCTGCTCGACGGGGGGCCCGGGGGTGTGCGGCGTCGTGGGCGCACTTCACCACAGCGCGTTGGCGGCGTTGCGGGATGCGGGCTCGAAGGTGTGGCGGGCGCTGGGAGCTGTGCCGGACGATGGCAGGCTGCGTCACGTCGGGCATGGAGCTGCCAGCTATCAGGGCATGAAACAGCTTTTAATTAGCCCTCGTCACGGCAATTACACTGCTCGGCGTGACGATGCCAGCAATACGATGGCAGCGACCTAGTACGAGAGCCGCACTCCCTTTGCTCCTTGCAGCGATCGTCGAGCGTGCGCCGCTGGCCGTGTAAACAACGCCCAGGTGTGGTCCCGCATCCACATGCAACCCTGGATTTGAGGCGGCCAGCATCAGGACACTGCACGTGCGCCACAGCGCCACCCCAGATACGGCCGTCTCTTGGGAAGGCCAGAAGATAATAGCGATAGAGTGGCTCCTGAAAGAGCCACGGGCCACGGGCCACGGGCCACGAGCTACGAGCTACGAGCTCACACGCGGTGCGCAGTCTTGCCTGGAAGGCTCTTTTCGACACAAACTCGCTGTCAAAGACTTGCGCGAGGGGGTGGGTGGCAGGCAGGCGCGACTGACGCCAACGCGCCCGCCGAGCGAGCCACACTTCACATGCTCGCAAGCTCCGTCGCATGGCAGAGATATCAACACACAGCAGCAGCCGCGCACCAAGCCCCGCTGTGCTTCCTTCGTATTGCAAGCAGGTACGGCTCTGCGCACTGGCTGCTTTCTCTACCTCTCTACGCGCAACTGCATACCGCCTGCCTCGGCCCAAGCTTCACGGCGTGCGGGCTCGGCCGTCCATTGCATGCCTCCGCCACCAGCGGAAGAGCATGTCACTGCACCACGCGAGGAGCCGTCTTATTCCTGAGGCGACCTTGTCTTCACGCTACAACACCTGAACATTGCCACGCTGCCACACCTGGACGCTGCGCATCAAGCCCGCGCACAGCGACATAGTACACAGCCCCCCCCCCCCCTCCCCCCATCGCAATGGGCTCGCAAAGTCCCACCAATGCAAACGACCGCCCACGCCTGACCGAGGCTCAGAAGAAGGAAAACCACATTCGCTCAGAGCAAAAGCGACGTGAAGCCATCCGCGAAGGCTTTGACCGCCTGGCATCTATCGTGCCTGGAATGGAGGGGCAAGGGCGCAGCGAAGCAGTCGTGCTAGAGGCTACCATAAAATACATGCGCGAGAAGATTGTGGAGCGTCGAAAGATCATTGCGGATGCGCAAGCACAAGGTATCGATACCTCGGCCTGGGACCTGCCCAAGGAGACACTGGATGCCTGCAGCGCGCAATTACAGCGGACTAAGGACGAGGAGGATCTGGCAAACGGTGTGAACGGAACGAGCTAGGAAGCTGACTTGATGCTTGGATGCACGAGAAACACGCCTGCAGTCGTACGAAGAGTCGGCGAAGATCATACTCTACATCCTCCAGTCTATGGTGTGACTCGGCAAGATCAGAGCGCTCGGCACGAAAAGAAGGAATCAAGACTAGGCGAATGTTGCGACCTTGTGCAGAAATGTACCGGCCTTCGACAGGACGGGCAACAATGGCTTCCAAGTGCTCATTCACCGCGCACGGACTATTCTTATCGATAAGCTTTGCAACAAAAATGCTCCCCACATTCACATGCACTCGCGCCTTGCATAAACTTTACACTTCCGCAACATGGCTTTCAGCTTTGGGTTCTCAGGCGACGATATAGAAGAAGATCCGAACGATATTGTACCGCAGACACAAGGGACAAGCGCTCCTGGCGCCGATGTACCGCCACCAATCGAAGCTAGAGCGCATGATATAGACGAGCTGGTATGTAGACAATCTCAGTACACTCTAGCAAAGGAAATCAGTGTCCCATCCCATCATCTCTGCAACATCCTTTTTGCTGATTTGCTCCAGCTTTCTGGCCTCCCAGATAAACTCGGCTTCTCCACTCTGACCATTACATCGCCCAAAGGCCTCACTACTCGCCTCCCCCGCCGAGAGATCTTCGATGTCCGCGTTCAATTAATGGCCGAGGATGACGGTTCACAAGAGAACGTTCTCGCTGGTCTGGAAGATACTGATCTCCAGACCAATGTCTATGAAGGCGGGTACAAGACCTGGGAATGCAGTCTCGATCTTGTCAAATTCCTTCTTGATCGCGGACCACGAAAAGACCTGGATGATCTTGTTCGAGTTAATCACGTTGTCGAGCTTGGCTGTGGCTCAGCTGTGCCATCGTTACTACTTTTCCAGTATGCTCTGAAAAATCGGCTAAGCATGATCTTCACGTTAGCCGACTACAACGCAGACGTCGTTCGACTAGTGACTCTTCCGAACCTCGTCCTTGCATGGATCGCTACATTATCACCGGAGGACAGCACAAATCTCCTTCCAGTCGGCAACCCGCTACACGATACAGAGGAGGAGCACGGCGATCTCTACCTCACACCAGAGATTCTGGCGGCTTTCAAGCAGAACATGCAATCCACTGGCATTACATTAAATCTTCTTTCCGGATCATGGACGCCGACAAATAGATTCCTGGATCTCATCCCTTCCACACCAGAACTAGATACCTTCATTCTCGGCTCTGAGACAATCTACTCTCCAGCCTCGTTGACTGCGTTTGCAGAGACGATTGTCGCGCTGATGGGAAGAATAAAGTCCGGGAAGGCTATTGTGGCGGCGAAGAGGGTATACTTTGGTGTTGGTGGTAGTGTCGATGCTTTTAGGGAAGAATGCGCCAATCGTGGGGCAGTGGCCTATGAGACGGAATTTGAGGGTCTGGAGTCGGGTGGCGTGAGGAGGTGTCTGCTCGAGGTACAGATGTGCTAAACATGCACGATAGGGCGTAAACGATTGAATGCAACATGGATATATCGAAACAAGACAAGGGTATCTGCACACATTCTAGGGCGATTGAGGTTCCCAACCAAGCAACCATGGTGGCCAGGTCGACTTTGACAACATTGTCGAGCGCAGCACTGGCTGTGCTTACTTTGCCCTTGCAATCACAGTTGGCGCAGGCAGCTCTCGTCGCCCCTGTCCCTCCCCTCGAACCAAATTCCTGTAAGTCTCCCCTTCAACCCTCATGCTCTCGCCTCTCGCCTTCCTTAGCCGTTCGACGCCTCTATCGATCAGATCCAGATGGTAAGTGATTGGCAATCCGTCCCTCCAACCCAATACCTCAGGTGCCGCAACACCTTCTCGTAAGTTCTCCAATTCCGCTTGGATGCTCCTAAGCTTCAACAGCGTATCTGAAACGTGGTTGAGCGCTTGTTTACGATATGCCGAGATGTTCCTCAACAGGTGCAACTGCTTGTTATTTGCCTTGACTTTTGAGTTGTTGCCACCAAGCTTGGTCCAAAGCTGAGCCAGCAACTCTTCCTGGCTCTTAGTGATGGTTGCATCGTCGCCTGTGGCGATTTGATATATGGTGTCTAGTCGCTCGTCCAGATTCTGCAGAACAGAGAGCAGGGCAACGGCAGTATCGATGAGTCTGTTAATCTCATCTGTATTCTTGCTGACGTGTAAGGAGTACTGGTCGAAAATGCGCTCTTGAAGTGTCGGTGGCGGAGCGGCAAAAGGGCGGGTAAAGGCACCATAGACGCGGTCAAGTGCACCGTAAGAGCCCTCTTGCTCAGAGATGCCAGATAGAACAGCCCTTGTCCAAGTGTTGGTCGCAATAATGCGATCCACCGTTGCTCCGATGCGGGAGTTAAAGCGCGAGAGGTCCATAGAGGCTTCGTTAGCTGTTAGGACGAAGTTCTCAAATTCGAGATCGAGCTGATGGCGGGACGGTAGGCGAGAATGGCGAACGAGGGTGCGCAAGTCGCGAATAGCAATCTCAGAGTCTTTGATAGTTGACGGGAGAGTCGATGTGTCTTTTGCTGCATCCAGAATATCCTCAAGTCCGGTTTGCGCGTTCAGCAGTCCTTCAAAATCGACTCGTGGATCCTCGCCGACGCTTGTTGCGCAAAATGGTATAACATAAGATGAACCAGGAACGAGACAGATTGGCGACAGAGCGACTCTAAGACTAGATCGAAAACTGCCAACGGCCCATTGGGTACCGAACACAAGCACTAGAATAGCCAGGGCAAGTCCGAAGAAGGGCTGCAGGTTGCCCATCGCATGACCCAAGACACCAACAACGTAACGGCTGACAGGGGAGATGAAGCTCTCGTAGAAAAGACCAAGATAGTGCGCCAAAGTCGAGTTCACCTCCCGACAATTTTGCTGAGCTCTCGAAGATGAGGGAGAATAAGACGTAGAAGAACGATCAGATGACCGTAGATGTGGTGTCTTGTTCCGAACGTTCTTGCCGCGAACTTGCGGTCTACGCAAGGGAGAGCCATTGGAAGAATGCATGGAGCTTTCCAGCTGTGGCATAATGAAACTGGGCTCTGCTTGCTCCAATTGCGTTGGTGACTGAGCTGGCTTCGGCGATTGGGGAGTGCGCTCATCTTCCACCGGTCTTAGGCTCCTGGCTGTTGTACTCTTGGGAGCAGATTCAGATAGAGCACTGTATTCCTGTGCGGGCCGTGCTGGTCCGGCAAAGTGTTTGTGCGCACGCTCGTTATCTGAAGGCTCCAGCTCGATCTCACTATGTGTCGCAGTAGAAACGTCACCATCGGTGGAATAGTTGGCATCGTCCCAGCTATCGCCCAGGCTCGCTCTAAGCTTCTGCCGTGCACCTTTGCTGCCTTTGGCCATGTTTTGTTATCTGAACAAGGTGGGTGTGTCAAGGGTGGATAGCAGATCTTTTCAGCATCCGTACATAGAAGCAGTCGGTACACCGCGTAGAGCACGCGATAAGGATACTACGTGGGTTGCAAAACGTCACAAACAAAACAGACAGGACGAGGGTTAAAAATAAAAGGGGTGATGGTTGTAGGAGGCTGGCATGGAGGGCTACCGCCACTCTAGATAGATCTTGTGACGTAGGCGCCTGCCAATCAGGCTGCACTAGGCTGCACGACGTCGAGTCTTCGAAGCCCATCGATGACTAGACTCGGCCTCGGAGGCAGCCAACGAGCAATATTGGGATATGCCAGTGAGCAACGTTTGCGACTTTGTACACGTCGAGAGGGACCGGGCCGTACGGTGCCGGAGCTCGAGGAAGGCCCGCCTAAGGTGTTCAGCAGCCTTAGTAAGCAGTTTCTAAGCTTCTGACTGGTGAGATACCTAAAGTGTTGGAGTGCAGCAGTGACCTCAGCATTTCCGCCCGCTGAAGGTTGACAGTCCTCTCGATGCCGCCCACGCTGCGCGCAGCACTGCAGGGTCTAGCAGTTCCAGGGCCTTTGCGCCAGCATTGGGGCCGCCATCGTCTCAAAACGTCGCTCCGGAGCTGCTCAGGCTCTGCGCCGCATCAGTTTCAGGCCTCGGTGAAGCTCTCTGCGCCCGAAGCACCGCTCGACACATCAGGCGCAGCCGTCGCACTGCCCATCCCCGCTCTCGACCACCGCACACTTGCCGCGACACACAACCTGTTCGTAACGTCTCCATATAGCCCGGGCTCGCCACTTATCTTGCCCAACGGTGCATATGTCTTCCAGAAGCTGCAGGCTTTTTTGCGCGCGCAGTATCCACAGTTCGGCTTCCAAGAAGTCATCACACCAATTATATACAAAAAGTCTCTCTGGGAGAAGTCTGGTCATTGGCAGAACTATGCAGAGGATATGTTCAGCGTGGAAGGGCGGGACAAGAAGGGTGAAGAAGAGGAGGAAATGGGTTTGAAACCTATGAATTGTCCTGGCCATTGTCTGCTGTTCAGCACCGACATCAAGAGCTACCGTGACCTGCCCGTTCGGCTAGCAGATTTCAGCGCTCTGCACCGGAACGAGATCTCGGGGTCCTTGACAGGTCTCACGAGGGTGCGACGATTTCATCAAGACGATGCGCATATCTTTTGTCGACCCGACCAGATTCTTGCTGAGATCGAGCAGACGCTGAAGTTTGTTGGGATGGTATACGAGACATTTGGCTTGGGGCCCTATAAGTTGTTGCTGTCCACACGCCCAAAGGACAGCTTCATTGGCAGCATCGAGGAATGGGATCGGGCTGAGGCACAGCTGACAACCGCACTGAACAACATCGGGGGCGAATGGGCGATAAATGAGGGTGATGGTGCCTTCTACGGCCCCAAGATCGACATCATTTTGAAGGATTCGAATGGCAAGGAGCACCAAACTGCGACTATTCAGCTCGACTTTCAGCTGCCGCAGCGCTTTGATCTGCAATATCAGGCTTCGCCAGAAGAGCTGGACACCGGCTTGACATCGTCGATGGATACTGGCCTAGACCCAACCTACCGTCGTCCAGTTATTGTTCACCGCGCCATCTATGGATCCATCGAACGCTTCATGGCCCTGCTCATCGAGCACTATGCAGGCAAGTATCCTTTCTGGCTATCCCCACGTCCAGCCATTGTTCTGTCGTTGAACTCCGATCCCGCTGTGCTGGAGCATGTTTCCCGCATACAATCTATACTCTCCGGAATACAGTCTCACGAGACCTCAACACCCGATCCGTCATCGGCGCCCAAACCACTGCCGCTCTCGAACATCCACTTGCCGATCGATATCGACATTACCAATCGGCCGCTCGGTAAGAAGATCGCCGATGCTCGGACCAAAAAGTACAACCACATCATTGTAGTTGGTAAACGGGATGTCGACAGTGGTGGCATGAACATGCAGATTGTGAACCAGCCTGCTGAGGAAGCAGCTGTACAGGTCTTGGAGGAAGCTCTTGGACGACAGCTCACAGGAGCAGACCGCTCGAAAAGACAAGCCAGCATCGGCTTGAAGGGCGCCAGGAGATACTTTGAGAATCTTGTCACTTCTTATTTGTAATGCGGGCAAGTTGTTTACGACCTGTGATGAATGTCATAAGCGGGGCTATGGAGTGTGTAGTATATGTACAACATTGTAGTGGCAACGAAGAGAAGAATGGCTTCGGATGACACCAGCCGAGTCTATAAAAGTTCCTCCCATCACGGAATTCAAACTTACCCTGCGTCCAGACCTCGGTACATACCACACCTTTTCCGAAACCATGAAAGTCAACACCTTACGTAGCGTTTACATGTGTTGTGCGAGAGATCCTCAGGAACACAGGGAAAGCGCCCGTTTTCGGAGAGACTCCGCTTTCTGTTGGCCATTCAGGCATTCTAGCGCGCAATGATCTGAAATCGCGGCCTGTCACAGCCCCGATACCCCTGCCAAGAATCCCGGCAATATTTTTGATTTGCCGCTCTGATCCGAGTCGAACGACGCGTGAGCGCGTTAGATCTAATCTGATAAACGAGATGGCAAATTAAGGGCGTTCTTCAAACAAACATCTTCGCCGCTGTCGCCGCTTCCTCGAGCTCTTGTCCACCGACACCGACACCAACACCAACCTACATTGGAGCCTCCCGTAAGCCATGGACGTCGCACTGGAACTTCTTGACCCTCTTGTCTTCGACAAAGCCTATGCGTGGGCTCTCCCCCACCCTGCGGCTGGCTTCAGCAACTCCTCAGATGTGAACAGCCTCCTGGCTGCAGATGCCGCCTCTACATCTCTCTGGGACCGCGACAATATTTATCGCCAAATCATTTCAATCCTCATCATCACGCAATTTGGCGCAAGCGCCCTCTATTTCTTCTTCAGCGCGCTTTCTTATTACTTCGTCTTTGATCGACGTCTGGAATACCACCCCAGGTTTCTCAAAAACCAAGTGCGCCAAGAGATCAAGTCATCCATGTGGGCTGTTCCGTTCATCAACGTTTTGACTCTTCCCTGGTTTTTGGGTGAGATCCGTGGCCACAGCTTGCTGTACGGCGATGTTGAGTCCCATGGCTGGGCCTGGCTTGCTTTTTCGTCAGTCTTGTACATGGCTTTTAACGACGTGGCGATCTACTGGATCCACCGCTTGGAGCATCACCCCAGTGTGTACAAGTATATTCACAAGCCACACCACAAGTGGATTGGTCAGTGCTCTCGATCGCCCCCAAACGAGATTTATGCTAATGTTACGGTAGTGCCTACACCTTGGGCTGCGCTCGCTTTCCACCCTCTCGACGGCTATGTGCAGTCGCTGCCATACCAGTAGGTTTTATGCA
Source organism: Stagonosporopsis chrysanthemi (assembly GCA_022560025.1). NCBI lineage: Eukaryota > Fungi > Ascomycota > Dothideomycetes > Pleosporales > Didymellaceae > Stagonosporopsis > Stagonosporopsis chrysanthemi. The sequence continues at coordinate 169,947 of JAFISE010000005.1, read as the reverse complement.
CAAATACCTTTGTGCTCTGATTTTAACACGTGATCAGTGTTTTTGTGTTCGTCTGCCCTATGAATCGATACCTTTACCTAGTTCTTTTCGTCGCCGTGCAGATCTGGACAATCTTCATTCACGACGGCGACATGATTTCTGGCCACTGGACGGAGAAATTCATCAACAGCCCGGCTCACCACACGCTGCACCACATGTACTTTACCGTCAACTATGGACAGTATTTTACTTGGTGCGACAACTATTTCGACTCGCACAGGGCACCAAGGCCTGAGCTAGATCCCATTCACGATGCTCTCAAGGTTATGAGGGCGAAGGGTCTTGTGGACGAGGCGGGTAACCCTATTGTGAAGCCTAAGAAGGAGTGAAGGAGTGGGAAAGTTGAAATTAAGCGTCGATGCATTGTTGCATCATGTATCAGGAGAGCAGGCTCTCTTTGCATTGGGCGGTGTTATTAGATTCTTCGATGGCCACGATCGTCATGCATACTCCACACATAATACTAATAATCGTCCTGTCATCTAAAAGGCTTTCAGGGCTTTGTCGACCAAAAATAGGTACTACTCAGTCTCAAAAGTGTGAGCAGATCTCGCATCATTGTTAAGGTAGCAGCTACTGCTGCTGATATGTGACTCCTGAGTTCTTCATATAAGGATAGAGTGCTGCAAAATGCCTTCTCCCGCTACCCCTTCATACAATAGGCCATCGTAGAAAGTATCCCCGCACCGACAATCTAGTAATTGTTGCATAAAGCAAAGCAGAGACCAGTCTCACGAGAGTAGGGATCTGACCCGCGCGCTATGTCATCATCTCAATTCCCGAAGAATTGAGGTCTTACGCACCAAAACCTGGACCGTGCAGCTACTAAATGGCTCTGTCCAAGGCATGTCCTGTAAACGCCACAACTGATATTCCCAATGTAAGTTCATTGTGAGCATGTCTGAGATCCAAGAACGGTAAAGGAGGGGTTGTAGGTGGTGGAAAGAAAGCGCTCGTCGCTCCATCTTTCTCTACCCCATAAGGAGCACTATCGTCTGTCTCTGTCCTTCAAGACGCCAAAATACAAGCACTTAGCATCTTAACGTTTAAGATGTCACCGTTGCTTCTTACTTGATCGTGACTACCAGTAGCGCCATAAAAATCTTGACCACTCATGGGCTCACCACCTGGAAACGCTCAGAACACACCTCTTTTTGACCACATGAACGTATCAGCTGTTTCCAAGGGTTCCTGTCTGAATGGATGATTTTGTCTTTTAAGCGTCTCCGCCTCTTCCCCCTGATCATGGTTCTCATATCAAGTATTCGCTACTGCAAACGAGAGAGTACCTCCGTTCAACCGAGTGCAATGGGAACCACAGTCGTGAGCGGTGGTCCGTTTCAAGCCATCCTTATCAGAACACTGTAGTAATGATTTGGACTGGGCCAGGTGATGCAAAGATAAATGGTACGGCGCTAGACATACGCCTTACTTATCTGAGTTAAGGCGGACGCAAGACTCAGCAAAGGCCGGTGCCGGCAACAGCGATAAGCCTATAATGTCCCCCGCAACCTGACTCCATGTTCCAAGCAACACAACATGGATAAAGGAAACTTCGAACAATATGCGCCTGCTAAACAAGATGTGCTGGACGACATGTCCTGGCTTTCCGACTTCATCGCCACGGACAACATCACCAGCACCGACAATTGGATGAACGATTATCCACAGTTTCCAACGTCTTCAAAATCCAACACCGCAGAGACAAGTCCCTTTGAGTTTGACTTCACAAATATCGGGACTCTGGACACGTTGACCGACCATGCAGAAAACACAGACACCATGCCTGACATGGCGGCACCATTGTCGGTTTTACTTCATCAAGTCGAACAAGAACGAAAGCTAGACACCGTGCAATACAGGAGGTCACTCCCACGGAAGCGGAGCACCTATTTTAATCGCAGTCCCTGGAAACCTTCAAGTCCCATATCTATACAGACACCGGAGAGCAGTCATGATGCAACTCAGTCTCTAGCGATGCAAAGATGGCAAGATTCCCCCCCACAAAACGAAGCAGCCTCTTTATCGGCAATCTGCTCCGCATTGGAAAACCCTATCGCAAATGGTACACCCCATAGCTCATGGACACCCAACTTTGACTCTTTTCGCACACACCGAACACCACCTTCGTTGACCAGCGTCGCCAGCAGTGTGTCGTCCCGGCATTCAGCAGGCTCAAGCCATTCGGCTGCGTCCGGAGCATCGAAACGTTCTCGCATCACAAAGAAGCCCAGAAATCCAAAAGCTCTTTTGAAGGAGAATAACCCTGAAGATCGCATCTTCAAGTGCACCTTTTGCTGCGACACCTTCAAACACAAGTACGACTGGGCGCGACACGAGCAGTCACTGCATCTGAGCACGACAGAGTGGCAATGCGCACCTCATGGCGGGTCTGTGGTGCTTTCGACCGGCAGGGCTCACTGCGCCTACTGCAGCGCCCTGGACCCAAGTACAGAGCATCTTGAGCAGCACAATCACAGCGCATGTCATAATGAGCACGCCACACCACGGTCTTTCCGGCGCAAAGACCACCTTGTCCAACATCTTCGCCTCTTTCACGGCATAGAGACGCTTCCCCTTGTGGAAGATTGGAAGGTAAACCTTCCAGCCATATCCTCAAGGTGTGGGTTCTGCAATACAAATATGAGCAATTGGGACGAGCGTGTCAATCATTTGGCTGCACATTTTCGTCAGGGCAAGGAAATGGATGACTGGACTGGCGACCATGGGTTTGATGCAGTCACTGCGGCTCGTGTTGCGTACGCTCTGCCACCGTATCTCATCGCAAACGAATTGAGGAGTCTAGTCCCCTTTTCGGCAACTGATCCAGCGTCAAGGGATCATCGTAATCAGTTGACCTTCCGTCTCAATCAGGAAAGATTGCTTTCACAAGGACCAGGCAACCAGCCCCTTGCTGCCGGAGCAAACAACAAATCACTGCCAAAGTTGATGGACGATGAAACAGTCATGTTTGCAGAAATCCTGGCTCAACACCTAAGTCAATTTGCGCGGAACAATATATTACAGGGTGTAATGCCAACAGACGAGATGTTCCAACGCGAGGCCAGAAGAGTCGCTTTCGGCGACGAGGATGGATGGAACCAGACATTGGCCGACAATCAAGAGTGGCTGAAGAGCTTTAAGCAACAAGAAGACTGGCTGGATCAAGCAGCGCAGTTGAGTCTCACCTGAGGGTTAGCAAATATTATCTTAATAGTCCACAATTCCCACCTTTCGAAATCGTTATTTCTGTCTTGTTATCCACGAGATGGCACTGCACCAACATATTTAGAATTCTTTCTGTCCGACCACGACCGCGCAGCTATCCACTAAGTCGACTGCAAAGCGCGTTGCGCAGGGCGCAAGGCGCTCACAAAATTGCATATGTTACTAACGGTTGCTGGCACGCAGGGCGTGGCTGAAGGGCGCGCCGCTCATGCCTCTTTGGCTTTAGCGTTCCGACTTCGCAACCGAGATAGTTGGCCTACGAAGTATCGCTGTGAATAAACCTGGCATCACTTCTACGCGGAGTTGCTAGTGCTCATTCAAATCCAAGCTCGGTAGCACATGGCGCAAGGTGCAAGTAACAGCCCGACAGGGGTTGAGCTCACACCAAGCTATTCAAACGTCCCCCAGCATGGTTTCGCTTTCTCAAAAGTATGTACAAGCCAGCGCAGGGATCGGTCAAGGCTGACTGTAAACTCTCCAAGCGTCGAAAGCAACTCGTTCTAGTCACAGGTCTCATCATTGCATTCAATAGCACTCTTGGCTCGTCCCTTCCGTCCGGCGCAAAGACATCCATTCTACAAGATTTCAAACTGGACAACGCATCCACGAAATTCGTATTGCTGAACTCTTTGTACCAGGTCGGGTTTGCAGCGTCGCCTTTGTTTTTTGCTCCTCTGAGTGAGCACTTCGGGCGCCGCCCACTTTTAGCAGGCAGCTTCAGTTGCTACGCATTATGGACGCTGTGCTGCGCAGTTGCACCTTCGTTCACCGCCTTGTTCATCTTCAGGCTCCTTGCAGGTCTAAGTGCTGCAGTACCCAATACTGTTGTTGCTGGTTTGTTTGCGGACATCTATGAAGGCCCTGTAGCGCGAGGCCAGGCTGTATCCGCATTCTTGGTCGTAGCTGCATGTGGTCCGTTGGTTGGTCCTCTTCTCTCCGGATTCGTCTCAGTACACCTTGGTTGGAGATGGACATTTTGGGTCGGATTGATGATAGCGGCAGTAGGACTGCCATTTGTCTGGTGCCTTCCAGAAACCTACGCCACGGTTATCGCAAGGAAAGCGTCCGAGAAGTCCATTTTGCATAGGGCGAGACCTACGCTGCAAGAGCATATGTCTCTGCTGGGCGTCACACTCAAGAGACCTTGGCTCATGATGATCAGAGAGCCGATTTTGTTATTCACTGCTCTGTATTTGGCTCTGGTGTACTCTATGCAGTACCTCTTCTTCCAAAGTAATCCAATCGTGTATAGGCAGATATATGGCCTTTCGGAGGATATGATAGGTCTCTCTTACGCTCCAAGTATGTAAGAACCACAACCATTTGAGGGTCATGTTTGCTAACCGGTCGAAGTGTTGGCTGGAGTGGCTTGCGGTTTTCTACTCGCCTATTACTTTGGTATCGTTTACACTAGGGCTGCAGAGAACGGTAGCAGCTGGGCTATCATACCTGAGCATCGCCGGTTGCCGCTTGCATGCGTTGGCGCCCCCTGGTACGTGCGCCGTGGTGTATCAACTTTCGAACACAAGCTGACTACGTTATAGTATTCCTATTGCTCTTCTCGTTCTAGGCTTCACTTCCGATCCGTCAATACATCCGGCGGTACCGATGGCCGCCTCCGGGATTCTTTTCGGTCTTGGATATATCCTTGTCTTCTTTGCAATGATCCTGTATCTGTCGGACACATACAAGCGCTATGCTGCGTCGGCGCAGGCTGCTGCCAGCACAACTCGCTCTCTTGCCGCAGTGGGGCTACCATTTGCCGCCTCCAAGTTGTACCAAGGCCTAGGCGTAAGATGGGCTGGCGGTGTCCTGGCGATTGTATCTGGCGCGTTGGCTGTCATACCGTTTATGTTCCTCATGTTCAGGAAGAAGTTAAAGGCGGAGAGTGTCTTCGCTGGATAATGATTTCGCCCTCGATAATTGCCTCAAATAAACACATCTTTCGACTTCCAGTCTTAAACATATCCGTCCAGATGAGAGGCCAATGCTGCTGCAGCAGCTGCACTCGCTCCTTCCGAGTGTTTGCGGCTCGGCCCGACTTGATTGGCTGTGCACCAGCAGCTTTGCACACGTCAGCTATTAGTACCAGCCTTCCTTCTCAGCTCTTGTTTAAGGAAACGATTGTTTAGTGACCGGTGCTGAACCCATACACAACTCGGTGGCAATTCAGGATCTGTGATCGACACAGTTCCGGCCCCACGTGTCAGAGCCAGGGTCGTGTAATTGCCGACAGAGGTTCTCCTGCCCCTACCAAAGGCGCCAAATACCCATGTCCGTCTCGAAGACAACCGCAAACCGTACAGTTGTTGTTTCACACGTTACATTTTTGACCTCGTCTGGCATTCAGTTTGCGGGCAGCGTCTGCTTGTACAAAGTTTCAACGACCCACCAAACTCTGCACGGAGAGAGTCGCCATGCCTCTATTAGGCAGGCAAGCGTTTCTCTTGACGTTTGTGTCAACTCTACCAGTCTTCGCCCTCTGGCTATACACGAGCATAGAAACGCATTCACAGTTGATTGAATTCTTGTCCAATTGGCTTTCAGCATCTGCAAGACAGCCCTTTTGTCTGCCACCTGGCCCAGTCTCTCCGCCACCTCGACTGCTTCCCACTTCGTCAAATCTCGAGATAGCAAAATCGCTGTTCGAGGATCTTCCATGGATATCGGACACATCCTTTGCAGTGAAAGCATCAATAGGTGATGCAACGGTCTTCGAGCTTGAGCGATCTGCACCAGGCCGCGAAGTTAGCCGATCATTATTGGATACAAGCTTTCGCATTGGCAGCGTCACCAAAACGTTCACCATGTTGGCAATTCTGCTCAGTCTACATGAAACCAAATTACTCGACTCGGTTACTGAATATATCCCGGAATTGAACGAGGAGGTATACAAGGATGTCACAATCGCTGCATTGGCAAGTCATACAAGCGGCCTGGGCCGGTATGTCTTCGTCGGGGACCTCGCTGTGCTACCAGGTTTCCAGCCTATTTCCCTTGGCCTTCCGAATATCAACAGCACTGGTGATAGTGCGCCGACCTGCGATCTTTTCCCAGGCGGCCGTGTCTGCACGCGCGAAGAATTGCTCGCAGGTCTCAACAGTCCCGCCTACCACCCGCGCTCACCGAATTCCGGACCTCTTTACTCGAACATCGGTTACAATCTCCTCGGTATGGTTCTCGAAGCTGTTCATGGCAAGAGTCCTGAGCAAATCATAAATGACCTGGTTATGAAACCACTCAACCTCTACAGTACTTCCTTCGACATTCCCACAAATGATAGCTTGGCACTGCTTCCTCGCTTCCCAGTAGACAGGGGCTGGTTTGTCCCCGATTTTGGCAACTACAACCCTTCTGGTGGTCTCTGGTCAACACCTAACGACCTCCTCAAGTTTCTACAGTCTATCTCGTCCAACAAACTGCTAAGCCAACGCGAGACTCGACAGTGGTTGCAACCACGACTTCATCTACCTTCACTGCATCAGTCCATAGGAGATTCTTGGGAGATTCTTAGGCCAGCATCTCTTGATGTCAAGACGCCACGACCCATTGATATCTTCACGAAAACAGGTGGAGTCACAGGGTATGCGGCTTACATTGCGGCCATCCCCGAGTATAACATAGCACTCACGATCAACGCTGCTGGTGGACAAGCGAGCAAAGCTGTTTCAACCCTGTTTCCACTTATAGTGAAGCCGTTGGTGGCGTACGCAGACAAACTAGCACAGCAGCAGATGGCGAAAGGATATGCGGGCGTCTACAAGTCCTTCGCTGCTGATGCGATGAATGAATTGACCTTGGCAGTAGACGACGGGCCCGGACTTGCTATTGCAGACTTGGTCATGAACGGGGTTCCTGTCCTTCACTCGCTCGCCGCTATGCAGAAGATTCCCTACGAAAGCTTCAGTGCTAGGCTGTATCCTTCTGATGCAGACTCTTTAGATACTGACAACGAGGTGTGGAGAATTCTGATTGATAGAAAAGACAAGAGAGAGGACTTTGCAGAGCTACAGTGTATGAGCTGGAACTGGGGCGATGCGTTCCGGTACGCAACAGAGCCCTTGGATGTGGTCGTCTTCACCAAGAATGCGTACGGAGCTGTGAGTGTAGAGCTTTCAGGTTGGCGGACAAAGCTTGACAGAGCTTGATTGTCTACTACAAATCGATAAGGTTACTTATCTGGTCCTGTGACAGCTACAACATGTATCAATGACACCCTCGGCATCCCTCCATTCAATGCATACAATATTCGAATGCTGATCGACTCTTAGGTGGATTGAATTTCAGTCGACCTTGATCGCTCCATATATCTTCCTTACAAAAGCATACGCCGCGAGAAAGCCAATTGTGCCAGTAAGCAAAGCGTATAAGCCGCAGGCTAGGAAGTTATAGGCGAAAAATAACATGCTCGAAACGAAGCCGGTGATATGAAGGCTCGTAAAGTAGCAGTATATCAGGTAAGCATACACCCAGATCGAAGAAGAACCGCCAATCACGAAGGAATGCCACCACCAGTGGTAGTCTTCGGAGCACAGTAGGAAGTACGTGGCGACGAGTGTTACCTCAACAACGGTGACTGTCAATACAGCGCTGACGATTCCCGTGAAGCCGAAAGCGTAGTAGTATGTGGTCTTGTCTGCCCACAGGCTCTTCACAACGAACATCAGCTCGACGAAAATGACCATGAACGGCAAAAATCCGGCAAGAAGCAACCGCTGTCCACCTTTGAGATACCAACGCTGAGCGGGGATTTGACGAGGAATTATGTTAGCTCTAATAGGGTGCGTGTACGCGCCCATACGCTCAAAACCAAACCAACTTCCAAGGTAGACGAGCGGGAGTTGTACGAATAGCCAAAGCATGATGAGAGCGACGAGGGTGCCGAAAGGCAATGCTGTGCTTGAAGCCTGAACCCACACAAAAAGATTGAGAATAAACATCGTCGCAAAGAGGAGCCCTGGCACCAACGATGCCGTGACGATGACATTCTGTTGCCATAGCTGACCTCCAAATGTTTTGTAGATGCGGGCAGAGAAATATCCAGAGAACATCCCGGCGAAAACGAACAGTCCGACACCAACGCTGACATAGCCACCGCGGAAGCTTGGGTTGAGCACACCTAATGTGCTGAGGATGAGAAGACCGAACGCCATGGAAAGGACTTGTAGGCCGGAGCCGACAAGCGGAGCAAGAAGGCCACCATAGGCTGGGGCTCGGAATACATCGCCGTGAAGCAGCTTCCAGCCCACGACGTCTTCAATGTCTTCGTCCGACTCAAAACCATCAGTGCCCAGATCTGCAGCTGGTCCGAGGGGACTTTTCTTTTCTCGTTGCGGCGATTTGACTGGGGCTTTGAAACCGATAGAGCTGGTCTCGTGATGACCTCTGATGTCGCCACGGATGGTGCGTGTCAGGACGACGGAGAGAGCAGCAGTGAGCAAGCCGCAGACGACTAAGGAATTGACGATGGCCAGCCAGTGCACATTTGCACTATCGTCTTGTGCTACAAAGTACATGTCCCAACGATTCTGCCACTCAAGGCGATCATCTTCTCGCCAGTAAATCGAATAAGTGTAAGGTATAGTCAAGGTTTTTGCCTCGCTGCCCACATCGGTGTTGTTCGTGCTGTTGGCTTGGGGCGTCAAGACAAGTGGTTCGTGTTCGCCCTCGATATGTTCTGGGAGACCAGACGCATTGCGGTGATTTGCCTCAATGCTTCTTGGAAAGACTTCGAAACCGATGATGACCTTTCTGCCCTTGTCGCCATCCTTGCCTGGCGCACGGCGGTAACGAACGACGAGTGTAACGTGGTTGTTCAGCAAGTACTCAGCAGGGCCATCTTGAACTACAGTTGTCTCATCGCCCAGCTTAAAGCCTGCTGCGTAGTATTTCCTGCTCTTGTCTGTTGTCTGAAAACTTGTGGCTCCAGGAAGATTGTCCAAGATCCACTCGACAACGAAGCCGTCCCGTATGAGCTCTCTGGCTCGCTTTATACCCTCAAGATCGATTGTCTGGCTGCAAAGATAGCGCGCTTCTTCATCGACGCCCATGACTAGCTCATAGTCAGAGACGACGATACGGTCACCTCGTAGCACCTCGCCCAGACTGAGCGATATGCTCGTCCCGCTCGTAAGATGTCCCGCGCGTATTCGGCCGGTCGGTGGACAGACGAAGGGAAGGTCAGCGAATGCATATTGCAGCTCGCTGTAGTCGGAGTACACCTTGTTGACGAAGAGCGGTATCGTATCACCGTCGCGGTAGCTTCTATACGAAAAACCTAGGAGCCGTCAGCTTATACTCTTCCACGTAGTTTTAGGAATAAGAGACGGACCTGGGATGTAGAAAGCTTGCGTTATGGCCAGCAACGAGCTGGCTGCTACCCAAGTGCGCATCACGCCTGAGCTGTCGCGGTCGTCTCTAGGAACAGGCTGAAAGTATCTGTTGCGTCGCGAGAAGATGTAAACATGTGACAGTCGGGGGCCACAGGTTCGAATCGAGCGAGACGTGCGACAAGGTGGAAGATGGATTGAACCACTCAAAGAGGTGGTGACGAAGCGTTAAAAATCACGGAGGAAAGAGCGGCAGACTGCGCAGGCGGCAATCACTCCTGTCACAGCAAGCACCTTCCAGCAAGGGCGTTTCCTGGCATCACGGCGCAAAGAGAAACGCAGTCCTGAGCACGCTGGAGGTTTGTCGAAATTGACACACGCCATGACGCGTTAACGGCCGATCAAGGAGGCTCCGGCCCCACAGCAACGTGCAGGGTTGAGATAAGGTTGCAAACACCATAGGTTGCGACGTGGCTTCGGGGAATTGTCCGGCATAGAATATAACGAGGTCAAGTGTTGAAGGCTTTGGATGACATCGTGCAGCCAGTTCCAGTGCAATGCATGACGATTATCGATAAGCATAGTTACGATGAATACGGAAAGGCTGCAGCTGGCTTGCGCCACAAGACTTGTTGCATGATATGACTACTCGGTACCCAACAAATTATGGGTCTTAGTCCTCACCACTATGTACAGACGTTTTCTTGTGGAATAGTTGAGTACATGAGCGGAACTACAGCTTTGTCATCACAGCCAGCCTCCATAAGTCCACGATGCTTGCACAGCGCTGACACAGTGCAGTTGAGGGAGGGCCGCAGATGCTCAGTGAAAGGCTAACCTCTCGCGGGCCTCACCTCACTACGTGGAATACTTGCAGCTTTGCCCTATTACACCCGACATTCAAGTACGCTCCACTGTCCACAAAATGACAGGTCCTACCACACGTGAGCAATGGTTTCGCGTGCTAAACCACCGATTTTCGCCTCTGTACGGCTTAGACACATCTGATCCATATGCCATGGCGATGATATCATTTCACAGCTTCAACAACCAAGTCGTCGTAGCTCTTACACGCGATACCGCTCAGAGCCAGTCACTTATTCAAGATGGTAAGCTCGACAAGATATACAGTGATCTACCAGCTTTCAGCATCGACGGCGAACACAAGAAGTTTCTGGAGTGGGTCAAGGATGCAACTCTAAAGCATCCCCAACGTCGAACACGCGAACAACATCAGTGGCTCTGTATTGTTGACATGCAGGAGTCTGAGTCGATCTCCGATGTTGCATCTATCGTGGACGCGGCGATAGAGTCTGGCGATTCGTGGGAAGAACGCGCATTCGCAGTTGAAAATCTTCTTGAAGACTGGGATGCCGAGGGCGCACACCACTTTTTCAGCAGCAAGAATGCCATAAAGGATGCAGATGTACGCAGCACTGAGTCCTGTCAGATCTGTACCAACGACTATGATGCAGACATTCATCGTCCACAGCAGGGTCCTTGTGGTCACTACCAGTGCCGAGAATGTTTTCGAACCGCTCTAGAGTACGCTGCCACACGATATACCTGCGCTTGGTGTCGCGCATGCCTAGTCTGTGGGGGAAACTCTTGTAAGAGTCATGTGATTTCCCGGGAGGCGATTCCGCCTCTTCCACTGGACGACGTTCGAAAGATTGACCACGTCTTTTGTTACAAAGGCCATTGTGTGCAGACAGAACCTCTGTTGGGCCTGTCACCAAGGCAATATTGGGTGCTACGAGAACAGACTAGGTCGATCCGCAGCAGGCTTGAGGATACGTTGGAGCACCTTTGGGCCAACCGCGACCCGTTCCTCCAAATCTATCTCGAAAGGTCCTTCGAGGAAATCGTGGAGTCTATACGAGCTGTTCATGAGCAGCTAGTATCATACCAGTAGTCTCACAGGCACGAGTGCGCTGCGCGGGTGTTTAAAACGTGGGAACACACGTGTATTTTCTGCGCTCGATTTGGGCTTGGCAATATCTGTGATAACACATTGCCGGAGAACTTCAATCGACTAACGAATGTATGAGATATCAGTCTCCTTTAATCTAAGCGTTGCACATACGGGGTAGATACAGGAAGCTGGGGTGCTAGATGTTAGTGAGCTTGTGATATTTCGCCTCCTTTCCGTGACCTGATGCGGTCAGTAGGCAGATCACGACTTGCAACAATAACAACAATGCCTTTTAGAACTGTGCGATACAACGTATCTTGATATGGTGAGGTCAACCCATTTCTTGCATGTCATCCGCAGTTGATCTCATCGATATGGTTACCTGGGTCGAGTGGAGCCAAGTGACGCCTTCACGAACCGAGAACGACGGTTTCCCTCGTTCTTCTCCGCTCAGAATAACACAATGTTCCGAACGAGACTTTTGAGATGGAATGTGGACAGCCGGAAGTCGCGGCTCGTTGCACCATGTACAATACGCGAATGCAAACAATGCCATTGTTGCTCATCAAAGAGCAACTACAATGTTGCCGAAAGGCTATAGCACGAAGCTGAACCAGTGGGAATAATGAAGATATTAGAATTTGCTCACTGAATGGATTTCAAAAACGGTCTCGATTGTGGTCCTTGTGTCACCGACGAGATTGGCCAATCTTGGTGCATACATCAATGATCGAGGTCAAATGTGTACGAAAGGAAGGCCGTGGAACGTATAGTTAACGGCCAGCGTCGTTTCAATGCAACGATAATTCCAGCTCAAATTCCTACATTCGCTGCAGTCGTTCTGATTTCGCCAGGCACTACTTATCCTAGCCCAAAATGTCCTCGACGGTAAGCATGATATGTTCACAACTTCTGTTTCCAAATTACGTTCGCTCAAGAATCCTGGGGGTCCCTCGTCGACTTTCCTAACATACCGGTCGCTGCCTAAGGCATACCTGATGCCCCAGGGACACTACGGTTGATGGTCTTCTCCGCTTGGTCAACGACTGCTTTTGGAGGCGAGCGAAGAACCACGCAGTTTGCAGAGTTCAACTACCGTACTGGCCACATTTCTCAAGGCCAAGTCTCCAATACTCAAGTAGGTCTCGCTGACGTGTATTATTTGGATATGGTTTCGTTAAAAAATCACGGATTGCAGCACGATATGTCCTGCCCCGGTATGAGCTCACTCGGTGACGGACGATTCGTCATTACTGGTGGTTCAATGCCGAGCGAACTACCATCTGCGATCCTGTCACAAACGAGTTCAGTGCTGCAGCGAACATACAGATACCACGTGGCTATCAGAGCTCCACTATTCTGTCGAAGGGCAAAGTCTTCATTACCGGAAGGTCCTTGGGCGGCGCACGACGCAGAAAGACCAGAGAGATATTTGATCTTTTCGCCAACAGCTGGACTGTTCTTCCAGGGGCTGGTATCACACCAATACTCACTCATGATCATGAAGGCGCTTTCCGGACAGACAATCATGCATTGTTATTTACGTGGAGCGATGGTCTCGTTTTCCAAGCTGGTCCCAGCAAAAGTCATACATTAGTACGACAACAACGGCCAAGGCAGCGTGACACCAGCAGGTATCCGCAACGGCGTGAACGGTGCTATGTGCGGTGTCAATGTCATGTACGATATCGGTAAAACTTCACAGCTGGAGGATCGCAGTTTCACCACCTGGCTCCCGGCCTTAAAGTCGCTCATCTCATCTCTCATTGAGATAGATGGGGTGGGCCAGGAGGCAACAGTCGGGCAGCTGCCAGACATGCACCACGCACGAGCCTTTGCCAATGCTGTCGTCCCTCTAGATGGTAAGATCCTGATCACCGGTAGTCAAGGCTGGGCGGAAGGGCTTCACGGACAAAGAGCCAGATTTCGTCCCTGAGCTCTTCGACCCAGCAACAAAGACGTTCACTGAACTGGAACCTGAAGCTGGGCCCGAAGCTACTACTCGGTGTCCATTCTTTTGGCCGATGGCACGGTGTTCAGCGGTCGCCGAGGCCTTTCCTACGATGATAGCAGTGGCATCTCCCAAGGCTGCCGCGACACAGTCGACCACCCCAATGGTCAGATTTTCACTCCACCATACCTCATCACAGATTCCCCGAGACCCATCATTGCCAACATTGTTAGACCGATAGGCACCGCCGTAAACCCCGGTGGCGAGCTGCGAGTCACGATGGAAGGGTCTGCAGAGGGTCTGCAATTCTCGTTGCTGCGGATAGATAGTGTCACACACAACATTAACAGCAACCAAAGGCGATTGCGTCTCACACATATGATTGACGGAGTCGAGGTTGTCTTGACGCTGCCTGGCGATGCCGGCATCGTGCTATCTGGAGCTTGGTTGTTGTTCGCTCTGGGCCTGGAGGTGGTGCGGAGCGTTGCAAGGTCTGTTTGGGTCCAAACCTAATGCTTTCACGAGCAGTATTCACACCTATTGTGAACCCAATCTTGGTCTGCACCTTGCACCATGGTTTCGTTCTGAAGTTTCAAGTGGTCAAATATTGCGCAAGTACGTCTAACGCTAATGCCTCTCAATATTCACAACAAGTGTCTACAAGAACATCAATCAGGCATGGCTTCTCAAGTCAAGGCTGTTGCCGAACTTACAACTCCTCTGCATCGATCAGCTCTTCTCCCCTTCCTTCTTGCCCTCGTCCTTCTTCACCTCTTCCTTGTCGCCCGAACCGCTCCCACTCCCCCGATAATGGCTACCGTCCTTTCCTGGCTCGAAAATAGTGTTACCTTTGTCGCAAGTCCAGTCAGTGGTTGTCTTTCCTCGGCGTGTTCGGAAGCAGAGCACCTGGGAACTCAAGGTGGGGGGCACTCACAGGAAGCGCAGTGCGCGTAGCTGCCATCCTTAGTCAGATCCGCGCCAGCTCCACATTCAGGACACTCGACCATTGTGGAAGGAGTTGAATTTGACTTGGGTTTGATTGGATGTTGGTGAGTACCTCAATAGACGGTCTCTGTATGTGAGGGAGGAAGTTCGCGGCAAGGAAGGAATAAGCGAGGAAGACACTAGTGTTGGCATGACGTCAGCTATTCACTTTGCTATGTCTGAGCATCTTCTGCCGAGCTATGTAGCATAGGAGAAGGCTGAAAACTTTGTAGAGTGGATGTTGTAGCATTTTTTGGCTCGAAGTTCAAGCCACTTCGTGATCTAACATAGCTGATAGACCCCAGATGTAGCTTTTTACTAGACCGCTGCACCTGAAAGCAACGTTTCTTTACTATATCTATATCTTCTCCCTCAATCATCCTTGTCCACGGCATACTTCTTCAAGCTCTCAAGATCCACACCCTCTAGCGCCCTCTGATTTGTAGCCTTCAGTACAATCTGCGGGACCTTTTTGTCGTCATCACCCGTCCTGTTCTCAAAGGCTTCTTTCCACCTTGACACGCACAAGCACCATTTGCAACCACCCTTGAGGCCTACGTCTCGCAGGTTGTTGCCCTGCGCGGCGCTGTAATCGAGAAACTCCTCAGTCACAATGGCGGCGATGCTGTGGTTGCCGAAATCCGACTTGGGCGCTTCGCAGTAGCCGGAGCGTGTGAAGCCTGTCAGAGGCCGTGTGGAGTGGAGAGCCAAGGGCTTCTTGAACACTGGGGTTGGTCAGAAGCCGACTATAGGAAAAGAATGGGCGTGGTATAGCTCAAGACCTGCTGCTCGTACGTAACAGGGATGCAATGCTTCTCTACATACGCGCGACCTCAACGAGAGATTCCTTTACGTACCGTTGAGCGATTGCGACATGTTCTCTTCGTTTGTTTCTTTCTCAAGTATATCTTTTGCAGGATATCTCGAGTACTCAACCCGGACGTCGTGGACCTGCGCGTAGCGTCTCTTTCCTAGGTTTGTGATGAAATTGCGAAGAAAACGCATTAAGATGGGTGGTTCGCGGTGCAGTCGCGCGGCACATAGGTGTAGATGGGCTGCAGTTGTATCATGGTGATGCCCACGACTGCGTCACCAATCTCACAGGGCTGACAGGGATGCGCGCGGGCAGCAAAAGCCCGCCGCCAGATCGGCAAGTGTGATTTGCTTGGCTGGAACCCTGAACCCTAAGCGTCTGATCGACATTGCCAGGGCCCATTGCAATGCTACCGGTCTTGAGATTGCACAAAGGTTCTTGTTGAGTGATTGTGCATGCATTGAGTTGCTTCTGCCGTAGTATGGCTGCCGGCTGTTTGTTCGGCATCCTGCTCCGATTATCGGTCGGTTGGAGATATGCCGCACGAATGAGCTGTGCACGCGGGCGCGCTTTAGCAAGGCTTAGTGGGTCAAACCTACTGAATACAGACAGAACACGAGATTTTGATAGTGCTTCTTGATTGTTTGTACTATGAAGGGTATATATAGACTGACGCGATTCTTTTGTATAACCATTATGCATCGTGGTCGTTACTGCACATGTAGGGTGATTCAAAGTCCCCTGTGTTGATAGTTGATAGGAGAGAGCACAAACTCCGGATCCCAAATGCATCCCATCCGATAGTTGCAGCGCAACGTGTAATGCAAACCAAAACTAAAGAGCAATGCGCCGTAAAGAGTCCCAAAGGACGTGAAATAAATCAAGCCCTCCTTACATGCAACTTGCTGTCGTCTCCATGCAACTTTTGTGGCAGTGGGTATTAGGACCATAAATGTCCATTCAATTGCGCGTAAGCGCTCAAGGTGGTACAAGACTCGCGTGTGCCTCTGATATCAGCGCTGCACCCGAGCGCCTGCTTTGATCTCCCTCTTCATCTCCTCTAATTTCTTGTGCATCTTCAGTAGATCGTTTCTTTGTGCTTCGGTCGGTGGAGACGTAGCTTCGGTCAATCTCCAATACAATTCTTCGTACTTGGTGTAATATTTTTGAAACTTTTGGGACAGCTCGACTGTCTGGCGGAAACTCAGACTTGGGATAGTAGGCGATGTAGTCGACGATGACGTGTCGCCGGGGGAGGGATGAGAGTTGTTATGACTGTAGCGAGAAGCCAGCCCAACATTGATGCTGGTAACCTTGCGAACCTTCGGGGCAACCACGGGAGCGCTGGAGGTATAAGGATCGTCGGACTTCCGCTTGAGAGGGCCATTGCCCGAGGGAGTAGAACCGTTCAGTCTGCCGTTGGTGTGCGACGGGGTAACATTGGGTGTTGCTCGGTCGGCGTTTGGCTTCTTCACAGCCAGGCTGTGATTGTGAATGTCACTGTCAATGTCGTTCGCTTTACGCTTTAATGAACGATCGGAGTTGCCATATGATGACTTCACAGGCGACGCGGACGCTGCGAGAGCCTTGTGGACAGGATGATTATCCTCGAGATCGCTTGCGTTGACTGGAGGCGAAGCCGACAAGGGAGACGGGTTCTTGGGCTTCGTGTTGTAGACAGGCTTGACAGGACGGTGTTGGCGATTCTGGTAAGAGTCACGTGCGACAGACATCTTGGGCTTTGTGCGGGGCGTAGAGTTGGATGAGTTGACTTCGGCGGCAGGCACCTTCTTGGTACGGACTTTGGAGGCTTCAGTCGAAGGGGCTGCTTTGCTTTCGGAGAGGGCGGGCGTTGGTGTTGCCGTAGCTGCTTTTGTGGCGTCTTCCTTCGGCTCCTTTGCAGTTGGCTTTTCCTGTCCTAAAATCCTCTCCTTTGCTGCCTTGCTCAACTTGCTTGCAGCACCTTCCTTGACTGTCTTGACCTCCTTGACCGTCTTGACCTTCTTCTCAATGTCAACCCTCTTCTCCGTGACCTTGTCATCCACTTTTTTTGCGGTAGGCTTCTTCTTGGTGAAATCAGACATCTTGTGTAGGGGCGTTGAGACCTTGGGCTTAGCTTCCAATGGCTTGACCTTTGAGCGCGACAAACATTTGCCATGTCCTCGCTCCTCCCGTGGCAGCAAAATCTGCCAGAGCTTGTCCTCCTTGGTCAATCGAAGGCGGTCAAATGCCTTGATGGCACCCTCAATTGCCTGCTCACGCTCATCAGAAGTCAAGTATGGGAAGCTGTGGGGATTGATCTCGCGGAACGACTTGTCGGTCAGCTGCCACTTGTCTGTGTCCTGAGTAGAGCGTTTGGCAATCTTGGGCAGTATCTCCCGCATGGTAGCAGTGGACGTACGGCATGTCCTAGCGAGAGAAGCTTCACTAGCTGGCTCACGAGCAAGCAGGTGGATGACAGGAACACGAAGAGCAGCAACAATGGCTTCTTGAGCACCACCTGGCTGCGATGTGGGTGGACGCTTGTCCATGGGCGAGGCAGGCATGCTCGGTAGCGGCGAGCCAACTTTGGATGGCCCGAGGCGCACCGGCTTGAACCCTGTCGAAGGGTAGCGGCGGTGACCAGGGGTGCGAACAGGAGTAGCATCGCCAACGATAGTTCTGATGTGCAACAATTGTCAGTCCAAGTATTCTCATGTCACTAATTGTGTGTGTGCATGCATTGCAAAGGGGCAAGGGTTGCTTGAGTTGCTCAAGCGACGACGACAGAGATCGCTGGGCAGCCATGGGGACACCGGGGAGGCATACTTGTTGGCTTCCTTGAACTCTGAGATCGCAGCCATGCTACTCTTGAGACTGGCCAGCGCCGAGTCTACGCCTGCCGTCACATCTGCGGCCTCCTGCACGATGAGGTTGTGATTGATCACGCCGGCGAACTCGAGGCCGTCGTCGCTGTCGCTGCCGCTGGAGTGGTACAGCTCGTAGGTGTGCGTCTCGGGACTGCTCTGCAGTACGTGGGTCTTGTCACCGACTTTGAGTTGCTGCGGTTGTGCTTGTTAGCCGTGGTTGCTCTTGCCATGCTGGAGTCGAGCGACAGCGCGCCACACCAACGCCGTGGGTGCGCAGCAAGCTCCAATGAAGACGGGCACACATACAGGAGTGCGGCCGAAGAGGATCTGCGGAGGCTTTCCACTCCGCATACTCTCGAGGAGCTCGTCGACAATGTCCTGGGTCATTTCCACCTGCATGGCCTGCAGCGGCAGCGGCGTGGCTCCGAAGTCGCTGGTCGGGGCTCCGATGAGGGCAATGCCGCCGGACGGCAGCATCATTGTCGTCATGGTTGGTGTTGTGGCGTGTCGTCCCTGAGGAGAGGCGAGAGAGGCCTGGAGCTCGCACCCGGAGATGTCGTCAAGGGAAGCAATGCATGGAGAGAGCACCCAGGCACGGCGAGGAGGGCGAGCAAACAACCAGCGCGGGCGTGAAGAAGTGGCCCGTCACAGAGCTGCTGGTGTCTGGTCGAGCGTTGGCACTCGTGAAGATGGAGAGCGGACAAAGGGCTCGCGACTCGGAGGACCGTCAGACCAGGTCGGTCAGACTGTCATAGCGCGGTGGTCCCGGAGTCCCAGCGAGCAGGCGTGCACGGGTGTCAAGGTACGCTGCTGAAACGATTGGCCGTCACGAATGGAATGAGTGGGAAGGCTGTTCCAAACGGCGCAGACACGGCGCCAGGGCTCACACAAGGAACAGTGCCAGGCAGAGCCAGTGCTGGTGCTGGTGCAGGAGCGAGGAGGAGGAACACAGCGCCGCAGCCGGTGGCAGTGGGCAGTTGGCAGCGGGCAGTGGGCAGTGGGCACAGCCGAGAGCGTGATGTTGGGCGAGCGTGCATACCACCGGCGGACAAGGGCGGTCGAGAGCGGACCCAGTCGTGCCAGCTCTGGATGCCACATCCAGCGGCGACCCGCACCAGAGGCACCTCGTGCTACCTCGCCGGGGGCGCGCTGCAAGGCTCAGGCCCATTCCATATATGAGCGATACAAGCCATCAGCCGCCGCCGTCAGCCCTCAAGGCTCAGGGTGGGCACGCTCGAGTCTCGCCGTCTGCTGCTCTGCTGCTGCCCCAGACCGCCTGTTTTGCTGAGCGCCCGAGTCACCGTGACCCAGCACTGCGCCATGCACACCGTCGCTGGCTGACCTGAGCATTGCGCCGGGGCCGCGCGCCAGGCTCGGCAGCTCCACCGTCACTCGTGGCAGGCCTCCGCACAGCAAATGGCTCTGCGTTTAAAAAACGACCGCGGCGGAAGACGGTGCCGTACCAAGCACCCTGGTCTCGCATGCCCGCCGGGGCCGGGGATGCGCTGTGCGTGCCTGTTTCACCGCGCCAGCACCAGCGCTGTGTTTGGGGCGGCAGCATCGCCGTGTCTCCTGGCGGCCGCACGCTTCACATTGTTACAACTGCACCTCCATCGTCATCCAGGGCAACCTGGGTGCTCTGGAGAACAGGGGCGCCGGCCGGCAGGGGACCGCAGCACGACGCGGCTTGAGGCGTCGACCGCGAGCATCGCGTCACCCGCGCGCTGTCAGCCGGTCTGGCGGGTTCGCCCCATTCGTCCCATTAGCCAGCATCGGTGGTTAGGTCAGCCGAGTCGGTTCGCGCCACGGACAAGCCATCACAGACGGAAGCCCCGCATCTGGCTCCAGCCTGCAAGACAGGCCATGCTCGTGCTGGCGGCCGCCGCAGCGAATTGCTCTTTGCAGTTGCTGCTCGCAGCGCCGCAGTGCCGCAGACGCAGAGGGCAGCACAGCCAGAGTGGATCTCACCTACATCATCAGGTCACCTCTGTACCCACTCCTGCCAATACTTCCCCACGCATCCAAACACCCATCCATTTGTACAAGCACCCCACCCTGGCACTCGCCCGCTGCTGGCGTGAGGTGACAAACAGGGCAGTCAAGCGAACATGCAGAACAGCGCAGAACAAGGCCCATTGATTCGACCGCGTGAAGCGAGGTAGTGAGCACTAGAAGGCAGACTAGAAATGTACCCGCGTCGGAACTTCGCCTTCGGCTCGGGGATTGCAGGAATAACCGACTGTGGGAGAACATGTTACGCTGCAGCGGCCTGAGTAACCACAGCTTTTGGTAGGCGAGCTCGAGCTTGCTGCATCTCGTCCGAATCATGCAACAAAGCCATTGCTGGCCGGTTCTATATCAAGCACAAATGCAGGCACCAGGCCATTTGCCCTGCAGATGGGCCGTGGTCGATATCTTCTGTCGATAATTGAGCTACCAGCATGTTACTCCAGTAATTTAGATGCCGTTCCTGCATCTCAGACAAGACGCACCAGTTCAACGAAAGCTTCTGGAAAGCTGCATCGTTATTAAATGCCGCGGGGTACATAGATGAGTACGACAAGCTGGCTGCAGTCACCAGACCACCAGGAACAACGAACTAGTGCCAATGCCGCCATTATCGAGCTCGCCCTCGCCCGTGTAACCGCGTCCAAGGACGGGCCAAAGGCCCCATGTCATCGGGGTGCAAGACCGGACGACACCGCGAAAGCATTGCAAGACTGAACAAGGGACGCCAGATAGACGAGTCACCACAACAAGCAGCAATGGGATATCTGAGCATCATCACAACATCATCTAGGCAGTTCAAATCTCGCAATTACTGTGTGACCCTGATGTCCACATCGCCGCTTGTGTAAACCCTTCTTGACATATGAGGCTGACCTGAGGAAGCGCCTCGTCCACCCATTTCTCCCACACCACACCACACCACACCACACCACAACGTTTGCTCTTGCGGCCCAGCCACGACACCCATTTCGGCAGCAAAGTCGGAAATCGTTTGCTCCGGAATCGCTCGCAGTTTGCATGCCCTTCAACTCGACTAGAGAACCTTTAACCCGAATGTTGATCGCCGATCTACAACCCACACACCCTTGCCAGCTCCTCGGTACCTGATCAGCGCCCGTCTTTCTTTTTCCCTGGCTGTCCATGCACCGCAGCCGCCCTTTTGCGTTTGCAATGTGCAGCCACCCCATCAATTCCAGGGCGCCTCTCGCTCGAACGCTCCACTCTTTGAGTGATAGGGAAGGAGCCACACCAAAGCGCAAAGTGCAGCCCAACCCCTCACATTCCAGCTCGTGTTCTGGCGCTTCCCAGATTGATTGTCACACTGCACGCGACCCCATTTGGCAACGCCGCCTAAACCACTTCGGGCAGTCCAGAGCAAAGCCGACTGGGAAAAGTCATGTACACTCAAATAGACTGTATTGGCATGATTCACACCTGCTTTTTGAGTCAAGTCATGGGTTGCGCGACAAGGCGAACGCGAGTGCTGCAAGGGACCTGACGTCCCGCGCACTGTGGAGGACCTTGGTGAGCGCAAGAAGACGTGCGCGGCTTGCTGTGATTGTGCGCCCTGATGGGACTGTGCTCCTGGGGGGCGGTAGTGGCACCAGGCAATACGATCGCCTTATGCCCAGTGCCGTGTGCAGTGTCAATCATAGCAGCCTCTCTATAGGGCGTCGTGTCGTTGACGCTGCTGCTTGTTTCGTTTGCATCATCAAGGGTAAAGACTCAAGGAAAGATGAACTTGTGATGAGCACCGCAAAGTCCCGTAGGTAAGAATTTAGGTCCCATCAAGGTATCGTGTGTTCATTCAGTACTCCAAAAGCAAGTATCCCCCGAGACCAAGATCGGCAAGAATGTCGAAACACTTTGTCATGCCACTCCAATCAAAACGCCTGCAATGCTTACTCCACCCATACCGTTCAAGGCTCAAACTCCAAATGACCAATAACAATGCAGCCGCCGAAGCGTGAGCAAGGGAGTCGAGGCCATGTAGCTCCATGACATTACGACTTGGAGAATAAAAGTGTTCAAGCATCAAGCTCCTCGGGTGTCTGGTGACGAGCGAGAACGAGACGCTTGTACTCGGCGGGGTCCTTGTCCCAGAGCTCGGCAGCCTGGCCGTTGAGAGGGCTTGAGCTAATTGATGTCAGTATTCCGTTGTAAATGATGTGCGTATCTCTCGAAATCGAGCAGAAACTACTCACTTGTTCGGCTCGCCCAACAGGCTCTGCAGACTCAGCAAGACCGTGCCGATGTTGTAGATCGCGCTCCACTTGTCCTTCAAGATGTCCAGACAGATGCGCCCCGAGAAGTCGACGTTGGGGTGGTAGATGGGCGTCTTGAACAGCACTGTTGGGGGCGAGTATGGGTAGTTGCTGGCGAACTCCATGGACAGCTTGAAGACAAGGCCGGCGTAGGGGGTGTCAGCGGGGCCATCGATGGTTGCGGTCCAGAGCGTGATGTCGGCGTCGGAAGGAAAGGCAGTAATGCCAGGTGTGGGCTTCATCATGATGTCCATGAGCTCCTTCTGGAGGCTAATGTTGTCAGCGGTGGGGCGCAAAGATGACAGGAACTGAAGCAGATCTAATGCAAATGACGGATTGGAGGATGAAAAGACGTACCGCTGGGCGACATTGCTACCGGCCATGGCTGTGATTTGGTCTGTTATGTCTTTCGAGGGAGAGCTTCTGGTCGTGTGCGATGAAGGAAGCCCCGCTTAAGCTCGAGTCCGCTTGCTGGTGAGTAAGTTGGCAGGGGAGACGGAACGTTCAAGGTTCTCAGGAGTGATCTAGATGATTACAGGAAGCTGAGTCGCAATCGGGAATACCAACGTGGGAGTTGTGTGATGTGAGCTTGTAGTCGTGAGCTTGCAGTCTCTCGCTGGACTGGACTGGACGATTTGTGTTGTGTTTTGGGTCCCTGCGTCTGCCGGGGTAACGCAGTCGCGTGGGCGATGATCCCTGCACGCGTTTCGCGGCAGAGCTAACCCTTTTTGCCAAAGATTGGCCGTGTCGAGTACTTGCGCTAGGATGTGTTGACTTCTGTCTCTAATATTCACTAAACAACATCTTTGTCCACGAGACAGTGCATAGGATGAGCCTTCAACAAATCGCTGTGATGTCTGAGTGCTACAGTGGATCTGGCATCTTTAGCAAAGTGCTCCCAAATCCAACCAGGCTGAATCGTCTATACTTTCTTTCACCATTGCACATTACGTCTGCTTGACTCCAGCCTCCCCCCATCAGATGCTCTCCAATAGGTTCATCAGGATGAGCTTGAAATTTGGCTTTTACAGCACGCCCGATTGGTAACTTCGACATCTTAGCTTACAGTGGTGATCGAAGCAGAACCACCAGGCTGAACCACTGCCGATGGGCCACGTCCACTCAGCCCCGTAGCCTGTCTGTCAGAGTGCTGAAATATCTCATCGCAAAGTCGACCAGTCTCGACACTCAGTAGTATCAGACTCACCCTATGCCCAGCACGCAATCGTACACAATGCGCATGTTGCTATTGCTCATGATACACAAACTCAAAGCTTCTGTCATCAACCCCACCACAGCCTTGCAGCTGCCTAAACATGTACCTGGGAAACGTTTCGACGACGAGGCACTCATTGGATCTCGAGTCTCGAACGGTCAGACTACTACATCAAGATGTCGCGGAGCCTCGACTTTCGCCGTCTCCGGCACTTACGCTGGTTGCGTCACCTCAGGGCAACGATTGGCAACGAAATGCGCCTCGAATCATCAGTCTGAGAACTCCGTAGTTGTTGACGGTGCACTTTGGTGCACATACTGGTGCTTCTCCAGCAACGAGATATACACAACGAAGGGGGCTGATCCTTTGATTATGCCCAACTGTTTTGGTGATTATTCACTTCAACGGTATGTAGAAACGGAGACGACTACCACTGAAATCTCCTTGGAGACGACCAGTCTTCGAGGTAGAACGGGCGATCCCTTCACTGCAACGGCCACATCGTCTTCCTCCGCCAAAGTCACAGAGAGTACGGACATACCCACTCCCGGTTCCAGTGACGGTGGCAGTGGTCTCTCGGCAGGCGCTATCGCAGGCATTGTTGTGGGCATCGTGTCTGCGTGTGTTGGTGCAGTAGGCACCTGGGTTAGATGGAAGATACACAGGAGGAATCAGGCAGATTTGCAAAACAGGGGCTACGAGATGAGACGTCGTCAGCATTTTCGATGAAGTCGTTGTGAGAGTTGAGGCCAAGTGCGATTTTTGTTGTCGGTTTCCTTTTTCCTCATGATTTACGACTATTTAGTTCTATGTGCCCGCGTTAATAGTGTCTTGTAATCAGTACATCGTATAGTGTGTCTTAACCAGCAACAGAAGACTTCCTTACGAGATATCAGAATTCCAGGGCATTGGGCCCTCAAAGGTCATCCAGCCCTCCCATCTCTTTCTCCTCCACTAGTCTTCGTTCAAGACTACATCTCAGTACCCGGTGCTGTTCCAGAACACCCCACTGCTTCAGCCGATCATCTTCCTTATCCCAATACACCGCCCATCCAAACCCACCATTCTCCTCTTCTACAGCTACGAGACTCTCGTCATCCTGCAGGGTCAGGCCCTGCTCATCCTCTGTCCAATCCCAAGAGCCTACTGTGTGCTGCTTCGCTTCTGTCCTTGGGCCATATTTCAGCTCACGAGTCTCGCTGTCTGCATATATCCAATTGAGCTTCGGGCGCATGGGTTTTGACTTCGCTTTCGACGAGGTAGGTGTCGTGCTTACGAGCCCAAGTATGGGCGGCGCGGGCATCGCACGGTGGGGCATGTCTAGGTCCTCGGTCGGAAAAGGATAGAAGAAGCCGGTAAAGGGATGTGGGACCTCGCCGCCATTTGGATCAGCCTTGGGAAGGCCAGTCTTGGAGTCCTTCGGCCACAATCGTAACTAGACCACAAGTCAGTTGGCTGGGCTGCGTAGGTGGTGGTAGCTCATACTTTGCCATCCTTCAGCACGATGATTGCTCCGTGCACCTCGTCTTTCTTGCGGGACTGCGCCTCGCAATACACATCTAGGTAGAAGGGCTCCTGGCGCTCTGGTGACTCGGCTTCTTCGTCCAGCAGCTGTTGTTGGTGAACCGCTTCACTTGCGCCAACGGCTGTAGGAATTCCAGCTATTGTCAGCAGATCTAGTAGCACCATTGTTCAAATTTGGCCTGATTGTTGCAACAATACACGGAGTGTTTTGGGTTTCCACGCGGTCGCGACATGGTGCAGTGACGACAGCTTCAAGAAAGCTGGCTGTTGAAGCTGGCTAGAATGCGGCGCGATGCTGTCATCGCTCGCGCGACTGTGGAGACGCGCTTGTGGGGTCTATTTTCGGACCAATGCCCACCTTGGCGTCTCTACACCTAACACTCTACTGCTTCAGGGCGAAGTTCATTGACATTCGCCAGCGGCACCACCGAGAGTACTTTTGCTAACGATCTTTCGCTTTCGGAGAAATCAAGCTGATGATCCACGAAGTCTACGATGCAAATGCACATGGTCAGCAGACGACGATAAGACGAGTAGATGCCGCATTACCACTTGAAATCTTGCCTATCCTACACGAAACTACGCATAAGCAGCCTTGACGAGTGAGGTTTTCGGCTCAAATGCTCCCTGCTCTTGTCTCGGCATCATGCATCTGGCTTACAGAGGGCAATCTTGAAAGCCATCATGATCTTTCATCTCTCTTCTGCACTGTCAGTCACTTTAGAAGATGTTGCCATGAGCCCCTCTCCAGGATTTTTTGCGCTCCGACAAAGGTTTCGTTGCGCTCTCAGGGTTAGAGTACTCGTGAATTAATTGTGAGTTGGTAGCATGTTCGCTGGCTCTTAAGAAATGTGTACATCAGGTTGCATGGTGGAGGCCGTCGTTAAGGAGATGCTTGCTAGGTAAGCAGTAAGAGCTTGTGTCAACGTGGCTTGGGATGTTGTGATGGTGGTTGCGAGCGACGAGTTTTGTTCAATCATCGATTTACCAATGTGAGGAAGAGTGATCGCAATCAGCTGCCAAAGTCAAGTATAGCTCAAAGACGGTATTCCCTGCTCTGAGGAACCATCACAGTTTCACTCAAAGATGCCCTAATGTATACAAGATTTCTAGCAAAGCATTGTTTGGACCGGGTCTCGCTTTACTGAAGGAACTCCCAGCACGTCATACTAATGAACACGCATTCAGTCTGATCCATGGTCAGACAGGGTCACTTGACGCGACTTCCAGGCAGCGCGCCTACTTTCCATCCACCAACCCTTCGGACCACAATCCTCAGAAAGCTGCCAGCTCGACCATTCGGGTAGTTTGTCCCATAAAGCTTGAGGGTCGTCAATAGTTAGGGAAGACCAGGATTCGAAATCGACAATGTAACTGTTTCAGATCAGCCTGATGCCAGTAGTTGGGTGTACTACACTCACCACTTGCTCTCATCTTCATCCCACACGATGTTGCGCAAAGCACAGTCTTCATGATCGATTCGGCAGGACCAGAGCTCCCTTGCGTAAAGTCAGTATATTCATTCCCATGCCCACTGTCAGAAACTTACAGCAGGGCAGCCTTGAAAGACTCTCGTATCTTGTCGCGTCCCTCTTTGTCTTTCCCAAACCAAAACATGTCATATTTGAGCTGCTGGCCCGGCACTTTGGTCATCAGGATTCCGATCATAAAACCTCCAGCCATCGCCTGGTCATCTATATCCGGCGTCAAAGGGAATGCACTGGCGTCCAAGAGCTGAGGCGTATGTGCACTATTCTTATTGCGCAGACGTCGGAGCGCAACGACCTCGTTCGAAGTGTGGTGATGTGGGACCTCGACTGGGTGCGTCGCTTGGTGTAACAACTCCTCTGCGTAAGCAAGCTTCCGAAGATTTGACTCTCGTTTGTTGAGGCTGCCATCCTTGGTTGTTGCCTCCTGGCAGCTCTTGAGATGCTCTTTGTAGAAATGAACGTTCCTCCCGTGGCCTTTGATCCTTCGTCGCATTAGTTCTAAGAGAGATGGAGCAGGGCGCGTGGCAACATACTGGTATTTGACTTTCATGGTGGCTTCTTTGACATCGTGGAAGTAATCCTCTGGGTCGTAGATGCAGGTACATTCAAAGACCTGGCGGGCTTCGAACGGCGGCTCCCCCTGCTGATAGACCAAATGCGACAAAGGTTTCGTAAGTACCCAGTGTGATCCACCTGAGAAGCAGAAGACCCTTCCAATGAGCGCCTTGTCCTTGTCGTCGAAAGTACTCTCGGAAGCAGACTCCATCTTGAAGAGTGTATGCGCGCGTTGGGCGTCGAACGTGTATCTGCCACAGTGCCGGTAATGCGATCAGGGAGTGTGCAGTTCGATGTTCAGGTGTGTGTTCAAATATGAGAGAAGTAAAGAGCAAACGTACTTCGACCAACTCGCGAAGGCTTAGCGCTAGGTGTGGCTACCCATCTTTCACTTCGCACAACACACACAGCACAGTACCCAGTCTGCAATCGGAGATATAAAATGCATACCCTTTCACTGAACACCAAAACATTCCACCTTGGAGCCTTGCAACCTTGTACATTTAAGATGCTGGCCACACTTCCCCTGTTCTGCCCCGTCACAAAATACCTATCAGTCTTACTCAACTCGTCTGGAATAACATAGAACCAACATGACCGGCCGTGGTAAGTATTTTGTCTTCTATACGAGACTTTCCTTTTTGCTGACCCCATCACCTCCAGAATCGCAAACAGAATCTGTCAATCGACTCCCGGAGTACTATTTGAATGCCAAACAAGTCCTTGAACAAGGCATGCCTGCTCTTTATATTGGAAATCCGAGAACTCAGACTGTATCGAAGCCGGGTGCTATCAAAACCAACTTCTGTGGTGACTTGGCCAGATGGTCCCAATTCACTCAAGATGTTCTAGACTTCTGGAAGTCTGAGTCAATAGCGGATGACCTCGAGCGCTGCGCCAATCTCCCTGTTGCCCCGGATCCTAAGATCGAGAAGCTCAACCCACATACGACGATTGCCGAATGCATCCAATGTGGAGGCGAGATCTCAGTCTCAGGTAGGTTCTATCAGAATGCACTCGCTCCCGTGGTACAATGTGTTCAAACGCTAGGGGCAAATGACGGCTCTGGTCCTCTAGCCATGACGTTTGGAGACGCCTGGATTCGTGACGAACGCATCAATGAGCAGCTTCCAGATGTGGTTGGCAAGGTACAGATCGGAAAGAATCTCGAAACTCGCCTTGTTGGTGAGATCAAATTCCCCTTCACAGTAGACATTCATCGGATGCTAAAGAATGCTCGCGAGGGGAGGTCTACCACCAAGATGCGTGCGATACTGGGTAAGTCATCAAATTTCACCTTCGTTACTACAAGCTAAAATCGTGCAGGTCAGATTGTAAAATACATGCTTGGTCACCGCCTTAAGTATGCTTTCCTCTCCAACTATGACTCCACAACATTCCTGAAGCTCGAGCACTTCGTCCAGGGCGATGATACACTTCGGCCAAAGATAGTATTTTCTGATGCGATCAAGGCCGACCAGATTGTTAATACGGATAAAAAGGCTATGTCCATCAGCGTTCGTCTAGCCCTGTTCTACTTGGTACACAAGGTATTCTCTGGTAATGACGAGGACTGGCGTATATCCCAACAAATGGCAGATGTCATCGACGACGAGAAGTGGCTGACACCTGAAACTGCATCTAACCACCCTCTCAACACGCCTTTCGGAAGCATGGCCGAGCAGATCGAGCGTCGAGGTGATTCGGATTCACCCACTGAGGATAATGGTGCGATATCACATCAAGATGATCCCAATCCATTTCTGCGGCAAGCAGGTGCGGGCCATAGGTCCAACAGAGCGATCGGCTTTGGTCCTTTGTTGACGATGGGGCATATCTACAACCTAAGCGCTGAATCTGAGACACCTACGAGGCCAGGAATCGGGAGGCTCCCTACAAAGGCCCCTGGTCCTGTGCGAGATGAGCCACGAAAGGCAGTCCAACCAAGCCTGCAGAAAGAAGCTCAAATGGCCAGGCAGAAAAAGACTTCCTCCACCGAGCCACAGGATTTGACTACGGGTGTAGAAGACCTATCTGTAAGTGACGAGTCCAGCCAAGAAGAGACAGACTCCTCTTCCTGAGACCAGCAGTCTCTCCTAGCCCTTGCAACCAAGGTAGGTCAGCCACGCAGACGAGTTGGCGTAGTTCCCGACCCTGACGACAACAAAAGAGCACGCTGCATTTCTCTTGTGGAGTGTACAAACAAGGTATCATATGCACGTAGATGAGTAGTGGTTTGTCCCCTTCTCATAGCAGAATAACACAGAGAAAAATAACGTTGATAATCACAAAAAAAAAACCCTCAAAGTTGCCAGCCTCTTCCGCAGTGACGCAGAATCGATCGCCGTTGATCTCCATCTTGCCGGCGCGAAAGCAAATAATGAGATGTAGCTAACATGACAGAGAATTGTACGTGATGTGAGTGGAGCTAAATAGGTTGAGGCACACATGTATCATCACCAAGTTTCACTGCGTCGGAAGATATCACTGCAGAAGAACAGCATGCGTCTGTGTACACCGTATTCTGCCTACTGTACGTAATGCAGCACTGTCTACTTCCGGGAGGGCGTGGAAGCACTTGCGCCACTTGAGGAAAGGAAACGATGCTTGACTGAGTAGACTGTGAGAACGGAGTCGATTCATATGAACAAGGACTCGACGATGCTAATGCTGAGACGGCGAACGCAACAAGGAAATTACGCGACAGAGGTGGTATCTCTAGACAAAAGAAGACGCCGACAAACACAATAACAACGACGACGACGACAGCTGCTCAGAAGACAAGCTATGCTTCGCCCAACCGCTCTGCTCGACAGCTCATCGCTCCCCCATGTCCTGCAAAGGCACATACCTCGCCTCCTCCTTGTTCCTCCTCCAGGCGGCCCAACTATCAGAGACCCAGTCCCTGGCGGCGCCCAACAAACCCTGAGGCTGGAAGTCCTCCTTCTCCTTCTCGTTCTCGGGGACTTCCGCGCCGGGATCGAGCAGACTGACCTTCAGCCATGCAGGGCGGTGCCAGAACTTGAGGTGCAGTGAGGACAGCACAACGGAGACGGACGAACACGCCATGGCCGCGCCGGCAGCCATGGGATGCAGGCTCAGGCCCCAGGGGAGGAAGAAG
Organism: Stagonosporopsis chrysanthemi; assembly: GCA_022560025.1. Taxonomy (NCBI): domain Eukaryota; kingdom Fungi; phylum Ascomycota; class Dothideomycetes; order Pleosporales; family Didymellaceae; genus Stagonosporopsis; species Stagonosporopsis chrysanthemi. The sequence continues at coordinate 139,658 of JAFISE010000005.1, read as the reverse complement.
CCCATTGCAAACGGCAGGCCGACGAAGTTGTACATGCATGCCCATGCCAGGTTGAGCTTGATGCGGAAGAAGATTGCGCGGCTGAGGATCAGGCTGGCAGGGATGGCGAGCAGGTCCGTGTTGGACATGAGCACGATGGAGGCGGCTTCCATGGCGACGTCCGTGCCGGTGGACAGGGCGATGCCGATGTCTGCGCTGGCGAGGGCGGGCGAGTCGTTGATGCCGTCGCCGACCATGCCGACGACGAGGCCGCGCGATTGCAGGTCTGCAACGATGGCTTTCTTATCGCTTGGTGTGGCGGAGGCGTGCACGTCGACCGAGTCGATGCCGACGGAAGCTGCCACGACGAGGGCCGAAGCGGAGGTGTCGCCAGTTACAATTGAAGAGCTGATGCCGAGGCGCTTGAGAGCGATAACAACGGCGCGAGCGGAAGGCTTGATGGTGTCTGAGAGGCTGAGTGCGCCGGTGTACGTGGTACCAATGGCGGTGTGGATTGTGGTAATGCCGGCGGAGCGGGACTGCAGGTTGCGGGTGTTGGGGTTGGGCGTGAGAGGCTCATCGACAAGGTCGGGTACGTTGACGCCATTAGAGAGGAGGAAGGTAGCATTGCCAATGAGGACGGTGTAGCGTGTGCGTGGGCCAGAGACGGCGGCTTCGACTTGGGCGCTGATGCCTTTGCCGACTACAGCCTCGAAGTCACCTACAGCACCATCGAGGCTTCCATCGGGTCCAAGGCGGAGGTGCTCTTTCGCCGAGCGAACGATAGCTTTCGCAATGGGGTGTTCAGAACCCATCTCAGCGAGGCCAATCAACGTCCACCAGAGGTTCTTCTTGCTGGCCCACTCGCCCTGAATATCAGCCTTGGACACGCTCATCTTGCCGACCGTGAGAGTACCCGTCTTGTCGAAGATGATGTGGTTGATCTTGGTGGCTGTCTCTAGAGCAGCACCCCCCTTGACCAAGATGCCATGCTCAGCGCCAACACCAGTACCGACCATGACAGCGGTAGGAGTTGCAAGGCCGAGAGCGCAAGGGCAGGCAAAGACAATGACGGCAATGCACAGCTTAACGCAGACCATGATTTTGCCGCCGCTAGCGTGGTTGAGGAAGACCTTGGGGGGATAGGGCAGGATATGGCTCAGGACCATCCAGGCGACGAAGGTGGCAAGACCGAGAGTGATGATAATAGGGACAAAGTATCCGGCGACGGTATCTGCCAGACGTTGAATTGGTGCGCGGCTAGTCTGCGCCTCCTGCACGAGTCGGACGATCTGGCTAAGCTGGGTGTCACGACCAGCACGAGTGACAATGAACTCCAAGCGGGCCGCGCCGTTGACGGTACCAGCAATGAGCAGGGCGCCCTTCTTCTTGAGAATGGGCATAGCCTCACCGGTGACCATACTTTCATCGATATAGGACTCTCCGCGTGTGACTGTACCATCTGCTGGAATCTTGTCACCGGGACGAAGGATAACCACATCACCGACCTCGATGAGCTCAGTGGCGATCACTCGCTCCTCGGCAGCATTGACGTCCATGGACGGGCGGCTGTCTTTCTCGTCAACCGCGTCCCAGCTCTCTGAAGCCTTTGCGGCGGCGATGGGATCAGCATAGATGGAAGCCATAGAGGGTGCGAGAGACATGAGTCTTGACAGTGCCTTGGACGTCTGGCCCTTTGCGCGGTTCTCGAGGAAACGACCCAAGCTGATAAACATAAACAGCATAGTGCTGGTGTCGAAAAGAGTTGTAGGCTTGGTGTGGGGTGGCACACAGATCGATACCAGCATCGACGCAACACTGAAAAAGAAGGCTGCAGAGGTACCGAGCACGACCAGGACATCCATGGTCGGGGAGCCGTGACTGAGTGATTTGTAGGCGGAGATGTAGAAGCGCTTGCCGATGCCAAATTGCACCGGGATGGTGAGAGCGAGACAGACAACGTCGCCAAGGTAGAGGCCGGGTATGATCTTGATCCTGCCGTAGTCGAGGAAAGGCAAAAACATTGGGAAGATCATGCTGGTGAGGAAGACAGGAAGAGCGAACCAAGCCGAGACGATGAGCGCTCGCCTCCATTCCTGGATCTCTTTTGTCTTGGCCAGAGATTCAAGTTGCGCATCGTTGTCGTCTGATTCTGAGAGAAGCGCGTTGTACCCAGCGGCTTCAACGGCCTCGACCACAGCTCGTACACCGATAATTTGTGGCTCGCGCTTGATGACAGCTCGTGAGGTTGCGAAATTGATCTGTGCGGAGGTGACACCGGACCGATTTCTTAGGATACCTTCAAGTTCCTGGGCGGCCTCGATGTCTGGGAGACCGTAAATCTTGAGGTGGATGGGCGCGTTGTTCGAGGATGACTGTTGCAAGCTTGCGTCTTCTGACGACAATACCGTGGCGTCGAAACCACAGTCGTCGATGATCTCGGCAATCTGCTCTGCACTCAGCTTCGAGGGATCGTGCACAAGCACCGCACGGTTGGCGAGCAAGCTGATGTTGAACTGATAAACACCCGCTACATCCTTGAAGCCATTCTCGATCGCAGATGTACAGGCACCGCAGGTCATACCCTCAACGGCTACAGTCGTAGTCATGGTTCGCGACTTCTTCCCACGCCTGCTCTTCTTTGGCGCGGGTGAGTCAGCAACGGTTTCCAGCACCTTTGCGTCGAATCCAACGTCTTCTATTGTCTCGGCGAGCTGGTCGGGGGTAATGATCTTGCTTGAGTGCTCGATGACGGCGCGCTCGGAGAGCAGGGATATGCTGAAAGACTTGATTCCCGCAACGTCCTTGAAAGCGCCCTCGACTGCAGAGGTGCAGGCGCCACACGTCATGCCTCCGACGGAAAGTGTGGTGGTTGAGAAGCCGTCGTCTGCCAGCAGTGCGTCCTCTTCGTCTTCCGAGTCGCTCAGGAAGTGGTCGTCGGTCGTACGCGTGGTTGGCAGGTCGGTTGACAGCACCTCGGCGTCAAAGCCCCTGTCTTCAATGATCTCCTTCACGTCGTCGGCAGATATCACCTCCGGGTCGTGTGAGATGACGGCGCGCTCCATGACCAGACTGATGGATACGTTTCCAACTCCTGCCACGCCTTGGAAGCCTGTCTCGATAGCAGAGGTGCATGCGCCACATGTCATGCCCTCGACCTTCAGCGTCGTTGTGGCCATGTGCGCGGGGGCGCCGTTCGCAGGAGCCATGTCGGTTGAGTGTGAAGCGTCTCGCGCTGTGGAATCCCCTTTCTCGTGTTGTCGTGGGCCCTACGGGGCGTATGCAAGTCCGGCAGTCAGCGCGGCGCGGACTGGGGCGTTTCGTATGAGGCGGCGAGGACGGAAAATGAGCGGATCGACGGGTCTTATGGCGACATGCGAAGGAGAGATGTCGCTGGGGATCGGCGCAGAAGAAAGGAAACGGTGTGCAGTGTCCAACAGCAGAAGACCAGCTTCGATAGTGCCAGATGGCGAGGTAGATTAATGTGTCGCTGGGCAGAGGGCAGTTCCGGGCGCTGAGTAAAGCACCGCACTCGCGGGCCGGCAGGGTGGGGACACGACAGGACTCCCAAGACCGTTTAATTGGGTTGCTATGTTAGGATCGAACGCCGCGGGCTGCAGAGCGTGCGCTTGCTTTGTCACGCTGTCAGCCAGGGAGTCAGACGGCAGGACCCAGGTATTGATTGTGTTCAGCGAGGCAGTTCGGACGGGGAGAGCCAGGAAAGACGTGCGAGTGGAAATGCTCGCTGTGCTGCTTATACTGCCGCCCGCCACCCGCCGTGCTGCGGCGAAGATAGCCTTTGGGCTCTGGGCGGTCTGAAACGGGAAGGTCCTCGAACTGCTCAGACGATGCCGAGCTGAGACGAGCGCAGCCTCAGGCTGGCGGAACGCCCGGCCCTGCAGCATGGGGCATTACTTGCAAGCGAAAGACGCTGATGCTAGGCGAGTCGAGCCTGCGTTTCGACGATGGCGCTCGCTCGTCGTGCTGCTGAGCGCAGTCTGGAGCCGTGGCTAGGCGCCGCCACACCCAGTCATGGAAGCATGCAGATTGTCGAGCGCACATGGCCTTTTGCTGGCGGGCGTTGCAGTGCCAGCCTCACCAGTGCTGTGCGCGCGGTGGACCTGCGCTTCTCCCATGTCTCGCACAGCGCCAATGAGCACGTTTCATGTTCCGGACAGCCTCGCTCAGGCACAGGGCACATTGCGTGAAACGAAACCCTCGCCTGCACCCGCCACAGGGGAGACAGGCCAGAAACGGCCGTCGCTGAACAAAGACATGGCCATGTTCTGAGCGAGCAAACGCGAATGGCTGCTGGCCGGCCTAGCGCACCGAGAGATCGTGGGGCAGCTCGGGTGGGGCAACGCCTTCCACCGCCAAGATCGCAGCTGCCTGCGCCATCAACACGGCAGCTAGCTGTCTCGAGAGCTCAGTTCGGGCTCTACCAACTGACAGTCCTCAACCCTCGAAGCTGCCCCGCACCGCCATGGAGCAGACCAAGGCGCTCAACGCGCTCGAGCCTTTCCTCGCCCTCAGCAAGTCTGCAACCTCGCCGCGCGCCGCCTCAGACCTGGTCGTGCAAGCCACCAGCGCGCCAAATACCTATGTCTTCGCCGAGCTGCTGCAGACGCCCAATATCCAGAACCTGCGCAGCTCGCAAGAACATGCACCGTACCTGACGCTGCTTGAGATCTTCGCCTGGGGGACGTGGGCAGACTACAAGGGTAATTGCTATCCCCACCACCTACAGCCTATCGAGACGGTAGCAGCAGCAGCAGCAGCAGTAGTAGACGACGACTAACAAACGCACCCAGCCCGCCCCGAGCTGCCCAAGCTCTCCGCCCAACAACACCAGAAACTCCTCCTGCTGTCCCTGCTCCCCCTCTCCCACTCGCACGCCACCCTCACCTACGCCCACCTGCTCTCCGCGCTGGACCTGCCCACCCCGCGCGCCCTCGAGGAGCTGCTCACAACCGCCATCTACGCCGGCCTGCTCACCGCGACGCTTGACCCCGCACACTCGCTTGTCTCGGTGACGTCTATTGCGCCGCTGCGCGACCTGGCCCCCGGCTCGCTGCCCGCGCTGCAAGCCACGCTGCAGACGTGGAGTCAGCGGTGCGACGCTGCGCTGGGCGATTTGGAGGCACAGGTCGAGAAGGTGAAGCAGGGGGCTGTGGAGCGCGAACAGCTGCGGAGGAAGAAGGAGAGGGCAGTCGAGGTGCAGAGTGAGGAGAAGGGGACGGGAAAGAGGGGGTCTGATGCGAGGGCATATGGGGACGAGGATGCCATGGATATTGACCAGGAGGGGGGCAGCGGGAGGGTGACGAGGGGCACGAAGAGGGGCGCTGGGGGGTTTGGGTTTGGCGGGGGGAGGCGGTTAGGATGAGTGGCGACGAGGCGAGGGAGAGTGGTGGAGCAACTCTCTAGGCCAGCCCTACTCGCTGAACTCATGTACCTACAGAGTTGGCACACAGCCACGAAGCATGACAGGGCAGCACGACAGCCCACAGCACGTCTTCTTTCACAACTAGACACAACACGACATAATGCAGACACGACCCTGAAGTTACATGCTCGATTACAGCTATCTCGTGGTGACCATGCATCCATGCATCTATCCTACCCATCCCATTTCGTCCCAACCAAACCAAGCCAGTCAGGACCCGTCTGAACTGGACCTCTATATACATGCAAAGCCCGCGCCTGCGCCCATGCCCAGCCCAAGACTAAAACCCGGGTATCCAACAGCTTTCCCTTAATATTTTCGGGGACCGGGAGAAACGCCTCTATGTGCAGGAACGGAACAGAGCCAACAATACCAACAGAAACAAGGGGGTAACAGGAAAAAAAAAAAAGAAGGAAACAAGGGGAACGAGAAACAGAACGTGGGAGAACAACGCCATGCAGTGCATTGCAACCAACCCCCGAACAGACCGATGAGCAAGAAGACCAAGCAGAGAACAACAGCGACAGAGAAGGAGCCTAGGCCGAAGCGGATGGCGGTTCCACGGGAATGAGCGCAGGCAGATTGGTGAATTCAGATTCCCGCTCAGGCCATGTAACCTCCAAGCTATGCTCAGTCAACGGCCAAGGAAAGGCCGCCTAAGCCGGCGCAGCAGGCTGCCTCAGCGGCTGATCCTGCTGCGGGGCGTCGCCCTGCGTTGCCGCGGCTGCAGCAGCCTGCTGTCCAATGTGCACGAGCGAGTCGAAAGTCCGCAGCGCCTCGCGGGTGGCGTCGATGTTGAGCTCGCCACGCTCCTGGGCCTGCTTGAGGTACTCTTCCCACTCGGGGTCCATGGGGACATCTGCACCGCGCTCGCGCAAGGCAGCGGCGTGCAGGAGGCGGGCGTTGAGTTCGAAGCCGACGCTTGCGTCGAGTTCATCTTGTGCGTCGTCTTCGCTCTCGCTGTCCGAGTCGGCCATCTCTGTGTCTCTGCCGCTGCCATGTCGTGGAGCTGCTGTGCGCGCCTGGCCTGCGTCCTCGGCGGTAGTCGGCACGCGCTCGATTTCCACCTCGATATCTGTTTTGACATTGATGCCTTTACGAGTGGCCAGCCGGCTGTGGCGGTTGTCAACCCATTCGCCGATCTCCATGCCCGTTGTGTCGACGACCTTGACGCCCTCGTCGCGCTCGTACCGCTCGCGCGCCCAGAGCGTGCCTTCCCACCGGCAGAACCCCTGGATTTCGCTCTCGGTCAGCCCAAGGCGGTCGAAAGCATCAAACAGGCGTCGGTGGTGGGGAAAGCGACCGAGGCGCTTCCGGTGCGGCCCGTGGGCATAGTTGAGGCCGGGATACCGCGCTTCGATGGTGTCGAGAGAGCCGTAGAAGTTTGCCGTTTCGATGCGGACTTCGCCGACCAGGTTTTTGGAGAGGTGCGCAGAGAAGGAGGGCGGATCTGTGGGGGATGGCGAGGGGAAGAGCTGGCTGTAGACGAGCACCGAGATGGGATTTTTGCGGTGCATGGTCGCGGTTGTCGCGGTGGTGCCGCAGAGAGAGGGGAGAAGTGGTCGTAGGAGAGTTGGTGAGGCGTGCGCAGGCGGTGTGCGAGGGGTGCGAGAGTTGCGAGGGGTGCTTGGTATTGCAGCTGCTCGCAGACGGCTGTCTTGTGTCGCAGTTGTCGAGGTTTGGGGGGGTGTCGGTTTGCGTGCGGCAAGCGCTGGAGGGTGCTGTTCGCTCCTTCTGCGCGGGTGTGGCTGGCTAGAGAGGCGTGACAGTCAAACTGCGCCGCTACTTGGCTTCTGCTAGTCAGACGCTCGGGAAGAGAGCCTGCTGACCGTGCTGCCTGAGCGAGTCACAGACCGGGGGTGCGTGGGAGGGACCGGTCGGCTGCGTCGCGGAGAGGTGCGTTTTGCTGGCCGAGGGCGAGGATGCGTGCGGAGGGCTTGCGTTCGGCGAGGCTGCAGGACGGCCCCGGTTTTGCTGGGAGATGAGCGTCGGGGGACGCGGCGTCGTGACAGGGCCGGCTCGGGACTCGGGACTCGGCCGTACAATGGCAACGGCAATGGCTATGGCTATGGCAACAGCAGCGCCGTGGGACGAGATACAGGGCAGCAGCAGGAGGAGGCCGTGGGAGAGGGCTCAACAGCGCAGGGGCAGCCCTCGACGGGATATACTGTGTAGCAGCCAGCAGCCCGCAGCCCGCAGCCTGCAGCCCGCAGCCCACAGCTCACCGCCAACTCGACCCTTCTAGTCCAGGGACAACCCACACTTTGTCCAAGACGCCCGCCGAATGCCACTTCTAGAACCAGGGTCCACCGTGCGCTCCAATGCCGCCCGTCCCTGCGCGGCAAATCAGCTCCGCGCAGCCCTCGCTTGCCACGGCGAGCCAACTCGAAACATGCCGTCAGTCAGTCGCCTGTCGCACTGCTGCACCATGGGTCGTCGTCTTCGCTGTCAGGACTTGTTGTGCGAGTGCGTTGTTCTGCATGAGCATGAGGCCAATCGCCGCCGCCGTGCTTCGAGCCACTGGCTGTCCGCGCCCCACTGCCTCGAGTCTGCGACCCGCCGGCAAGGGCGCAACTGAAAACAATGCGCCTGCGCGCCTGCCCGCCCTTGGTAGCTACCATGTGAGGGGACCGTTATGCCGACGCTGTGAATGCGCTGTCACGGTACAATTCTTTGTTTGGCCTCTACTGCCGACGCCACCCAATCAATCACTTGCGTTGCAGCCGGAACACCTCCACCACGACCTCCGCTCTTGTGCACTCCCTGATTGGGCAACTGTGCCCAACTTCAGTCCACGACACTGCTTGCATGCATCACGTCACCTTGAAACTTAACCTTGACCCGACAGCATAGCAGTCCTGCCAGTCACCTTAACCATACTGTAGTTACACACAGCCTTTCCTGCTTCTATACACCTCACCACAAATTGGAAATATCAAGCATAGTCGTCATCACCTGGCGGAAACCGTCATGAGATCCAAGTCATTATTATCTCGAGGTACCTAGTGTACATGATCTGGACTCTAGCTCTGATGCTCGACAAGCGTCGACTTAAAGTCAACAACATTGCATTGCATGTGAGCGCCCACTCAGGTATGAGGTACCGGTTCCTCATCCTGTTCCCATAGCGACCTTGACCCCGTGTGTCGAGCTTACAGTCTCAAGAGAGAGGCAAGCAGGACAAGCCGTAAGGTTGTCAGAGGATGTGATACAGTGACAAAGCAGCTTACCACTGAGCCTCGGCGTTGGCCTGATCAGCCCAGGTGTCGGTAGCAACAGTGCCAGCGTCCTCGCTACCCCAGTCTCCAGTAGCCGCAGCGCCAGAGTCCGCGCCGGTGTCCCAACCGCCAGCAGCGGCAGCACCAGAGTCGGCAGGAGCGTCCCAACCACCACCAGAACCACCTCCATAGGTATCGGCGCCACCGGCGGGCTCAGGGCAGCGCTTCTCACCATGGCCGAACTGGTAGCAGTTCTTGCACTTCACGCGACTCCAATCCTTCGGCTTGTCACAGTCACGGCTGTGATGACCCTCGGCGTCGCAGTTGCGGCAACGCTCGACACGAGGCTCAGGGCAGTCGGAGGCGTTGTGGCCAGGTTGAAGACAGTTGAAGCAGGTGCGACCTCCTCCACCACCGCCAGCACGAGGCTTCATGGGCTCGGTGCAGTCAGCTTTGCGATGGCTAGGCAAAGTTAGCAGGTTGACCCGGTCTGAGCGTGACGACGTACCCTTCCAAGCCGCAGTTGAAGCAACCTTGCCCTCCTCCACCGGAGCCACCCTTGGTACAATCGCGCTTGGTGTGACCAACCTCACCGCAACCGAAGCAGGCTCGATCACCCGAAGCACCACCCTTGGGACAGTCGCGCTTGTTGTGGCCGACCTCGCCGCAGCCGAAGCAAGCACGGTCACCTCCACCGCCACCTGCCTTCTTGCTGTAGCCAGAAGAGCCGAAGGTGTTGTTGGAGTCAGTAGAGGCACCCCAGCCACCATCGCCAGAGTCAATGGGAGCGAGGTTGAAGCCATCATCGGGCGTGGAGCCGGAAGCCTTACCGCCCCAAGAGTCCGCGGCAGAGTTGCTGTTGCCTTGAGCGTTCTCTTTGTCCTTCTCGGACTGCTCGAGTGCACGGTGGGCCTTGGAGTTCTTGTGCTGCGGCCAGTCCCGGGTGTTGATGGTGCGGTCGCAGAGCTCGCAGAGGGTCTTCTGGGGCACCAGCTCCTTCATACCCTTGTAGGGGTTTGATGCCATTCCGGGCTGCAGGTTGAGGACTTGCACACGACCCATGGCTGCTGGTGAGTAGTTGCTGAAGTGAGCTGTCAAGCTGCGACATAGTCAGTAAAGCTGTAAGAGCAAGGGCAATTGCCACGAGTGAGGTGAGCGAAGCGCGATGCGACTCAGGATCAGTACGCGGAGTTGTTGCTTGGCAAACAAATGCGAATTGGTGAGCAAAAGTGAAGCTCTATCAGCACTTACAGTATGATATGTAGGCAATGGCTGCCGTAGGAATAGCAGCGGAGCAACGGGCGTTTTCGAATGAGTGGCCGCAGTCTTTTGTGGGGTGAGGTGGGAGAGAAAGGCGGCGAGCAGGTGGAGTTTGGCGACAGAAATAAACAGAAGGCAGGAGCAATAGCAACCGTGCGCAGCTCGCTATTGCAACAGCACGTCATCCGACCAGGCAGAAACAAACTAGCTGGCGGCAGGCAGAAGATGATGAAGTGAAAGTGAGAAAGATGCTCATCGCTGGTTGGCCAACTTCAGAGTGAGAGCAGGTAACGGCCGGGGTTGCGGCTGGCTGCATGGCAGTGTAACATATTTGAGCACCTTGGGCGGGTCTCGGTAACCTAGTAGATGAGGTAGGCAATCGCTCAGTGGGCTACCCATGGATGGTGTGGAGAGATCTCTCAGTACGGTTGAGACACCTAGCATGCGGGTGTGGTTGGCGTTGAATAGTACCAGGATAACGACAGTATCTTACAAGCTTTCCTCCTGACAGCAGCTTTTGCTCAAGAACCAGCGATGATCCCCTCTTCGCCGGTGATGGTCTCTTCCGGATCCCTCTCCGACTTTGGAACTGGAGATCTCCATCCAGTGCAAGCTTGCACGAGTGTCACGATGATGGCCAGTCCTGTAGCTGCGTAGAACAGAGCTTGGAGAGCGTCTTCGTATGCACTCACAGCGATCTCTTTCTCAACACCTTCGAGCTTACCGACAAGAGCAGGACTGCCTAATAATTTCCTCACCAGGTCACCGCGATGTTTCAAACCTGCATCCGCGAAGCCGTCCTCGAGCGAACGATAAAGGACGCGTCCGAACAGACCGCCACCAATGGCTGATCCAAAACTACCAGCAAAGCCACGGAATGTCGCGAGCAACGAAATGATGATGGGGTGTAACTCGGGCAGCGTCAAGTGCAAGAGATGGACAAGGGTGTAATTGAGCGCAGCACCTGTGATGAGACCGTTGAGGAATACAAGAAGCATGTACAGTGCCATCGAGCTTGTTGGTGTAGAGATGAGTGCAACGGCAACCATGGTGAATGGCCACAGGGCCATAGCAATGATGCTGTGCGCGTAGAAGCTCCCTTCGCGTTTGATGTGAAACACACCGGCAAGAATGCCGCCAGTCGCAAATCCAGCGTTGGTTGGGATAAGAATTGATCCTGCAGCTGCAGGAGGCCAGTTGCGGACGGCAAGAGCGAACACTGGTGTATAGAAGAGAACTGCCCATCTTGCCATCATGGAGCCTACTGTGGCCAGACAGGTGAGAAGCGTGCCGCGCGATCTCATGACTGTGACAGGAATGACAGGATCCTTCGCGATGTATGCTTCGTTTAGTACGAATAACGGGAGCGCAAGTATAGACAGAATGAGTGGCTGCAGTAGGACTTTCGGGCCAGAGAGACCGAACAGGAACAGAACGATAGTGCCGGTCAGAAGCAGAGCTCCAGAGTAGTCGATCCGTGCAAGTTTCTGCTTCAACGTGAACTGAACGTAAGCATTGCCCTTCGTAGTATAGTTGACCGGTATCGCCAATAGGAGTCCTATTCCGGCGAAAAGACAAAACGGGGACTGATACCCAAACAATGGTTTCTGGAGATATTAGCCGGGTAGGAGACGAATTCGAAATGACTGCGTACCCATCCAACCTTGGATTCAAGCGCACCGGCAATGACAGCCCCAAGTGATACGCCTGCAGTCATGCCAGTGTTGACAAGTCCGATGAACAACCCACGGCGCTCCGGACTGGTCATCTGAATAGTGATGATGCTAGCAACGATGAAGATACCACCAGCGCCTGCCCCAGAGATAACACGGCCGACAATGAACACCTCAAACGTGTTCGATGTAGCGATGATGAGCGTCCCGGCAGCAATCAGAATCGTTGAGAAGAACATGCAAAGTCTCGGGCTGAAGACCTGGGACAGACGCCCCATTAAAGGTGCAAGTGATGACATTGCAATCAGGTAGGAAGACGTGAGCCATGTTACTTTGTCGAATGCGTCTAGATCTGCAGCAATTGCAGACTGGGTTGTAGTCAGGATGGAGATGTTTGTGGCTAGTGTTTGGTCAGTGACGCTGTTTCAGATGTTTCATAATCATGAACTGTCTACAAAATGTCTGCTATGCTATAGGAGAGGCCTAGGAGAAAGGCGAAGTCGAGTGAAAAATACCTTGTAAGAAGATGAGCAGCCCAATGGATGCTATTATGAAACCTCCCCGAATTTTTGACATTGGTTGCTCATCGTCATGTCGAAGACCCTCTAATGCACTCGAAATAGAACCGCGAATCAGAGCTCCGGGCTCCTCCGTGATGCGGCGCAGCAACGGGGTGCGCTCTCGAGCGCTGCGGTAGTATTGCTCTCGCCGGATAGGCATTATGCAAAGACAAATGAGAAGATCGGGGCGTCAATTGGAAGTCTCAGGACGCGTAGTTGAGATATGCGGCGCGTGCCGTAAAGAAGGTCGTTGCAATGACGAAGTCTAGCTGCAGATGACAAATGCGGCAGGCGGCGCCGAGGCGTGACAGCTGTAAGCACTTCTGAGTGTTGCGCTATCCGTTGGAACTCGGATGCTCCCTTTAATGATGTAATTTTAATGTACGAACACCATTACGGGCTACTGAGATGTTGTTCTGTTGTTCCATGGCAACATGCTAGAACGTTGGAGGTTGTAGTGACGTAGCTGGTGATTGGCCGTGAGCATATTAGCGGCATCCGCGGTCGGGCGACCTTGTCAATGGAAAGCTGGCCTCAAGCAAACAATCTCACCACGACGCTCGGAGCAAGCGTATTGTCCTGTGTCTGCGCCGGTGAAATGTCGCAATGATCATTTCCGCAACAACACAACTCCACCCCTTGCAACCTGAGAGATGAGACGACCAAGACAGCGGCTTGTGCCGCTCATCTTCGGTAAGCTTGCACTCTGAGGAACATGATAGCATCCTGACTGACGAGTAGCGCCGCAGTAATACTAGGGACGCTCCTTGCTTTCACAACAGCGCAGTACGGCGGCAGTGGTCACGCGCACGCGCAACAGAAACCACTGGGCAAGCACTCGGCACCTTCAGGAACGGCACGGTCGAGATGGGGCACATCCGAAGAGAGGGAAGGCCGTCACAAGGGGCATGTTGCATATGAGGAGGCATTTGCACTGCTTCAAAAGGTCAAGCCAGCGGCTGCGCCCTGGTACAATTTCGACAAGAATGCCGGTATCGTGGGAGCAGGCGGATACTACGCAAAGGAGCTCTTCTTTTTGCTCTTCATGAACGGTCCCGCCGAACCCCAGCCATTCACGACGGATTCGCAACCGAAGAAGCTCAGTCAGCCTTTGTCGCAAGCTGTACAGCTGCTGGAAGACGCAGCCGCGCAGGAAGATGCAGATGCAATCTACACCCTCGCAGAAATGAACTTCTACGGCAACTACTCACACCCACGTAACTACTCGGAAGCTTTTCGACGATACCACCAACTCGCGACACTCAACGGAAACGCCTCGGCGCAGCACATGGTCGGTTTCATGCACGCCACTGGTGTTGGAGGTGCGGTGGAGCCAGATCAGGCGAGGGCGATGTTGTACTATACTCTTGCAGCGGAGGGCGGTGATGTGCGATCCGAGATGACCATCGCGTACCGCTATTCTTCCGGCATAGCGACACCGCGGAACTGCGATGAGGCAGTGCACTTCTACCGAGAAGTCGCTAAAAAAGCTATCGCGTATATGCGATCAGGGCCACCAGGAGGGCACTCTATGCCACGGGAGTCGTTCAGAATTGCCGACGAGGAGGGCGGCGTCTACGGCGAGGGTGCAAGCGCAAGCAGCTCGGGGCCTAATGCCAAGACTGGCAGTGTACATTCTGAAGCCTACTCTTCCCTGGACGATGTGGTCGAGTACATGGATCTCCAAGCCAGGAAAGGCGACGCGAGAGCAAGCTTCAATCTGGCCAAGCTGAACTACGACGGTGCTAGGACCTCGAAAAGGGACCTACCTGCTGCAAAGAAGCGTTTCTTGGAGCTAGCTCGTATGTACTGGGACAAGAACGGCAAGACGAAACAGGGCGTATCTCCGCTCACACAGAAGCTGGCGGCGAAGGCAGCAGGATTCCTTGGTCGCATGTTTCTTCGCGGCGAGGGCATGCCCCAGAGCTTTGATATTGCCAAGACATGGTTTCGACGTGGCATCGAGCATGGCGATGCTCTCTCACAATACTCAATGGGCCTCATGTACCTGAAAGGACTTGGTGTACCAGAGAATGCTGTCAAGGCTGCTGAGTTGTTCGGTGCTGCAGCCGATGACGATCTGGCTGTAGCTCAGGTCCGGCTCGGTGCGCTCTTCCTCGACCAGGGCGACGTCCCCACAGCAATGAAGTACTTCGACCTGGCCGCACGACATGGCCATCTCGAGGCCTACTACTATCTTGCCGAGCTCGCACATCATGGCGTTGGTCGCGACAAATCTTGCCATGTTGCCTCTGCTTACTACAAGATCGTGGCTGAGAAGGCGGAGCTTATCTCAACCTCGTTCCCGGAAGCAAACGATGCATACGCCGAGGGGGATCTTGAGACTGCACTTGTCCGATACATGATGGCTGCTGAGCAAGGATTCGAAATCGGTCAAGCAAATGTAGCATACCTACTCGACCAGGTCAAGCCCAAGTTCACGCTCAGCTCGCTCATTCCATTTATGCAGAAGAAAGCCAGCCTAGCCAGCGATGCTGTCTTAGCTCTGATCTACTGGACTCGCTCCGCCGAGCAGAAGAACGTCGATTCCATGGTCAAGATGGGAGACTACTACCTCCAGGGTCTCGGAACACCCGTCGACTACGAGAAAGCAGCAGCCTGCTACCAGGCTGCGGCCGAATCCCTGCGAAGTGCACAGTCAATGTGGAATCTGGGCTGGATGCACGAGAACGGCATTGGCGTAGACCAGGACTTCCACCTTGCAAAGCGCCACTACGATCTCGCACTCGAGACCAATCCCCGCGAAGCACACCTCCCCGTCCTACTGGCTCTGTACAAGCTCCGCTTCCGCAGCTGGTGGAACACCATTACCAACGGCAAGATCAAGTCCATCCAGGACGAACCAGGTATGTTCTCTCTTCTATGTGATTGGTGAACGGCTTGCTAACATGCCTACAGTTGTGAAAAAAGATTTCTCCCTCTCCGAATGGCTATCTGCCTTCCTTGAAGCAGAGCTCGCTGGCTGGGATAACTACGAGCCTGACGACTACGAGGACCACGTCGACGGCGGCGACGGCTACTACGGCGACGACATCGACTCAGACATCCTCGAGTCGCTGGTTATCCTCGCGCTAAGTGGGGCCCTGGCGTTCTTGTTGTATTACCGGGCGCAGAGGCAGAGGAGGCAGGAGGAGGAGAGACAAAGACAGGCCTTGCATGCCCAAGTCAATGGAGGGCCGGGGGCTCAGCAGGCGAATCCCCAGCCAGCACAAGGCGATCAGGCATTCCGCCCAGATGGGGTGTTTTGGGCTGGTGGCGGAGCGGGGCTTTGAGGACGAGTGTAGGGTGCATGTCTGGCGTTTGGGGCATATGAGCGTTTCTCTACATAGGATGAAGAGTTCAGTTGGGACAGGGATGTGTATATCTAGAGTTATGAATGTATACATGGCCTTCACACACTGTCCTCGAGTTCTGAAATCGTGCAAAGGTATTCGTCTATCCTTACTCGCTACGAATGCTATGCAGATACTCGCATCGTCAATCGCCTCCAAGACCCAAACGCCCGCTATGCAAACCATCAGATCCGAAACTCACACACCTCACCTCACCTCACCTCACTTCGCCTCTACCGTCTGCCCAAACGCTTCCCCTTGCAGTACCGCCTCACCGGGTCCCGTCCCAACCTTCTCCTCCTTGGCCCCCGCGTCCCCCTTCGCCTGATCCCCAATAGCAATCCACCCCCTCACCCTATCCTTGCGCGAGCTCAAAATGGCATCATCATTCTCAATCGGCTTCGCAGGGTCGACGCCTTCAAACTCCAAATCCGCCACACTCGTCCTCGCTACCTCGACGCCGCTGTTGCGCAGGACCTGCAGCACGGCCCTCGTGTTCAGCCGCAGCACGCGCTCCGGATCGCGCGCGCCAAACACCTTGGCCGTGGCCCAGGGGAACAGGACGCCGAAGTCGCTCTGCGAGAGGTGCGCGCTGGCCACGGGGTAGAAGACGTGGGGGCCTGGCTGCGAGGCGGGGGCAGAAGGGGGCCGCGCAACGAGACGCAGGGTTTCGGTCTTGTTGGACGCCCAGTTGAAGAAGCTCTCGCTGAGGATGGCGAGGATGTTGGAGCCGCCCGTGGGCGATGAGTAGGAGGGCATGGCGTGCGAGCGCAGCCAGGCGGTGGCGGGGGACTGGATGGGTAGGGTCCAGAGGTCGAGGAGGATGACGGGGGTTGAAGGGGTGATTTGGGATTTGAGAGCTGAGGAGGCGCGTGGAGTGAAGAGCGATTTGTAGGTTGGAGGTGCGCTGGGGTTGTTGTGGTAGATTGATTTTGAAAACTGCAGAACGCTCGCTGCTCCGAAGCTGTGGCCCGCGAGACTGACGGAGCCTGGTTCGTGCACGGCGAGCAGGTGGGAGAACATGGTCAGCATGTCTTTGCCCCCGCTGCGTGTGGCGTCTTCGGCGACATTTCTGAGGCGCTGGCGGGTGTCGATCTTCAGCAGGGCATCGTGGATGAGTCCCATTTCCCATAGGCGGATGCGCAGCTGATCGTCACGGGCGTTGTAGACGTCGGTCGAAGGCTTGTGGTCGATGCGCTTGTATTCTATGCGCTTAGTCTTCTCTTTCGCGTCAGGGGTGTGGACAAAGCTGATCGGCGAGCTGCCGTCGCGGTGGTCTGGAGCAACCACGACGATCCCGTGGCTGGCCAGTGAACCGCAGATGTGCGAATAGGCGTTTCGCGAGCCGCCGAGGCCGTGGGAGAAGAGCATAACCGGCCATCGTTTCGACTTTGTGTTCGGCTCGAGGATGTCTGCGTTCGAATGGACTGGTATGGAGGTGAATTGGAGGAGCTGTGGGAACAGACTGATCTGGTTAGTTACTGTCCAATTTACATAAAACATGACGCTCTTGACTTACGAGAAGACGCCAGCAAAAGCGCTGTTCGCCCCTAAGAACCGCGCATACGCCGCAATGTACTCTCTTTGCGGGTTCGGTATCCACCTCACGGCCTTTTGCTCACTGTCCTGTCTACATGGGTAAAACACCCTGAACGCCACTGTAGGTATGTCCGAAGGCGGCGCATCATCGCTGGGGTTCTCGAGGTCACTGATCGGAATCTCCACATCGATCGAACCGACTTTGTGCGGGCCTGTGTACGCAGGGAAGGCGGGTGTGGGGTTGATGTTCTTGAGCCACGACATGTTGGCGAGGACCGCAGGATTTGCGCCCTTGAGTGGCAGAGAGGCCGGGGTGGCGGAGCGCAACGATTGAAAGACTCGTGTGAGCGACAGTTTGATTGTATTGCGACTGGGAATAAAGTAGGTCTACGGGTATACGATCGCAAACGGCAAAACGGATGGCAGAGAATGAGAGAGAAGGGACAGTGAAAATGAAGAAGGAAAGGAGGCGCATAGGTAGGTCCGGACAGAATTAGAGACATTGACATGACGCACATCACAAGCCCGTCGCCATCGTGGGCACTAGGGCCAGGAACCATTCCGAGGCACGCGACACCCGTGAAAAAGTTGGCTGGTGCATGGTCGCCGGCAGTGGCGTCAGATCTGAATCGCCGAGGCACCCGCAGTTTCACCGGCTGTCGGGGCGTGTGGTATTCCGAGGATGTCTGTGCTGAGTATTGTGGGAGGAACAGTCGCTGCGATTGCAGCATGAGCCTCTTTGACGTGTGTGCTGTTGTGTCGCGTGCCCAGTTTCTGACAGCCTCGTTCTATGGTCGTGGTTCGACGTGGTTTTAGCAATGACGCACCAAATCGTATCGATATGCGGCGCGCTAGGCTCGGTACGGTCGATCTGACATGTGACAGCGTTCTGGAAGCCTGGTAGACGGACTGCAAGAACAGAATATACATTATCAAAGTAGGAGGAAAAGTCGCTCGCTCATATATGCACAAGGAACACGGTCATCATCATCCCATCAGACGTAACAAGCAGGCCGGTCTGTTCGAGTCCCAGCATCAACAGCAGCCGCCGCCTCTTCTGGTGCCACCACTTAACCTAAAGACCTCTTCCCATTCTGTCCGCGGCTTCTTCTTGCCGCCTCTCCACCTCACGGATCCGCTGGGGTGCCCGCTGACAATGCTGCTGGTGCCGTCGTCCCAGCCCAGGTCGCCGTACTGTATGCCGCTCTGTGGGTCGTCTGGGTCGATCTCGCCCAGCTCGATCTTAGTCAAGATCATGCGTGCCAGTCTGTTGAACAGCTCCTCGACGTTCTCTCCGTTCAGCGCCGAGACCTCGACGGCGACGGGTATCCCGTTGGCACTCGCCCAGCGGGAGGCTGCTTCTTGCGGCACTTCCCGCCCTTCAGGAGCAACAGTGTAGTGGTTGTTCAGGTTCAGGTTGAGCGAGGACATGCTGGAGGGCGTGGGCGGCGGCAGCCCGTAGTCTGAGCTCGGCGTGCTGGCATAGCTGTAGCCTGCACCTGGCGGCGGTGCGCCTCCATCCACGACATCGCTCTTGTTCCCCGCCAGGATGATAGTGATGTCTGGGCCAGCCAGGGCGCGCGCATCGTTCAGGAAGGTCTGCAGCTGCTCGAAGCTGCGCCAGCTGCTGACGTCGTACACGAGAATTGCGCCGGCGGCGCCGCGGTAGTAGGAGCGGCTGACGGAGCGGAAGCGCTCGGTGCCCGCCGTGTCCCAGAGCTGGAGCTTGACGCGCTTGCGGTTCGCGAGCGAGGACGACTTGCGGTCGGCGATGTGGACGATCTTGGACGCGAACTCGACGCCGATGGTCTGCGAGGACAGGACGCGCCACTCATCGCGCACGAAGCGATGCAGCAGGCAGGATCTGGGGGCGGTCAGCGCGCTGCTGCGCGGGGGATCGAGGGGACCGGGGGGATCGAGGGGATCGAGGGAATCGAGGGGAGCACCGACTTGCCTGCGCCGCTGGGGCCCAGCAGCACCGTCTTCGCCAGGTAGTCGTACATGCTGCCCAGCTCCTGCGCATTGTCAGCGGCTGCGCGGTCGAGGCGCGCATGCTCGCACCCACTTGCGTCGTCGTCTCTCCGCTCCGCGTCGAAGCAATGGACGTGGCCCGGTTCCTCCCCATGTTGGCGTCGTGGTCGTGCGGTGCGCTCCTCAGCAGCCGAAGGGCAGACGGGGTGATGGAGGGGCAGCGGCACGCACAAACACAAGCTCGCGCTGGCGCACCGGAGGGGCAGAGTCCGGCGTCGACCGAGCTGGGATCGTGGTGCGGCCGTGTTGTTGCGCTGCTTGGCTTATCTGACCCTCTGGCGCCCAACCGAGTCGAGTGCATGCGAGCCAACCGCGGCTGGCAGCGCTCGCACCCGTGTCACGCGGCGATCCATCGCCTAGCCGCATCCAGCCGACTATCAGACCGCCAGCAGAGATGCGCTGAACGGCGGTCAGTTTTTGCACCTGCAACTGTTGAACAAATTGGGGGTGACCGCGCTTGATGCCAGTCGTTGCCGGTTGGATCCGATGGATTGATGAAGTGCATGCATGAATGGCATGTAGTCACTATCAACGCAACAAGGCATTAGTCAACGAACACTTACCACGACACCAGCGACAAGACCGGCAACAACATCAACGACCGACAAGGCCGACAACAACACCGACGTGACAGCTGAGCGACGGTCGAAACAGGCTCGACAGCTACCAGCAAAATCTTAGTGACAATGGGTTGACCACCGTCATGCTGCCAACACCAGGGCGAAAGAGGGCGTTTGCTCTCTTACCCGTTGCTAGCCAATCACAGCCCCAATCTGGTACTAGCGTGATTAGCTAACACATAAGCGTGCTCCCATCTCCCATCTCCCCATCACACTCGCGCAATCACAACAACAAATGCAGAAGCCCTATCTCGAACAGCTTCGAGAAGCACCCAGACATTCAACAGGCTGCGAGCGAGCTCGGGTGCCTGCCCCTATATGAAAGTACTTAGTCGGTTCGCTTTACACGGCCCTCATACTTTTACTATCCACCTTGTACGGTTTGCGCTCTTGATGTACTGAAGCCACCATACCACCTCCCGCAGTGATTCTAGCACAAGCCAGCCTGCAACTGTACCGCCTACTGAGTTAAACATCCACATCCAGTCGTTACCAGCAGACAATCTTTTAATGAGGGACGCGGGTCAGGCAGAGAGGCCGTCTTTCAACGCACAGTCATGGCTGCTGGAAATTGGAAAGGCCCCTTCCGATCCGCCTTCGAAGGCCTTTCTCGATGGGCTGCGAGAGGTTACAAGCAACCCTCCTGGGCCCCCTTCAGAGGCCTTTCTCGAAAAGCTGCGCGAAGCTGCAAGTAATCCTCCCGGGCCACCGTCGAAGGCATTTCTAGACACGATACGGTATGTGCAAGAGGACTCCAACGAAACAGACACCGACGTGAGAGAAGACACGGTTTTGTCTGGCAGAGATCCTCTGGTTTATGTGAGGATGATTACGAGAGTGAGCAAGAAGGCGCGTCTGGATCAATTGGCTCAAAGGCCCAAAAATGGCCGCACAGAAGTTGTGGCACGAGATCTTTCCATCGTGAGCAGCTCGGATGACGCTATGGCTCCGGAGAGCGAGGGGCATGTCGACACGCCCAGCTCTACTATATTAACGCAGCCTACGAGCCCAATTACTCCAAATCTTTTTGCAGACTTACAAGCAGAGACTGGATCAGAGATTACACAGCGACCGACGCAGCTTGCTGTTACTGCGCAAGGAAGAGTAGGGGCGAAAGGTCAGATTACCAAACCAACAAAACTCAATCGTCGAGATGAGCAGGACTCGAAGAAGGAGAAAGCGCGAAAGGGGACTACAGATACCCGAAGAACGAGTAGCGTGAGTGGAACGGCGTCGCACATGAATGTCGACAATCCTCGGATTGCTACAGATGGGATGGTCAATGTGATATCGCACAGTCTCGAGAACCAAAATGCGTCGGTCACGCAACCTGTTTCACAGTCGTATCCTTTCCCAGTGCGACCAACTATGCCAGCTTGGTACGCTACTGTCTCGCAAAAGAGTATCGCGCTACTTGATCGGAGGCGTCCACCGGAGATCACAGTCATCGATGCGCTGAAAGCGTGCATTACACGGTGTGAACAAGAAAAACACCCAGACAAACTCGCTAAAGCGTACAGTGAGCTTCGCGACTATGTTCACAAGGCTGAGATTCGGCTTGACATGGACAATGTAAAAGTCAAGAAGACGCGTATCCTTGTCCAGACGGGCCTGCCAAAGATTTTTGATGAGCATTCCCAATTCCCAATGGACCTCAAAGCCGACGCTTGGCATCTGTATGAGAAATGGATGAACCAGGATTTTGATAATGATATCCTACGCGGCATCATTACTGTGAGGGGCGAAAGCAGGAACGGCGATCGTCTCGACACTGCCTACAAGCAGAAACATCCCAAAGACCCCAAGAATTTTGGCGATAACGGGGCTATACTCGGTCAATGGTGGCCTTCGCAACTATGCACAGTGCGCGATGGTGTGCATGGTGCCGCACAAGGAGGTGAGCCGTGCCCAGCTCCTTCCCAAGAAGTCTGCTAAAACTTATCCAGGAATCTATGGTGACAAGGATAGAGGGGCTTACAGTATTGTGCTATCAAGCGGCGGTTATCATGACCGAGACGATGGTGACGTGATCGAGTACAGCGGAACAGAGGGCAGCAATTTCGAGGTCAAGGCTGCAACACAGTCCATGATCACGAGCTCGACGCTCGGAAACCATGTTCGAGTTCTGCGATCATCCCAACTACCAAAGTCCAACAAGCATCGCCCCCCTTGTGGCCTACGCTACGATGGACTATACCAGATCAAATCCTACGAGGCGATGGATTTGGAGAAACAGACGTATCGCTTCCACCTTGAAAGGATTCCCGGTCAAGAGCCCATTCGGTCCCAGGGCGTCACGATGCGGCCCACAGAATATGAGGTAGAGGCGTACCACAAGTGCAAGGGCAGGATCTGAAGGTTCGATCATCGTCATGCGACCCGAGGTTGTAAAAGTCTATCGATTTGTACGTCACTCGGCCTGCATGGCTGATGCGCGGGACGTTTGACGTCCAGATGACAGCGTTCTTGGTTACAAAAATTGCGATAATCATCCTAGTCATGGCGAATCTCCCTGTTGTCAGCAACGGGGGAGTCTTGGGTGCTATTTTTCGAGGGGCGGGCGTATGACAAAATTCATAGGCCAGGCAAGGCAGCTCACATTTGCTGTCTTCACAAACGGTCCTACACGGCACAAATGAAATGAGTATCAGATCCCGGTGCCCCAACAGATAAAACACTAACTCAACATAATGTTCCACGGCTGCTCAGGTTAACACTGCAAACCCTCGCAGTTCTCCCGGCGCAAGGGGCAGGTCCTCGGTAGGCCAGCCCGAACTCTACTTCGACGACAGACAACCTCCCTCGTACTCTGGAAAGCTTTACGGGAGGCAGTACTGACGAGCTACTACGGAAATACTGGTCTGATAACCTCGTTGTATCCTGCCACGATGTACACTGGCATGCGGCAGCGTGAGTCTCGAACGTGGAATGCTCGGACACTATGTTCCTATCTCCACGCTGGAATGCGGAAATCGCGTCAATCGTCGCACGAGACACCAGCACCTCCCTCGACATCTCCCAATGAGATTTTGGCGATCCTCGCATCAGTCATGCAATTCTGGTTTGCCGGTTTGAAGTGTACCTGCATAGACCGCTCGGGTGACACATTCCTCCCTTGGCCACCCATATCCACTCATCGCCACTCCCTTACCTGCGTCGCATATATACCACTCTTTCAAGTCGACCATAGTTTTTTCATTGTCTCAACCTCTCACCACTTGTCATTCGTTACCACGCTTATCAGCGTTCGGAGCCATCATGTCTCCTATCCGCTCCCAAGCAGCCATTCGTTTTGTTGTTGCGCTTTTTCTCGCGCAGACCTTTGTTAATGTCGTAGCCGTTCCTCACCCCCACGTCCACCAAGTCTTGGACCCGCGCCAGGCGGTTTCTCTCCCAGTTGTTGCGCGCCAGGAGACCGTGGAGCCTGATACCAAGAACGTTTTCGATGCTATTGTCGATACCCTGAAGGGCTACAACGGATGGCAAGTCTTCCAGGACTTCTTCAGGAAGCTCTTCAACGGCCCTCCTCCTGAGAAGGATGACAATGGTAACTACAACGTGCCCCCAGTCGTTGTCGTTCCCCTTCCAAGCGCCTCGGACTCGCCAGTTGATGTGATCAGCGTGATTGAGAGCATCATCAGCGAGGTTGCAAGCGCCACCCAGTCCATTATCGTCCCAGTTCCTACAGATGCTCCTGTGCTCAGCGAGAGCGACGGCATAATGTCTATTCTACCCATCTGGCCTATTACCACCGCTATCGATCTCAGCTTTACCGGAGAACCCAGCATCCCCACCGAGTTGCTCTCTGAGATCCTCCCGGAGGTCACTGACAGCCCAATCTCGAGTGACCTTCCTATCGTCATCGTCGTCCCACCCATTGATGCCAACTCGACCGATGTAGACATTGCGCTGCCCACCGAGGTTCTTCCTCCTGTTGGCACAGCACCGATCGTCACTGATCCGATTGTGATCATCCCTGTCCAAACTGCGACTCCCCTGTTTCCCACCGAGAACGGCACCGTTGTTGCTCCTCTCCCTGGCACAGACATCCCTATCATCATTGTCGTCCCTACCGACATCCCGGAGCCCGTTGAGGTCAACGCAACTGTTTCTGCTGTAGTCAGTGCGACCGCCGATGTTGGTATTGATGTCAACGCCACCATCAGCTTGACCAGCACCCTTGACATCACCGTCACCATCGAGCCTACTCTGATCGGCACCGGTATTGAAACGGCCTTGCCCATCACTCTCTCCGAGTCGGCTCCTTTCATCAACGCGACCGTCGTTCCTACTCTTGTCCTTACTACTGGAACTGGCGATGTTATTGGCACGATCGCACCTACCCTTATTGTCGATCCCATCTACACCAACTCCACGGACGCCACGGCCGTTCTTCCTATCGAAACCAGCGCTATCGTAATTGGAACCGGTGTTATTCCTCCTAGCGGCACTGGAGTCGTGTCAGTCGAGCCCATCGAGACCATCATCATCGGCACCGGAATCATCAGCACCGGAATCGACGAGGTCACAGCTGTCCTTCCTATCGGCACCAACCTCCCTCTGTTCCCCAATGTCACCGAAGTCGAGACCGTCATTGAGGCTACTGTTGTCCTTCCCATTGGCACCGGAGTGAGCGCTATTCCTCTCCCCAGCCCGATCGACGAGCCCGTGTTCCCCAACGTCACCGATGTCGAGACCATTGTTGCTCCTACGTTGATCCTCCCCATTGGCACCGGCATAAGCGCTATTCCTCTTCCCAGCCCGATCAACGAGCCCGTGTTCCCCAACGTCACCGATGTCGAGACCATTGTTGCTCCTACGTTGATCCTCCCCATTGGCACCGGCATAAGCGCTATTCCTCTTCCCAGCCCGATTGACGATCCTGTTTTCACCAACACCACCACCACCACCGTGATCGACATTGTCACTCCTTCTATCGACCTCGACACTGGTGTTGTGTCCGCTACCGCTCCCGCCGGCACCATCGTCGTCGTCCCTGGCCCGGATGTCACCTTCCCCAACATCACCATCACTGTCAATGGCTCTGAGGCGACTCTTCCCATTGCTCTGCCGACTCTCGTCACAGAGGTTCCTGAGATCACGATCGACCTTAGCACTCTCGCTCCTGTTGTGCCAGTTGAGACCGAGTTCCCTGCCATCCCCGTCGTGACTGTTACCGATGTGCCTGTCGAGACTGAGCTGCCTGTCATTCCCATCATCCCAACTGATGCCAACGTAACTGTCATTCCAGTCGAAACTGAGCTCCCTACTGATATCGCGTTGCCCATCGAGACCGAGCTGCCTACCGTTCCCGTCGAAACTGTCGACCCCGAGATCGAACCTATTCCCTCTGATGCGCCTGTTATCGAATTCCCCGGTGAGCCTATTATCCCTACCCTTCCCGTGATTGAGGTGCCCACTCCTGAGGAGTCGACCCCAGTCGAGCCCGCCCCTATTGTCATCGCCCCTATTGTTCCTCTTCCTGTTGAGTCCGTTGAGGAGCCGTCTGTAGAGCCTACCACTGGCGTCATTGTCCCTCTTGTCCCCGTCGAGTCTGGAGAGCCTGTTCCTCTGCCCTTCCCCATCTCGGTTGAATTCCCAGCTGAGCCTACCACCGACTTCGTCATCCCTATCGTCCCGATTGAGAGCATTGCCGAGCCAAGCACCACTGTGTTGATTCCTGTACCGGCCCTGACACTGGACGTCCTGCCCACCACGTTGGCCCTTCCAGTCGAAGCTTCTGTTTCCGCTGCAGCATCTCTCTCTGTTGCAGCATCAGTCGCAGCGAGTGTCAGCGCCTCAGCAGCTCCGGTTGTACTCACTCTGCCGGCCGTCGCTGTCCCAGTCGTCCCCGTGGCTCCCGTCCTTCCGGCAATTCCCACGACGCTCATCCCAGTCGTGTCTCTCCCGACAGTGTCTCTTCCAGTCGTGTCTCTCCCGACAGTGTCTCTCCCGACGGTGTCTCTCCCAGTCGTATCTCTCCCGACAGTGTCTCTTCCAGTCGTGTCTCTCCCGACAGTGTCTCTTCCAGTCGTGTCTCTCCCGACATTGGCTCTCCCGACGGTGTCTCTCCCAGTCGTGTCCCTCCCCGCCATCACAGTCCCGGCGCGGCCCACGACCCCCTCGCTCGGAGGTCTCCTCTCTGCCATTCCTGGGCCCTTGCCTACACGTCTGCCCCCGCTTCGATTCCCGCCACAGTAATTTGACGGAACGAGCAACTCGAAGGCGCGCCGCGGCCTGGCCCAGACCAGCTATCCTTCCTCTGATTCACTTCCTTTCCTGCTTCGGAGTCAACTACGGGTGCGCGCATAATGTTTAGTCTATCCTCATCAGACTGTGAGAACGAAACATGTCGAGTCCAATTTCGGTGTCACCGCTATCGCAAAGATACATAGCTCAGACCGTTTTAGTGCGCTTGCAATCAAGTCAAATACATTAGACAAAGACATACGCTGTGCGCACCTGTGGTGACTTCGAGGCTGAGGCTTCTCATGTACTCTTTCCTTTATAGACTGGCTCCTTGGTTGGCTCAACGCTCATGGCTCGACGCTTTTCTTCTCCTCACCACGCTCCTCCGTCAACTCGCCATCACTACGCCCGAATAACTTGGCTAATTTCAATCTAGGTCTCCCCGCTCTCCGCACTCTTTGCCGCGATCCCACCGTCCACCAACTCACCCTCCCCGTCCTGAACCGATTCTACGGCCCCTCCGCCTACCCATCGCTGAACCCCTTCCCCGGCTGCCAGATCCCCAATTTCCGACAAGCAATCCAAGCCCCCGGCCTGCTGAACTGCACCTCACTGGGTGTGGAAGTTCAAACCTGCCAGGCATCTGGACGCCGCGTTCTACTGAGCGTCAAAGCCGATGGTCTGGCGTCTGTAGGCGGCAATGCCGACTTTGGCGACCCTGCCAGCGCCGCTCTGCCCTGGGGCAGCTACTTTGCCAACGGCACGGCGCCGCCGGGCGTCTTCCACCCCAACTTGTTCGATGCCCAGCACGTCCCCAGCGGACTTGCGTTGACGCTGTTTTCGCTGTTCGGCGAGGGCACGACTGAGCGCGCCGACCTGAGGCCCCTTGGTCCGGATACCCCCGCCGAAGACGGCATTTCTTGGGTCGCAAGGCCCCTTGGTGAAGAGGTGGTCGTTGATGGGTTCGACGTCCAGGTCCCCCGCGACTGGGAGGGCACTTACCAGGCAGGCCAGTTTGACGCCTTTGTCGCCAGGCTGCGTGTGTTGAACGATGAGGCGTGGGTGGCCAGTGGAGCACGCAGGGGTGGTCCCAACGACTTGGGCGTTGATGGCAAGGGCGTTGTGTATCGTGGATGGAACAAGAAGAGATCTGTGCAGCGCATTGTCATGGTGGGTGGATTCGAGGTTCTCGTCGAGTGAGAACTCAGTGCAGTGGAAAGGGGAGAGTAGGATGTAGAGGGGTTGTAAGCTTCAGAGGCGAGGCACAAAAGTTAAGAGGTGCTGGTGCTTGAAAAACACAGGATGATGTTTCGCTTCTTAAGATCATGTTGGATATACTTAGATGGATAGACTTAGCAGGGGTTGGTTGCACAAATGAGCCTTGTATACCTGTGAATGGATTGCAGAGTTGAACGCCCACGTTTCCGTGTAGGCCGAGTGAGGAGGGCCGATTTCATCCTTTGGGCAAACTTAGTCTTTATTCCATTGTAGTTCCACGGAGCATTGCTCGGTCTCGGCCATTCAGCACAGACGAGGCCGCGTAGTTGATCCAGATTCGGACCGTGGTTGCCCACCGATCATGTGTGGGCAAATATCCATGTGTTCTGTGCAATGGCTCTCGTCGTCAAAACGAGGTCACCTATGACGGTCTATGACGGCGACAGCGGCATTCTTGGCCGACGTAGTAAGAGACTGTTGTTTCGAATAGAGAAGAACGGTCCATCACAAGTGTCTCCGCTCTGTCCCAACATCAAATGCCGCTGTCGTTGTTTCCAACCGATATCATGCTCAATCTGGATACAAGCGCACTAATGTTCAGAGGTGCCACGTGCAACGATCGCACGCCAGGTCCCTAGTCTTGACCAGTGCATCGATCGTTTTGGGACGTGCGTCATGTGGGATCCCAGCAGACCGGAACCATTGCCGACTGCCAACCTTGTGTAGCAGATGAGAATTCGAGTAGAAGAGTGGGGCCTGATCTTCCCGTACCACGATTCCAATCAACTGCAATTTGCTACAATGGGGACTTGACAGCAGAACATGCTCGTTGTGACAGATGGCGGAGCGTAGCACACAAACAACAGGGCACTGTGACTCGAATACGGCTGGGTAGTTGAGTCGTGTATACCGCAGGCCGCCTAGTGACTGGGCGCCGCGATTCCACCGGGCGAAATGAAAGAAGATTGGCAGCAGAGCATCTGCGAGAGCCACATGCTGTATTTGCACGCTAACGGCTCGACAAGAGGAATCCGCAAACCATCTGAGGTAGCTCCGGGAGAGATCTAGAACAGAGGGTAATGGTGAGTTTGCCGGTCTCTCAACATGTATATATTGTGGTAGAATCTGTACAACTTCGGTACCAGCAACTGCCACCAATACTCACAACTTGATCATGTTTTCTTTCCAACAGATTGCCGTTGCCTCTCTGGCTATCGGAACCGCTCTTGTCAACGCCCAGACCCAGACTGGCCAGACGACCAGGTACTGGGACTGCTGCAAGCCATCGTGTGGCTGGTCTGGCAAAGCTGCTGTGAGCTCACCTGTCAAGAGCTGTGACAGGAGTGATAATCCGCTGGCCGACATGGCAGCAAGGAACGGATGCGAGTCTGGAGGCACTGCTTTCATGTGCACCGACCAGGGCCCATGGGCCATAAATGACAACCTCGCCTACGGATTTGCTGCTGCCAAACTCGCCGGCCAGGGGGAATCCAACTGGTGCTGCGCCTGCTATGAGTGAGTCTCCAAATGCGCAGTGACTGACTCCGCTGACTTTACGGCTCCAGGTTGACCTTCACATCCGGTCCCGTCAACGGCAAGAAGATGATCGTCCAGGTGACAAACACTGGCGGCGATCTCGGTGCCAATCATTTCGATCTGCAGATGGTATGCACGCTACTTACTCTCCCCATTTATGTCGTGCCAGACTAACCTGTCGCAGCCTGGTGGTGGAGTAGGACTCTTCAATGGCTGCACTGCGCAATTCGGCGCCCCCTCCAGTGGCTGGGGAGCTCAATATGGCGGCATCTCGTCGCGTTCTCAATGCGACACGTTTCCTGCGAAGCTGCAAGCTGGTTGCAGGTGGCGATTCGATTGGTTCCAGAATGCAGACAACCCAAGCGTCTCTTTCAGGCCGGTTACATGCCCTGCAGCTCTGACTGACAAGACTGGATGTAGGCGGAATTAGAAGAGATGAAGACCAGAACAAGGTGGTGGTATATGTAGGAAGAAAGCGTAACCAGCCGCTGTTGGCGACATGATCAGTTGATATGCGTGGTTACGTGCGAGGTTGAAAGAGAAATCGCAACCGAAAAATAGCGAGTGCGGATCGGATTCCGCGCCGGTCGGTCGTACATGGGTACTCAAACTCGAACCACCTCACCTCTACACATCACACATAGCAAGAGCAAATCCATTGAGATGACATATCTCAGCATTTACATCGCGTAACCCCCAGGCTGCAGGAAGTCATGAACTGTGACGTCTCTTCATCCAACCGAACGAGACAGGTGGGGCGGGTCAAGGGTCGGTGCCCGCGCGCAACGGGCTGCACTTGGCGTGGCGGGTCCTTCTACTTCAATGACGATGCTCTTGTTCAGCTTTCACACCTCGATCCTGCCTTGGACGGAGTCATTCAGGTGATGCTCTGGCCCTAGTAAGAGTTTTTATTGCGACTATGGTGCGACCTAAGTGGTTGGCATCTTTGACACAGCATGGCGAAGAACCGCCGGCGATGTTGAAGCTTAGGAGTTCGGATGGCTTTATTATTGGGACTGTTGCTTTAGCGGTCTTTACTGTAAGTGAAGCTTCAGAGCTCTAAGCCGCTGCACGGAACGCTTGACGTGTGCTTATCATGAATAGGATATGTTTCTCTACGGCGTTATTGTTCCCGTCACCCCTTTTGCTCTGCAAAGTCGTAGCCACGTCGAGCGAGACCGAGTTCAATACTGGGTTTCCATTCTAATAGCCATATATGGCGCCTCTTTGTTAGCATTCTCTCCTCTTTGTGGTTGGTTTGCGGACAGAGGAGCATCTCGCCGGTCTCCTCTTCTGCTCGGACTGCTTGCGTTGTCAGGTTCGACTGTACTTCTGCAAATTGGTAGTTCGACGGGGATTTTAATTGCGGGTCGACTCCTGCAGGGCGCTTCGGCAGCGGTTGTGTAAGTCTCTCAAATACTTCCGCTTCGTGTCTGACCTTGATAAGATGGGTGATCGGCCTTGCCTTGTTGGCAGATACTGTGCCTCAAGAAAACCTCGCACAAGCCATGGGATATGTCAGCTTGGGAATGTCCTTGGGCACACTTATCGCCCCTCTACTAGGTGGTGTGGTATTTGATAGAGCTGGCTATGATGCCGTTTTTGGCATGGCTTACGGGCTAATTGGGCTCGATATCGTGCTCCGACTCTTGCTTGTTGAGAAAAAGGTGGCTGCGAGATGGGACTCGGCTGCTGATGTCCAAGCGAGAGCGGCCGGGGGTCCGTCACACAGCACGCCTGAGAATAACACCTCCGATACAGAGAAGGGCGCCATGTCCGGACAGTCGGAATCGCCCGATGTTTCTGAAGTTGCGCCTCTACGAGACCGTAGACGTGATCGTCTTCCACCAGTCCTGGCTCTTCTGTACTCCCGCCGACTTCTGGCTGCGCTATTCTGCGCTCTGATTCAGGCCGCACTCCTCACATCGTTCGACTCAGTGCTCACCATACACGCTTCGAATCTGTTTGGATGGAAAGCAACAGGAGCCGCGCTGCTCTTCCTTCCCGTTGTGATCCCTACCTTCCTTGCTCCAATCTTCGGCTGGTTTAGCGATAACTATGGAGCACGGTACCCTGCCACCGTAGGATTTCTTGGTGCCAGCGCTCCTTTGATCTGCCTGCGATTTGTGGACGAGAACACGCTGAACGACAAGATCATTCTTTGCGCACTGTTGGCTCTTATTGGGCTTTTCCTTGCGGCCACCTTCCCACCCGTTA
Organism: Stagonosporopsis chrysanthemi; assembly: GCA_022560025.1. Lineage (NCBI taxonomy): Eukaryota > Fungi > Ascomycota > Dothideomycetes > Pleosporales > Didymellaceae > Stagonosporopsis > Stagonosporopsis chrysanthemi. Next base: position 108,822 of record JAFISE010000005.1, on the reverse strand, counting down.
TGGCTGAGATTTCATTTGTTGTTGAGGCGAAGGAGAAGAGCATGCTCGCAAGTGGTCGTGCCGGATTTGGACCAGGAGGCGCCTATGCACAGGCATACGGCCTGTTTAATATGGCTTTCGCAGGAGGGTGCATGGTGGGACCATTGCTAGCAGGTTTCATCGTTGAGTATAGAAGCTGGTCAGTCATGGCTTTAGTCATGGGCGTTCTTTCAGCCGTGACTGCTGCTCCAGCGTGTTTGTGGCTCGGAGGGTGGATCACTGGCAAGAAACCACCAGCTAAGTGAGGATGAATAATCCGCGAGTTGCATTCTTTATTTCTACTTGACATCCACTAGACGAGGTTCGTCTATGTGGAAAACCTCAAACAGAGCGTTGCTGGTTTGTCCGAAATCCATCTTGTCTATCTCTGTCTGCATGCCAGCCCTGCTACTGACAACCCTCTTCGCGATGGTGCTCCAATCTAAGACAGCCCCGTCTGCAACTCGCCTCGCTGCAGCATCGACCGCAACGGGGAGCAATTTGCCGTCTCTTTTTCGGATGATTCCGTCAACGACCACGATATCGATATCGGCAGGAGTAGAATTAAGAATAACAGCAGCGACAGGATTATGTTGGGCTGCAGCAACCATGCTTGGACTCAATGCATCAAAGATGACCGGGCCAGCTTTGAAGCCTTCCGCGATATGGCCAATGTCTTTGCTCATGTTCGCAGCTTCAGCACCCTTGACCGTGGCCAGGTTGAATGCTGCCTCAACACTGAGACTACTAGGAACAGTGCGAGGTATTTTGCCCTGCATCATATGGTACTCGCCGAACGTGTTTCTTGCATTCTGAAGACCTATCCTTGCTTCAGTCAGGATAGATCCTCCAGTAATGGTGTGGCAGTCGACGCCCAGACTTGCGTTGTCCTGTAGACCAATCGAGTCGCCAGTCACACCTTCATCGATGAAGGAAGCATCAAAACAGTAGGGCCGACCCATTGCCATCTGAAGTTCTGAGCTGGGTGTAGAGCTGATGCGAGCTCCGGCCGCTTTGATGAGTCTGGCATCAGCAGACCTGATTAGACCGCCATGAGAGATGATGATACTCTCGTCAAGAAGGCTCAGAGACTTTAGGCTTTGAACGGCACCGCCTAAGCTCACTGAACCACGGATAGTTATGGTTTTGACACCTTTGCCCTTTACCTGTGCAAAGATTCCTTTGACTACCTCAGGTGGGAGAAAGAAGAGTTTGAACGCGAAGCCCAATGCAACACGTCCTACGCCGAACGGGCTCTGGTCCGCAAGCTCTTCGAACGTCTGCATCACCCAGTCTTCGAGTGGGTTGGGATGGTAAGTCAGCGGGCTGAAATCTTTGGCGCGCATGATGGGTGTCTAACAGAATACAGATCGTATTCCGGAGGATGCAGTCGCAGCGACCGCAAGCTTTGCATGGTCTGGCGAGTGTGTGACGTGGGCATGATCGACCACGGTGATTGTCCCTGCTGCGATTCCCTCCAGCATACCAGCAAGCTGTCCATAGAAAACATCTTCTGGCGAGAATTGGAATGATTGAAGGTTACCTAAGGCAATTAGTATGCAGCATCGTGCTGGATTGGTTCGATGCTCACCAGTCACCATGTACTCTAACAGCTGTTCGTTAGCATGACAACATTTCAGTTGGGTGTGTCGGTACAGTCGGTTACTTCAACTCCATGAATCGCTTCAAGATGAGCCCCAATGCGTGCAATATTCCCATTTTCGATCAAGATGTCTGTTTGGGTAGGGACCACATGGTTTTGGGTATCATGTATGAGCACTACACCACCCTTCAGCAGAATACCCGTAGTACGTGCGTCTGGCATTTTGTTCTCCTTGTGTTTGATACAGGCTATCGTGCGTGCGTCCGTATTTGTGCTTTTCTACAACTTCGTCAACTTGAGATGTTCGGGCAATACCCTTAGATCCGACATGGAACTTATACTTCTTGCTAAGCTTCAAGAGCAAAGCGACTCAAATTGGGTTCAGGAGTGGTCAGCCTTTATGTACAGGGTGACTGCATGACCATTAGCGGCTGTCAGCACTTGGAAAAAGGATGTGGGGAATGGGCATAAGCTGATGGAGCGATGTTACCTTCCGTCAGCATCTACTCGACACCACCACCTGGAAGTGTACACCGACTGTTTCCGTTCGGGAATCGTTTTTGATCAGACGGTCAGACAGCGTTTTGTGTGCGCGAAACCGAAGATTATTTTGTATGCGAGTTAGTCGCACTAGCTCACTATTGCTGACATGAGCGCTTGGTAGACAGCTCAGTACTGACAGTACATGCTTCTGTAGACTTGAACCAGTGTATGATGCGTGTTAGCTGCGTTGGTCCAAGTCCGCATGTAAAGGCTTTAGGCGACTTCTGAACTGCTCTATGGTATAGATGGAGCTTCGGAGTTAGTTGGCCGTTGATATGATTTCCCGAAGCTGTGCTGTACAGTCGTCGGCATGCACGTTTGGTAGTGGTGACGTAGCCCGCCAAGCCTGTCTGCGAAAGTTTTGAAAGGGAGGGTACCGCTCCAGCACTGAAAACACGATACACACACTCCGTTGGCGCTGCCTCTGGAGTGTCATTATGAGCGCATGCAGTGCTCCATGTTGCTGGTACGCACGTTGGAGTTGGACGTCTTGCGCCAATTATGGCACAGATCATAGGCTCATCAACAACTTATGACAGATCTCCAAGCATCGCGCATTTCCGCCCATCGTTTGCGACATTCAGATCTCAGATTACCCTCGCCGTATCTGACATGAAATCGCCCTTACAAAGCGCCACACGAATGTCTCTTCATCGGGCTTGATCGACGGTCTGCATGCGGCACACGCCTGGACAGTCTGTCCTGATTGACAATACTGCCTTTGCCCCAGCCCAGAACGTCTCGTGTAATGTCCACGACCCGCACGACCGGCGGCTCCCGCTGCACAGATCGACCGGCATCACCGCGGTTTGGGGTGTCCTTCGCATGAAGCTCAGGCCGATTACCTGTACTTGTGTGGCTCAAAACACGCATGGTATAGCGACATACGGTTCCAGACGTCGGACTAGACCAGTAGTAAGACTATGATAGCAGATCTACTGCAGGCACAAACACTGTAAATGGTCCCGGCTGCAGCGCCGGCTGCCAGGCTTGCGGCTGGATGAAGCCCATGCGGACCGTACAGAGGGCCTGTTCGTGGCCCGGAGCTGCAACTCTATTGAGGTTCACGAGCACGCGAGACCTCCGGCACTCAGCTCCCCCCTGTGATAGGTACTGTTGGGTTGCTGGCGAGTGCATACACAACATCGGACTGTCGCATGCAGGGTCAAGCGAATTGCAAAAGCAAAGATGGCCGTCAGGGTTCCGATTGTCGCTTTTGCCTTTCGATGGAAAATGATGGTCTGATACACCGAACTCTGCGGTACAGATGCTGCGAACCTGCTTATCACCCGGTGCATTGGTCTCCGAGCCATGAGCTGCCTGTCGCTGCAGTGCAGCATTGTTCCTTCAATCATAAGGGAATGTCATCTTGGAGCTCGCCATCCAAAGGAGAAATGGTCCAATTCCTCCCAAGCCTTCCCTCGGGCTGTCGCGATATCTTGTGAGATGAGCCATGGGATGATCCCATCTGTCGGGCGCATTGCTGCTAGCGTCATGCGCGCGTGGGTGCCCTAACCGTTTTGTTGGCGCCAAGCATCGCGCAATCGCATGGCATTATTGCGATCTCACAACCCTCACTTGCGGCAGCAGACGGCCGTCGGTATGGAGCGTGGGCGTGCGGGTACTGTCTGTTGTAGGTGTACGTTAGTGCAGTCTTCGCGAAATCCGGGGAATTGCATCCAGACGACGACGATGACAATGGTTGTTCTGCAGATTCGCGTTCCAGGTACACAGGCACAGCAGAAGTTTGCAACGTGCTACGCAGCTAGCCAACCAATCTGCTCGGATCCCGCATGCAATCTATCGACGCCTACCAAGACCATCTCGGCTGTTCCTTCAGCCCAGACTTCACAAGCTCAACGCCGTGCCCAGCCCAGGCTTCCAAATGTCTTGTCCTCTGCTTGTCCTTTGCGAGACGATCTCGTACGCTTGAAGCACGTCATTATCATCTGTGCGATGTGATTGAACGGAATTGCCTCTCATCAGTTTCTTTCCCACGCCAAGTCAGTGAAGCCCGCTTTGAAGAGCGCCGCCTGCTTGGGCACATTGGACCATAGCGTATGAGGCGTCATGCTCCGGCGTGGATCTGGAACCTTGCAGTCTCTTTCTATGGGTACATGAGAGATCTCCACGGGACGTTTTTCTATCATTCGTAGTATAAGGGCATAACTATCCTCGCTCGAGGGTATATCTATTACTGCAGGATAACTCCAACAACGAAAGACGGGCGTCTTTTTCGTTCTCAACCACAATCCGAGCCATTGTGGTCCACCTATCTCGCCTTGTCACCACCAAGCATTTGACAAGAAAGCTCATCGCTGCCACGAGCTATCACCGCATCGCCAACATGGCCGCAGCTGGGCGAGGCGTGGCCAAGGTCCTTGGTATCAACGTCGACTACCGCAAGGAGGCCGACCCTTTGGAGAACTCTGGGTCTCTGTCCGTATCATCTGTCGACACCTACGTTGAACGGGAGCCTACTGCCGCCGAATGGCTTTCCAAGTTCACACCGTCTCTTACAGCGTTCAAGCGTTACCTTCGCAGCCTGTTCCCGTTCCTGGATTGGATCTTCCACTACAACCTGACATGGCTCTTTGGCGATGTCGTTGCTGGTTTGTACTGATAAGACCATCTCTGTTACAAACGCTGACATGCCCAGGTGTTACGGTCGGATTCGTTGTCATCCCTCAGGGAATGGCTTATGCCTTGTTGGCGCAATTGCCAGCTGAGTATGGACTATACACCAGCTTTGTTGGTTTTATCCTCTACTGGGCGTTCGCAACTTCTAAAGACATCACCATTGGAACCGTGGCTGTCATGTCTACAATCGTTGGTAACATTGTCGTCAAAGTGCGGAAGGAACATCCCGACATGGCTGCTCCCGACATTGCCAGGGCTTTGTCCGTTATTGCTGGCGCCGTGCTGCTCTTTATCGGTCTCACTCGCCTTGGTCGCATCGTCGAATTGATTCCTCTGGTGGCCATCACATCCTTCATGACGGGTGCGGCTATTAGTATCGGAGCGGGTCAGGTGCCGGCCCTTATGGGCATAACTGGTGTTAATACCCGTGGCCCAACTTATCTTGTGATCATCGATACACTCAAGGGCCTTCCAAGGACGAAGCTTGATGCGGCAATGGGATTGAGCGCCCTGGCTATGCTCTACATCATCCGATCCTTCTGCAATTTCATGGCAAAAAAGCAGCCTTCCAAGAAGAAGGTCTGGTTTTTCGTAAGTTTTCTGCACCCATAACAGCTAGGGCTAGCTAACAATCTCAAGGTCAACACTCTGCGCATGGCTTTCGTCATCCTCTTGTACATTATGATCAGTTACGTCTCGAATCGCAACATCAAGGATGCAAAGAAGGCCAAGTTCAGGCTCCTCGGCAAAGTGCCTCGTGGGTTCCAGCACGCTGGTGCGCCAAAGATGAACACCGAGATCCTGTCCGCTATCGCCCCCGACATTCCGGTCACGATCATCGTTCTGATCCTCGAACACATCGCAATCTCCAAATCGTTCGGTCGTATTAATAACTACGTTATTAATCCATCACAAGAGCTTGTGGCAGTCGGTTTCACAAATGTTATTGGACCGTTCCTGGGCGCCTACCCTGCTACTGGTTCCTTCTCGCGTACCGCTATCAAGTCCAAGGCTGGTGTCCGCACACCGCTCGCTGGTATCTTCACTGCTATCATCGTTCTTCTGGCTTTGTACGCCCTGACAGCCATGTTCTTCTACATCCCTATGGCGACTCTGTCAGCCATCATCATCCACGCTGTTGGCGATCTTATCACGCCTCCCAACGTTGTTTACCAGTTCTGGGAGACCTCTCCTCTGGAGGTGATCATCTTCTTTGCCGGAGTGTTTGTGACTATCTTCACAAACATCGAGAACGGCATTTATGTCACTATCGCAGCCTCCTTCGCGCTGTTACTTTGGCGCCAACTCTTCACTCACGGTCAAGTGCTAGGAAAGGTCCGCGTCTACCGCGCCACTCCAGACTCGATTGCTCGTAAGGAGGATGGCGCTTTTGCCCCGAGCGCTGAGTACACCTCCCGCGAGGCCTTCATTCCTATCAGCCGTCAAGATGGTTCGAACCCAAATGTCGATATCGAGTCCCCCTACCCTGGTATCCTCATCTATCGCTTCAGTGAGGGTTATACATATCTTAACCAGCAAGGATATATGGACGAGCTTGTCAAGCATGCGCAGACTATCGCCCGACCAACAACGCTTGACCGCTATGCGAAGTTGGGAGATCGCCCATGGAATGACCCCGGACCAAGACGTGGTCAGCAAGTCAACACAGATGACAATCGTCCTATTCTGCGCGCTATTATCTTGGACTTCAGTGCTGTTAATAGCGTCGATGTTACATCCGTTCAAGGGCTTATCGACGTTCGCGCGCAGCTTGACCGCTATGCAGCTCCTGAGAGCGTGGAGTGGCACTTCGCATCCATCAATAGCCGCTGGACCAAACGTGCATTGACAACTGCTGGATTTGGCTACATCGACCGTGAGCGCTTTGCGTCTCGCCAACACTGGAATCCAGTGTACAGCTACGCGCCACTGGATACACACAGTCCGAAGGTTGCGGATATCGAGGCTCAGGAGGAGATTCAGGCTGTCGGTGGACAGAAGGGCTTCGCTGGCAAGGTCTCCACACTCCATGGGTCCAACAGGCCATTCTTCCACATCGATGTAGCCGCTGCTGTTGAGGGTGCGGTTTCTGGCATTGAACAAAAATTGGCACACGTAAGCACTGATGGCTCAGAGAACAACATCGGACATGAGTTCCCTTCTAAGAGTTGAACTTCTGTGAATGTTGATTATAATAGATTGTAATTGCTTTTTTATATACCACGATAGCTTGCAAACCACTCATTCAGGTCTCTGCTCTTTGTCTTGCACATTAACAGTGAACCGCTCAAGCGCTCTTGCTCTACCACTAGTTCGTCTTTCGAACCTTCCACTGCCTGCATACTGAGAGGGCCGAGAACGCTAACAATGGCTTGATCATCGTGCCACGACCGTGGCTGGTCCAAGATTTACCATGAGTTCTTGTCGCAGCTGATCTGCTGGTGCCGTTTTCAGACTAGCCACGTGGTAGCGTGACAGGGGTACCGAAGGCCTAGATTTCGCCAATCGCCAATACCAAACACAAGACAAACGAACTTCGAACACAAGCATAACTTCTACGCACGCCTTTGCATGCCTGATCTCACTAACTTGTCTTAGATTTGGAGAATACAATCCCTCTTTTTTTTCACGTTCGATGTGTTGTGTATCTCGAGTCGAGCGTCTCTACCCAAGCCTGTTGTTCTTCGCCATCGCCTGTTCAGCTCTCTTGTCGACTTAATCGGAAGATGCAAACCCATTTGCATCCATCCAAGCCTGTACTGGCCGTCAGCAGCCACATTGTCTTCACTCCGTCAGATCTGCAGAACGTACTTCCGCCACCTTCCCAAAGCGACAGTTACCCATGCGACATACGTTCGAAGACCAGGATCCTCGACCTTCCAGACGACATACTAATAACCATCTTCTCCCGCTGTAGCGTCGAGGCAATCTTCGCTCTACGTCTGACTTGCGCATCTTTCCACGCAGTCATTCGAGCATACATCAAGACCATTGCGCCAGCTTCTGCTCGCGTCTCGTTCCCGGACTGTAACTTACTTCTTACTTTATCCAGGGATGGACACAGCTTACGCTGGCTGCGCGACCTCATTCCGGCGCACCTAGCCAGCATCATTCTCGATAAGGACAAACTTCGTCGTCATCCCTACATCAATTCAGGCTTCCCTTACGGTATACCCAGCGAAAGTGCTTGCATAGAAGCACTGTACTGGCGTCAACGCCTCGCCAACGGATGGAAAGTGCTGAGATCATTCCATTTGATCTCTGCTAATGTCTACTCCATTTTCGATGACAAAACTAAGAGACCGAACGCGTTCAGGAAGGTCAGTGGTGGCGTAAGGACTAGTCGCATATGGCAAGCTGTGTCGTGCCAGTATGCTGGCTGCACAGAGCATGGCATGAAGCATGTGTTTGGCAGAAAGAATCGCCGTGACTCTCACAGTAGCCAAGGCCCAGAGCAACAGGATCCGAAAGACATCACTACAGAAGTCCGTCACAAGGAAACTGAAGTCCTGAGGAGGAGACTAGCGTACATGAAGACTCTCTCAGACCACGATCTTCTCGATTATGTATACCTCTGGCGCATATTAATGCACGTCTTCCGACCATACAGCGAGCCGGGGATAACGACATACGATTTCACGCAGGGCTGGCAGTCGCACTCCTCGATACCACGCCCGAGTTGGCCGACGATGATTGGCGATGTTGCTCAAGGTTGCTCATGGCTCAATTGGTTTGTCCTGCACGTCGGCAGTGACCCATTCTTTACCCAGTGGGCCCTTTCGCCAATCTCTCCCACTTGCGTCACCAACAACTATATCCGTAACACAATCTGGCGTACATGGAACACGCGAAGCACTCATCAGATTGAGATTGAGCGCGAATATATATCAAAGTTCGAATTTGCGCTGCGTAAACGCTGTCTTTCATCTGAGCGTCTGAAGCGTCTCGAAGCTGAGATCTCGCGCGGAAGGACCATCAACACGATCAGTTTGGACTGCATACCTTGGGTGTACGATCAGCATCACCGAATTCCGCGGCCGCCAACAGACTTCCCATGGTACGAAATCGACAAGCCAGTGTGGTTGAATGATGAATGTGGAGTTACTTGTGCTCCCGGTACGGGTTGGAGTCAACCTGGACAATTAAGGGAAGACATGAGCCGCTTCAAGAAAGATGTCAAGGACGGTTCAATCGACGTGAATGATAGAGATCCTCTCGCTCATGTGCCATATCTAGTCTATCTGGGCACCGAAGAAGCAGGGAAACTGTGGCCTGCAAGCGAAGGTGACGGGACAGAACTCGCATTCTGAGCGATGATGACGTGGCAGTACGGTTTATTCGGAGGCAATTACGCTGCACACACGCGACACAAATCTATATTCGATAAATAGTACAAGCGTTGTTGCACACCAACCTTTCAGAGCACTCAGTCTCCTCCACCTCCGCCTCCGCCGCCGCCTCCGCCGCCCCCTCCATCTCCTCCGCTGCTACATCCGCTATACCCACCATCACCACCTCCTCCGCTACTGTAGCTCGAAGTATATGTCGCGCTCTGGACACCGTTGTACCCACCGCCGCTGCTGCCACCCCTTGTCGACGCACTCTTCGGCGGATCAACCCGAACATAGCTCGGCAAGTGATATACCCGGGGTTTTCCCTCCTCGATATCTTCTTCTTGATTGGTAAGGCTAGGAACCTGCGGCTGCGGCGCGCTTGGAGGCTTCGCTGGCACGACGGACGGCATTGCCGTCCAGACAGGTTCGCTTGGAAAACTTGCTGGCGCGGCGGGAATAGTTTCAACCCAGTCGGGCGCTTTGCGCTGAGTTTGTGGTTTAGGCTTCTTGCCGAAACAAAAGAAGCGCATGTTTGCGAACAAGCGAGTAGATTATCACAGCTGTGGAAACGAGGTCGTGGCTCGTTGAGAGGAGGCAGGAGAAGATGGGTGGTTTGCAAGTGCTCCATGAACGCCGTTACGAACTTTATACATCTACAGCAATGTAAAGTCACAGCCTCGTCCCTAAAAGGATTGCGGTGTAGTGCCAGTGAGGCTGCACTTCGGGTGCAAGGCACAACTCACTGCCTGCCTGCGGTGACCGCATGGGGAAGGAGTGTGGCTGTGTCACCGCGGCTAGTCTGTATGAAGCTCTGGTAGACGAGTACCCGCATTGCAGCCGCTTGAAGTGGAGATTCCGTATCTTTGCGGCACTTTGGAAGGCGGCGATGCGATGAATGTTGCGAATCATAAACTTGCAGTAGCCTGGGTGGTGTGGGTGAGCGAGAGGAAGGTACAAGGCGCAGCAAATGCAGCAACTGCAGCCTGATGCTGAGGCTCTCCCACGAGGTTTGCACATGCGTCTGAATCGATAGAGTTAAGCGTTATCAATTTATCAATTTGTTTGAATGTTCGCAGTTTGCATCTTAACCCCAATTCGCAATCAATGCTGCGCAACATCTACAGCAGCTACCATCAAGTCCAAGTTTACACGTCAAGCGTTCAAACCTGAAAAATCATTTATCCACGCTAGCGCTGCTGCATCTGCGCGATTCTGTTGCTCCACACGCTGCAGCATATCCTCCGCTGACATTTCCGGGTCGAGGACCTTCCACAGCTTGTTCTTCAAGATCTCTGTAGTCTTGTCACCAATCGTCAACAGGCACTTGGCCTCCCACACATTGATCTGCAGGCCAGTTTCCTTCAGCAGTCATTCAAATAAGTCCTCCTTATTGCCACCGTCATGTAGTGCCACAAGCACCGCTTGGTAAATATGGCTCTTAGTTGTATACTGTGCATCAGGGTTGCCAGCTTCAACAAGTGCGGCTGCGTAGATGCTTCGGTAGTGTGCAGCACGCAGATACAGGAAGGGTGACCTGATCAGCGCGCCAGGGTAGAAGTTGAGGTCGAGGAAGGCTGGGACGGAAGCGTGAGCCACACAGCGGGGCGCGGCGAGCGAGGCATCCCAGTCTATGATACCGATCACATTCCCGTCGTCATCAATGAGGGTGTTTTGCAAGTCTAGGTCCGGGTGACGCAAAGAGAAGGTCGAGCTGGGTGTGGAATGAAAGACGGGGTGGGAGAGGATGATAGAGAGGAACTTTGCTGTGCCTATGGATTGGACCTTTGCTTCATCCAGAGTGCCTCTCAGTACTGGATCAGTCGTGAAATCAAGTTCAGTGTCGGTCAGACCATCCAGATTCTTGAGCCCCGTCCGGGTATAGTCTTGTGTTGAAGCAAAGGGACCGTGTTGAAAGGACCGGTAAGAGTCCTGGCACGGCCAGACATAGTATTTGCCGACTGGCAGGCGCTCTTCCTTGATGTTGGCATAGCCTTTAAAGTCTTTTGAGTGAACATCGAACATGGGCATGCCAATCTGGTCGAATCGCAGTTTGTCTAGATCCGTCATGTGGCGGGCCAGTGATCGGAGGTAGTTGAACGCTTCTGTTCTGTCTCAGGAGGTGAAGCCACAGTATGACCTTTGTACCATAGGTCGTTAGCTGGTTTGCCTGGGAGTTCCTTCATGACGATGTATGGAAAGCCAAAATCATTCTTCAAGGTGGCAGAATAATCAACAACCACCGCAGCGGGCACATTTGTGTAGGTGGTAACAAGGCGTATGGTCTCGACCTCATGCACGAGCATGTATTCGTCATCTGTTGTCCAACGGTCTAGAGTGCCGTGCCCAGGGATTTTGACTACCCAGCCCTCCTGCTGATGCGAAACTAGGTTCCTGGTCTTGACGACGAAGACCCGATGATACGAGCCCCGAGTTGTGAAAATGACCTGCATGGGAAGGTCACGGCATGCAGAGTTCTGTTTGAGCAAGGCAGAGTATAGAACCTTGATTATAGTTTCCGGTGTAATCTCTCCAATAATGCTCCACTGGCAGCAATCTGACCAGTCCTCAGCTTTTCTCCTTGGCAACTTTGGCATCAGCCCCTGTTGTTACCTTTTGTGGCCAAATATGTCCCCTGAGCTTTTGAAGGACCTCTGAGGCCTTTTGAAGTCTGCCCTTCTTTCCTTCCTCAGACATTGGCAGTTCTGTGGTTGAAAGGGGGAGCTCAGATCTCCGTTTTGGCATGAAGCTTTCCGTACACCTGCAAAAGCTCGACAGTGGCTTCGAAGAATGTAAGCCCTATCTCAAAAGTATTGATATTCCGTGTTGAAAGGATTCGCTTAATAGTATTGCTCCTGGCCAAAACTGGGGTGCCGCAATCAATTCTGATATCAGATTTAGAGGAAATGTAGCCTGTCGCACTGTGCGATACGCAGAAGACTTGGAATTGTCGACGAAGTCTATTGACACTAGCTCGGAGATTGCGTCAAGCTGTAAGGACCCAACCGAGATAGCAGCAACACTAGAGAATTTGATTGTGGAGATCTGGAGGGGGGTTCTGCACTCAGTATGTTTGATCACAGGTACCGGCTCTGGTGTTATGCGGCGATGAAGCACATCATCTGCCTTGCGGAACTGTCGGTTGATCTTGTGCTTCGCCTTCGTGAAGAATTTAACTGAGATCTTTTTATGTCCCTGCGATAAAGCGGCATTTTTATTCACCGCCTGCGGATTGTTCTTTGTGATATTGCGAGTCGCCTTGAGTTTGAGTTTGCCAAATGCCACCATTGCTGAGTGTATAATCCCAGACAAGCAGTACTAAAAAAAACTTGGAGTATGCTAACTAAGATTGTTCAATTCCCCAGTGCTGATAACGTGATTGTATTGACCTGTCTTGTGTGACGCATTGCTTGAAGGCTTTTAGGGACGACTCGCTGTCATCGTATCGCGTTCTCTTGCACAGTCGCATTCTATATGAATGACATCTTATGTCCATCAACACACTACGCCCATTATGGTGATATTGAGAGAAATTCGCATCGAATGTTCCTTCACGATGCGGTATGTTATGTCGCAAAGGCCCTCATCTTGACATGCTAAGCCTTATCTTCGTGTTTCAACCTGCATGGTGCAATGCACACTGTCGACCAAGTAGATCTTCCATTTCTGCTAGTACTTGAAATCCGACATCGGGCATCTTGTTAACCTCCACCTAGTACAAACTCGCCTGGTCGTTGTAAATCAGCACTATGTTAACAATCAAGTGCCCACATATGATATAGTGCGGTTTGCACCTTCGATACGTCACCATCTCAGCCTCCCGCAATGTAGAACCTTACAGCAAGCACCACATAGTCCTCCTTGAACACACCCTGTCTCTCTCCTCTGACCTGCCTCAGAACTCCTGTTTTCTCATTCTTGTCTGTGCTCTCGGCAAACGCAATGACACAGTCGTCATTCAGTGGTGGGTTGCTTACAGTCCTGAGGCGATCGGGGCTTCGCGGCACCTTCACTGGCCATCGATTTACAAGCTTGCGCTTCTTCGAGTCCGGCGATACGGAAGACTGAGGCGTGGTAGGAGCTGGACGCTGCAGCTTCGGTGTTGAGACGATGGGGTGTTGAGATGACCGAGATGTCGTCGGCAACGAAGCCTCAGAAGATCCATCGAGCTGCGAGATCTCGTTCGGGGGTAGGGTCACAGTACCAACTGCTCCAGCATTCACTTCGAGCAGGGGAGAGGAGGGCGCGCTAGACAAAGGCGACGAATCGCCCGGTCCATTTTGGTCTGCTGTCGCGTTAGGTTGAGCTGGCGACGCGATCAACGATGCATGAGCATTTGCCGGTGGCTTCTTCGGTGATTTAGACCGCTTAACCCTGACTGCTTCACGGAGGACCTCTTCTGGGTCATCATACAGGAATGTAGCAGCCTTGGGGCCTTGTATGCTTGGTAACGCGTAACGCTGCAAAGCACGACGTGTCGATGAGATTGGCGCGGTAGGTATTCCAGATGAGATTGTCTGCATTGGACGTGATAGCTGTGTGTTTGGGACTGTGGTAAGCAGCGATGCAGGCACAAATGGTGCGATACACTCTGGTACGTCAATCTGGGGGTTGACTATTGGAAACTCATTCAGTGGACACTGATGTCGCCTGAGGTATGGAAGTGATAGTTTTGTATGTAAACCTGCCTGCCCATCTTGGAGGCTATCTCGTCGCTCCTCGTGCATGCTCTGTTTAGTGGCTTCGGATCTCACATCCTTGACGGGTGAATAAGCACGAGTCTTTGATTGGACGCTTGTAATGTGTGCATGACTTTGCTGTTGAGCATATAGCTTGTGTATTGGCCCGTCATGCTCAGCGGAAGGTGCGCTTGCCGGGTCTTGTGGGCATGCGCACCGCTTGCCAACAATGTGTTGGTCATTCTTCCAACGATGATCAACTACAGGTCTGCCATTCAATCCTGTGATTGTAAGGCGCCTGACCAATACACCAGAATTGGGTTGGATTGACTCGGCTGCAGCCACGCCTTTGCTCGGCGATGCGCTTCGTCGGGGTTTTGATGGGACAGAGAACATGGCAGTTGGTGGTAGTGGTCCACCCATCTGCAGTACCGGTGGCGATGACATGATGGGTGTTGCGAGTGGCGAACAATCCGGATGGTCATAGAAGAAAGGCATCTGTGGACCCAAGTTGGGTAGCCCGTCTGGAGGTCTGCTTGGAGCCGGACTCGAGGGGTAGGTATTTGACTGCACCCGCTCTGAAACGTACGTAGGGCGGGAGTGAGGTGAAGTCATCGCAATTGGAGACGACGGCCAGCTTGCGGTTGTAGGCAGCATCCACCCTGCAGAAGAGACATGTGGACCAACAGGAGTCCATAGCTCGTTTCCACCACACCGAAGAGGTTGCGGAAAGCTTAGACTGCCTTCATTGTGATCTTGCGCTGTGCCAAAAGCCGAATTAGGGAATTCCGAAATGTTGAGCGTCTGATGTGGGGTGCCCGCCAGCCCCGAGAACATTGATACTGGTTGTGGGGTACTTAAGTATCGGACTGCGGGCGGTGACCGATAGTGCTGGAAGCCTCTGGAGGAGGTGCTGATGTAGCCCTGCATTTGAGGTAGTTCGCTAGTTGTTCGACAAGTATGATTACGACTGCTGCAAGTCAACGGATCAATATGGCCATCCGTACGGTGCTTTGGCGACGAGCAATGCGAAGCAACCCTTCCTGCAGTCGGGGAAACATGAGCTTGCAGCATTGTCCCGTTCGGCGAGGGAGGGAAGGGTGCTTGTGTGCTCAGAACGGGGGCTGGAGAGTCCATTTTCTGTGCTCCGCGATGCGATTGGACTTCAGCCTTAGACAAAGCTCGGCGTTTACATGGACGCTCGTCGAGAACTTCGCTACTTTCTTCCATGTCAATGTATGTACTGTCTGGTCTTGATCTCGGCTTTTGAGAAACCCCGCCCGATGCGCTGCGTGGCTCGTCCATCTCAGCTGCGGCAGTGTTGGTCTTGTTTTCCAGTTCGCTTTCGATCTCGGTCCGCACGGCGTAATCAGAGTCTTTGAGCCTTTGTGGTCTCTTCAGGTAGTTCATCCCGGTTGTAAGTTTGTTACCTGTGCCGGCCGTGATGATTACATCAATTACACCAAACTTTTTGCCTCCGGGCTTCTGCAAATTCATGACGCTTGCTGGTGCCTGCATTTCTGCAAGCGCACGTATGAAATCAGCAGAAGGTGGCGCAGCTCCATGCTTGTCTGTGCCTCGCCTCTCAGCTTCTCCGAGCAGCGCCGCACTAATCTCATCAAAACGCTCCAGCGGTGTTATGGTTTTGTGAAATCTTCTTGTTCCACCGTCTGCGGTCATGAAAGATGGCAGAAGGACCCATGGACGCTCGGCGAGGAAGTCAATTCTGTAGCCGGCGAAAACCTGATGGAGAGCCTTTGCGCCTGAGCGTATGTCGTTGGTGTGGGTCAGGGAGCAAGCCGAGAGCTGACCATTGAACAGTACTTCGATCTTCAGGTGTGTCTTTGCAGTAAATCCAGCATGGAAGGCTTTATCGGATAACTCGACATGCAGGGCGAGAGCTTGTGCTGCACGGTCTTGCGGCGCGCCGCCGGTCAGTCCTGAAGGCAGAGCAGTGGCATTGCTGGCCTCAACCTGCATGAAAGGTGCATTGCCTAGCCAATTGAGCTCAAAGTCGTCTGCGGCACCAGGGAACAGAAGACGCTTCTCATGCAAGTAGGGGCTATGCAGCAGTTTCCTCTCAGCGAGTTCACTCTGTTGCTTAGCCTTCTCGCCCTTTCTGAGAACAATGTCATTCGTGATAGTCTCTGTAAGTAGGACAGAGCCCAGACGAACGGTAATATCGCGAGCATGATATGTTGGCATGCTAGATGAAGTAACGGATATGTTTGGCGCAATCGAGTGTGAGGTGGATACGGTCCCACGTACGTTAATGCGGCAATGAAGCTGAGGGTTTTCCGTCTGATGTGCATGCAGAACGATAGTCGCTCTCTCGACGCGAAAGTGAAAATGCTGTTGTGCGTTTCCCAGGCCAATCGCGTAGTGCGCGTAGTAACGTGGTCTGACGTAGCCTGTGTTGATTTGGGCAAGAGCAAACGGTCGCACTTGTCTTTCCAGCCGCACGCAGCATGGAGACTTGGGTATCCAAAAAGGGGAAGTACGACGCTGCAACAATATTTCTGCTCTCACCGATGCTTGTGGGTCAATCGCAGCAATGCTGCATCAGTTTGCTGGGTCTTTGCAGATGTTTCCAATAAGCTGCACTAGTTGTCCTAAGCCGATCGCCTTTAATCTTCTGCCCAATGTCACAGGCACGGATGCTCGGTCAGGGAGGCCGAGAGAATTATCCAGAATGCTCAAGTCGTTATCGGAGATGTTGAAGTCGCACGAAGAACTCTTGCGTTCTCAATTTCTCGCAGACTCTAGCTGGGGTAGCTGGGGCATTAAAGCTCCATATCTTCGTCAGACTCAACGAAGTATTGCCCGTTCTTTTCTTTCTCGTTTCGATTATAGCCCCAGTCGTCTGTAATGATCCCAATGGGTGGTCCACCAAGAACATCGCCAAGCTCTCCTATAGTTCTCTCGTATATGCTGCCAATGTTGCGCTCCTCCCAATCTTCATCTTCGTCATCGTCGTCGTCGTTTTCAAACCCCTCGAACACCACAGTGTCTTGATTTGCGCGGCGTCTTGCTCCTTGATCGCCGTCTGTACCCGTATCCATTGTAGTGGCTTCCTCGTCTGCCTCTTCCTCGTCATCAACCACACTTTCTCCACTCAGCACACGCACCACTGTCAAACGTGTGCGATCCACGATACCCTTCAACCGCACCTTGTCTGTTGTAGCTATCGAGCGACCCGCCTCAAAGCCAGGCAAGAATTCTCCACTCGAAAAGTCGCGGCCGGTCAACAGAGACGAGAACGCATAATCGAGTCTTGCGAGGAATCCAAAGGTGGCTTGCGTGGAGCGAGTGGTATTGTGGAATTGTGGAAGGAAGTCGACCGTGAGGACAGCGATGTTGAGAAGGTATGGAATCTGCAGATTTGCTGTTATAGCACAGGTGTCAGCTACAAGCTTTCCAAAGTCCACAGCTCGTAGCACGTACGGGACCCAGAGACCCAGACGACGTCTACAAGACCTTCCAGGTCCTTCGCAACCTCCCAGAACGCGCGGTAACCTTCTTCTTGACCCAGCAAAGCTGGCGTCCTCCTGTGTGTGGCGCGGTTGTCAACACGTTTTTGTATCTGGTTCAGGCCATGGTCCAGGTATCTGATCAGCTCGCTTTCTTTCGTGCTGCCGGGCTGAAGTGGGTGTCTTCGAGGTTGTGGTAAAGGTGATGGGTGCTGTGACGCCGCTGCAGAGGAAGCGGGTGGGGTTGGCAAGTCATCTCGGCTGGGGCCGGCAGTCGAGGTCATGTTGAGCGCAGTCGTGTAAAGCGATGTTGACGTGGAACAGGTCAGGGTGGTATGTAACGGACGCGGTTCCTGGTGGATAAGCAACAAGCTTCAATGGTCATCTTATCCTTATATCACCGCGACTGAAACGCACTGAGGAGACTGCGACATTCGTGAAGATATATGGTTCACAGGCGCGTACACACACCTGGGTATCGCTGCTCTGCAGTGCTTTGCAGGAAGCTGATGAATTGGTCGATGACGTTGCAAGGTTCCCGGTGCTGGTGCAGCCGAGGACAGCTTACCTCATAACCACCGTTTCACCGGTACTTTCGGGTCACGCGCTCCACAAGGTCTCACGATCGAATATGCAACGACTGCATGTACATTATTGTACTTATCCATAGCACGGGAGATAGGGTCAAAATCCACCGGCATGTGTCAACCCTAGACGCGGTCAGCACTATATTTTCACCAAGAGGTGCAGGCGGAGCACAAGGCCTGACAAGCGGACAGGGAACTACACAAGACGACAATGGAGCGACAGCCTCGACCTCAAACCAAACAATCACACCGCAAATCTGTCACGCCAGTATCCGGCTTGGCAGGACGAAAGCACAGCCTCATAGTCTTTAGCCAATGGCGGACATAATGTGCTTCTCTAATCCTTGCTTGACGTGCTGCTTCAATTTCACTATGATCGGCACTTCCTGGACGCCTTAACGACGCGTTTGATGTGGATAAGGCTGTTCCGGGCGCAACGCGCCGCAAATACCTGAATTCTGTTCGACCTCTGCCGTTCCTGTTCCCTTCCCTCATGTGGCTGTCCAGTCCTGTCGCTGCGTACTGACGAGAAAGAGAAGAGATTTGACGCATCTGCAATTGGCGTGTGGAAGATGGCCAAACAATACAGCTATGACTCCCTGGATCCTGTTCGAGATTCTACAGACATAGCCGACGCAAACGAGGCGCCTGGAACGACAGCTTCGGAACTCCCGCAATGGACTCGTCAAGTCACACGTCGGCCACTGCCGAAGCACAGCGCAGACGAGAAGCCCGGGTTCGTCTCTGTGAACAGTTTTGATACATTCGAAACCGCGACATCCACGGCAAGCAGCTTTGAGAAGCTGAAGAACTTGGGCAGACGCATTCGCGGGAAGCCCTTGCCACGGTACTTGAGAGGATCCATACGAGTGCATCCTGTTGCAGAGATTAAACCAGTCCGGGTTGCGAAAGGTGTTTGGCACGATCAGTTGCTAATTGACCGCTCCCTCCGTGGGATGGCGGCTCTCATGACCTTGTTCGCCATCGGCATGATCATCCTGATTGCAGTCTACGCCAAGCATTTTCGCAACCGAGTGAACAACAATACGACATCCGTTGGTGGTGACGCTCAATCCTGCAAAGCCGTTACGAAAACCAACACAGCGACGCTCCTGTTGATCAACGTATGCGCGACCATGATCCTGGGCATGAGCAACACGTATCAGCAATTGGTTACGGCTATCAAGATCACGGACCTAAAACATGTGCTTTCTAAGTTTGGAGATTCGCGGGTTGGAACAAATTCTCCTTTCAGCATAAATCAGAAACGAGAGGGCAGAAAGCTAGCCTGGGCCACATGGACATTCCTCGTGTTGACTTCTATGCCGGTGCATTTTCTGGGTATGGTACCAGTACTGAGCGGACGAACAGGCGCTGACAACATGTTCAGCTAACTCATTGATTGGCCCTTCCTTTGTGCAAAGCCCCCCCTCTGAAGTTTCATTCCATGATGTTGCCAACATGACCGAGGTTATCCACAGCTCAAACAACATGTTTTACAGTCCGAAGTCACTCACCCAACCATCATCCTTTATCTGTTGGTCTGCACTCAGAACTGGTAAACCTCATTTTCCAGAGAGCACTTATATCTTGGAGGCAACCAGCGATGTTTTTGGCGCAAATTCTGATGGCTTTGGCAGGTCATGGAACGCGATGCAGGTGCACTATGCCAAGGGATGCACTGAGTACTTGAACACAACAACTGATGTCATGGTGCTAGAGCGTTCATACCTATACGACACGACCATCTCGAACAAATTGATATACAGAGAAGATGGGTGTACGATGGGGCGAGACGTATATTGTACCCTTCACAATGAGGGACCAGGTGTCTGTCGACTGAACGTCCGCATGAGTGCCGCATTCATTCTTGCTGCTTGCCTGATCCTGAAGGCTGGGTACATGTTGTCAGTCAACTTCGTGGCGCGAGGCAAGCTGAAGTCGCATTGCCTGACTTTTGGCGATGTTATTGTAGCTTCCGCCTCTGACCCAGAGTTGAGAGTTCAAGGGTGAGCATGCAGATCCAAGTCTTTGACACGACACTGACAGATGCCAGCGAATGCATGGTAAACGGTGGAGACAACTATCGCAGACTTAACACGCACACATGCCACAAGCACTGTCGTAAAGACGTGAATGAGTCAACAACTGGCGGTATGTTAGCAAGTTCTTACTTCAGAAGAGACGAGTCTAAGCCTCGCAGATGAGATTGGTCACTGCCAGAAATGCAAGAAGTGGAACTCGACCAATAAGTTCTGCAACCAACCCCAACCAACAATTGCCACCAAATTCAAGAAGAGCCTCATCTCCAACTTGGGTAACACAGCGCTTACGCAGATGTGTCTCCTCATGTTATGCACACTAGGTCTTACAGGGGCATCGATAGCTCTTGCTGTTCCGTAGGTATGCATGTTCTATGGCAAAGCTTCTCACTGACTTTCGCAGGTTGGGCATCAAAAACGAAAGCCAAAAGCGCAATTGCCAACTGTACTCTAGCAATCCAACGTATAGACCTGAATATTGTTCGATCTCTGAGACAGGTAGATTCGCGGATCTTTCTGGTGGCTGGGGTGGTTTCAATCAGTCGCTAATTGCTGCTTCCATGGAGCCGGATCGTCTCAGCAACGAAGTGATGTCATTCGCAATGTAAGATAGCGCAGGTGTGGACTAGACTTTACTGACACAATACAGCTCGAACGGTGCGCAATTTGTCTACTCGCTTCTGTACCTAATGATGATCTACAATGTGACCTTGATTTGCCAGGTATGCAAAAATTCCCACAAGGTTGGAATTCTTGATAACAACGAGTAGGAACGAGACTGGGGCAGACTTGAGTATGGGCGTAAGCGCCTTCGGACTACCATCGTAGCCGGCGAGAGCTTCGCGCAAGACTACCTCCTGCAACTGCCAAAGAAGATCCTCTTCCCGACCATGGCTTACAGTGTTCTTACGCACTGGATGCTAGGTGAAGCGCTTCAGACACAGGAGGCCATCTGGCTTGAACATGTTGATGGTCGCCATGTGGAACACTCCAGATATAACGTAATATTCACCCACTCAGCGTTTGGTGCGCTTACTGACGACAGCAGATTACGTACGCCGCATACCCCGTATGGACAGCGACATTCCTCAGTCTGTTGATGACTGGCGTTTGCTGGTGGGCTTTCACATATAAACGTGAAGGTTTCATCCCTCAGATGTTTGGGAGCGTCAGAGTGCTTTGTGCGGCAACAACACAGCTCGACGATTTCCCATCTAACGGGATACAATGGGGCGACTTGGGAGAAGGGGAGCAATTCCGACATGCTGGACTTGCAGCGGAACAAGTGATGGGTATAGTGCCAAACGCGCTCTACGCGGGCAGAAATTCAGAAGAGGATATCGATCAAAGTGTTCTCGAAGAACGGGCATTGCTGGGATCCAGACGGAAAATCACCCGCACGACGGAGATCCCGTAGGACGCTTGACCGCTGTCCTAGAGTCACCCCGTGGAGATGATCTCCTTCTCCACCATTGTTGCAGGGGTAGATGAGATCGGAATACAGCTATACTTGGACTGTGCAAGCTGACTTTGCGTGATGATCGTTAATATCTATTCCGCACGGCACTATGCCACATGGCGTGAACACAGGCAGCATGGACAGTCCGGCCACCAGGAATTGCCAATGAGCAAGGGTCAAGGCCAATTGACGACTTATTGCTATCTTGGGATCGTACCTCCTGGCTTGCTTGGTCATTCTCGGAATACACAAGCAGAGGACGCTCGGAGTTCATCGTCTGCCAATAAGCTCGGCGATCTCAGGCTAGCGATGCTGGGCTGCGCCCTGAGTGGTCAGTTTGAGGTCCCGCTGATAAATGCCTGCGCCCTTTCCACGCGCCCTACTGCTGTCTTTGGCAAATTGTAACTTGTCTTTGAACGCGCAGACATCACCACGTTCTCTCATCTGTCAGCGCACGCGCCAACTAGGACCTTTGAGCACCGTGCAGTCCACGTTTGCAACATGATGATGAAAATTTTGCTCATCGGCTGTCCCCGCTCGTTGGGTGCTGTTGAAACTCGTTTTTATTGAGTCTAACATCTATGGGCATAGCAAGCAAAATTCTGCAACCAGGCCAATGACACGTTGGCTCCACTTCATCGTGTATTCTTAACGTACAGTGTTCGTTACTTTCAAATCATTACTCAGCGGCACAGACCCTCGACCGTGTACGGTAGGTTTTGGCTTGACCACACGTACGAGGCTTAGGGCTCAATTATAGAGCATTATTGACGTTGCTTGGCTCAGAAGGCTGGATTGAGCGGCATTTGGGGTTCCGATATGAGTTTTCGCGTCACATCGCCTGTTCTTAACGTATACTGTTGAGCGCATTCCTAGCCTGCAGTGTATGGTAAGTTGAGGCTGAATGCGGCACCACGAGGTACAACAAAACACTGGGTCCATGCAAACTAGCAATAGGTTGCAGACAGCGTTCCGTATTCGATTCAGTTTCTGCCGTAGGCAACAACAACAAAGAAAGCGATTCTTTGAGATTGATTCGAATGATGCAAGACGCATTGATGCACTCCGATCTTAGCGGCGCATGTTATTGGCTGCACGTCAGTGTAGGGCGTGGTGGATGAGTCCCCGCGTCGTCCTCACCCGCGTCCGTCGGCCAAGGCAGCCTTTTGTCAGCTCCCTGCACCTGTACCCTGCAGCTGCTCAGCGACAAGCCATCCATTGACAGATGACTCAGGTATAAGTGCGGTCGAGATGTATAAGATCATCGCTGCCCCAGCTGTTTGCTGCCTCAGACCACCAAACCCCTATCGGACGACCAGGTATAAACGAGTAACACCGTTTCCTGTTCCACAGGGCTAGCTAGAAGTTACTCCGCACTCACGAGCTTATCTTACTGGTTTCGTTCCCCAACGTCTTGTGCCACCTCTCTTTGTTTGCATTTCTTCAGCTGTCGCCAGCTTTGCGGCGCACGCAAAACCCTCAAGATGACAGCATCCTCGGCCGTATCCATCAGCTCTGCAACTCGCACCCACCCGATGTCGTCTTTGGGCAATAACCTAGGGACAAAAGTCCGGTCACTCGCGAACGTTGGCCAACCGGTCATCGAGTTCGTTATGGACGACAACGACGGTCCACGCCGCGCCATTCCAAGCTATTCCACCATGGACACTATCTCCGGACAGGTTGCCATCACTGCACCGGTCGACACACGGTTCGAGGACATTGATATTGCTTTTGTTGGTGCGTGAACTCGAGTGGTGTATCAAGCACCAATGCTGACTCAAGGTACAGGCACAAGCTACACTTTCGTCGATAGGGTTACTACAACACCGTCGATGACAGGACGATCGGAGAGCACTCACAGGTTTTTAACATTGCGGCAACCTATCGACCGATCTTGTTTTCCTGCGCCAAGGGTCTTTGAGGCTGGAAGGACATACAAATTTCCGTTTACCTTCAACGTCCCGGAGAGGCTATTGCCAAAAGCGTGCACACACGAAGTAGTCACAGATCACGTCCGCGATCAGCACCTGATGCTCCCACCTAGCTTCGGCGATGCGAACATGTCTGGATTTGGGACCACTTTGCTTGATGATCTAGCGCCAGAAATGTCGAAAATTATCTACGGAGTGAAGGTTCGAATCGCTCAGCGAAGTCTAACAGACAACGGCATCCACATTCTCGCGGAACAATTGAAGAAGCTTCGAGTGAAGCCCGCTTACGAGGAGCATGCACCCTTAAATATTGATTCGAGCGACGAGTTCAGACCTAAGCAGGAAAAGACAATTAAGAAGGGGCTTTTCAAGGGCAAACTGGGCACGATGACTGCTCAGACTATGCAACCAAAACCATTCAACATCCCAGGTGCTCGAACTTCTAACAATAAGCCCATCACGACAGTAGCAACGTTGGTTTTACGCTTCGATCCCGCAGAAGAAGGAGCGCAACCACCAGCCCTAAGCTCTCTGCACACAAAGCTCAAAGTATCGACCTATTACGCCACGACACCCAGACACAATCTACCCTCCCGGACACACATGGCATACGACATGTCACAAGGCGTCTACGCCGAGAATGTGGCGCTGAACAGCCTGTGCATTACGAAGGCCAAGTGGGAGCAGCACTCGGCAGCCTCGAACCCCGCACCTGAAGCTCTCTCCCGCCGCGACTCTGGCATCTCCGACTGCTCCACAGCAGGCGATTCCGCGAACGTCTTCGCAAGCGGCATCCTTGCACCTTCCAATAATTACAAGAACGGCACGTTCTACACGGCGCTGATCCTGGTTCCCGTCACTTTGACCGAGAAGAAGAACTTCATCCCAACCTTCCACTCCTGCCTCATCTCCCGCACATACACTCTCGGCCTACAGTTTGCACCCCAGGGAGGATCGAACTTTAGTCTCAAGGTACCTGTGCAGGTCTGCGCGGATGGCAGCGACACCGGAATCGAGAATGCAAGGGCGCGCAGCGTCGAGGCCGTCATGTACAGGGAGGCTGGAGACGTCTTCACGCCTAGGAGTGTTGCGCCACCCAACTTCGACGGAACCCCTGGTATCACGCAGGCAAGAGATGAGCTGCCACCTGATTACTCGGCTCTTGCTCCTACCAGACTGGTGTTGAGGACGAGGGCGTCCGCCTGAGTCCTAGATGGAGGCTGGGCCTTCATGCGATAGAGCAACTTCTCTTGTTATTAATTTGGATACCCTACATAATATTTAGTTCTAGTGCTGGATATAGCGCTGAGAAAAGCGTTGGTTTGGGGATTTCGGCACTCGTGGATCTCCACCAGATTGTTATAGCGAGCGATTGCTTGAAGATGTGATTCATCGGTTTTGTTAGATACCCTTGCTGTACTATATGTAGAATTATATGCACTGCAAACCATTACTTCTTCAAATGGACAACACCTCGTGTCAATGCACCTGGGACAGTTGTCTTTTGTTGGCGCTGTTCGCTTCGGAATTAGAACTCCGAGAATGCCGAAGCGTGAAT
Organism: Stagonosporopsis chrysanthemi; assembly: GCA_022560025.1. NCBI lineage: Eukaryota > Fungi > Ascomycota > Dothideomycetes > Pleosporales > Didymellaceae > Stagonosporopsis > Stagonosporopsis chrysanthemi. Next base: position 83,958 of record JAFISE010000005.1, on the reverse strand, counting down.
CTATTCCGACTGGCCTCCTCATAGCTAAGTTTTGACCACCACTTGGTGCCGTTTTGATTATCACGTTTCATTGCGGCAAAGCTCTGCACAGTAGAGGACATGACATGATATGAAGGGGAAATACTACTTACTGTCCGAGTCGCTCGACGAGCCTGTCAATTTGTGACAGAATGGGATATGAGAGAAATACCTTGCGCTATGCTATTGACGATGCAGTACGGTAACAACGATCCTCGAGCTCGCTCGAATAAGTCAGGTTCGCCATTTTTCTCGACGGGATACTTTGAGGCTACAAAGTTCCCGGATGCGATCAGCGCTACGTACTGAGGAGCATCGACGGCCTCGAAGTTTCTAAGGCTACGGGGACGATCAGGTCTGGACATTCCCTTCTCCGTGGTCTTTGTCGCCACGACGAGGTTTACGGTCCTTTTTGAAGGTCTCAAAGAAGCTCTTATCCTCCGCAGGATTGGCGCTCTTGGCTGCCAGGGTCTTTCTTCCTCTGGGCTGCTGGTTCAAAAGCCGCTTTGCGTCCAGCTCTGGTCGGCCTTCGGTTGTGCCCTTCCCAAATCTCAGGCGGGTACTAGCAACGGCTCGTGACTTGGATTCTGTGACATTCAAAGTCATACGAGAGAAGTCTGGAATTGGGTTGTTAGCGATCGACGAATGTCTGCCAAGTTGACGCAACATGAATGCCGGAGGCGCAGTTCGAGTACCTAACAGAGAATACCCACGGGCGGCAGAAGCCTGCGCTCCGCCCTGCTGCTTGTCGACCTTCTCTTCAAGTCGCCACCAGTATTCGAATTCATTCATGCGCATAGTCACGATGTCCTCCTCATTCCCGCGGCCTTCTGCAGTTGCCAGGTCTACCTCTTCTCTTGCAAGGGCTCGGGCATAGTCTCGGTGGTTAACATATGTCCATGAACTCTGGGTGTCATCCGCAATTGGAGCTTGATTGTCCTTCACCATTCCCCAGGTACAAGACTCGCCACGGAGCAGGCGGTAGTAAACTGCATTGGGCCCGTCCTTGTACACAGCCTTTGGGTGGCTGCTGCATCCCTGAGACTTGACGGTGAACTGATTGTAGCAACGATCTCGAACGACAACGCCGTTTATATTCCTGTCAATCCACTCGAGACAGAACCCAAACTCGAACTTCTCGAAATCAGATCGTCTCTTTACGCCCTCATTCTTGACATGGTGCTTATTGGTGAAAGTCTGTCGAGTGGCTGCATTCATGAAATGAGGGTTGAAGAGCTCGCCCTTCCAATTGGGGATCAGCTCGTTGAATGGGAACGATCGCACATCGAACTCCTCATGGTCAGCATGCTCGCGCTTGAGAACTTGCTGATGAAACGGCTGCGGTGGTACTGGTTGTGATCTGGCTTCGTCACGCTGATCAATTTTGGTATCGGGCTTCCTAGTCTTGACGCCGCCCATGTTGCTCCGATTGTAGTTGAGTATATTTTATTGCGTTCTCGAGGAAGTTGGTTTGTTTGAGGCCCGGAAATACTGTGAGCGGCCCTGAATTAATACATGCTGCAGCATCGTGTAGAAACTTTCACTCGAAAGCCTTCATGAATCAACATTTGATCATAGCTTACATTTCACTATACACTACATACACCTTGGTGTCAGTCTCGAACAGTGCGCATCATTTTCCAGGTTACGCTCACGTACAGTTGCGATAGCGGCCCCGTAGTACCATATATACATACTGAGACCTTCTTGTGATGAGTGAGGCTTGAACACCCTCTTGCCTAGTTCGTCATTTGGCTGTCTGATCTTGTGACTACTACAAGTCAATCAGACTGATTAACGATCGTTGTAATGATTAACCTGGTGCAATGCTCATAACGCTATTGCTCACAAGCGATTTCCATATTGTTAGTTGCCACTGATAAAGCAATATGCATCGTTCAAGTTCCTCGGGTCCCTGTGAGCGTATGTCACCAGCAGAAGCGTGCATGCGCCTATCTTGGGTACCGGGCCCGGCTTTAGTCTTTTTTTTGTCAGTCAGTAACGGTAGAACAGTGTGCGACTGGGCTCTTCGCGAGGTTCCAGCTAATGATCGACTTTTTGTGCGCGACGAAGCATTGCGTGTGAGTGCTGGGTGTGGGGACTGCATTGTGCATGCTTTCTTTCACTTCCGCTTCCCGCCACCCCGCTCCTTATAAGCACTCTGCGACCCAATTGTTCTGCCCTGACAAAGAGCACTCTTTGGAAGAGCTAATCTCAACTCACTAATCCAGGACCAAGGACACCTGATCAACCGAAAGTACAGACGGCTTTCACAATGTTGTCCAACGTGAAAGGCGTCTTTGGTTACAAAGCCCTGCGCGTACCTCCCACTGCTGCGGTCATCACCAGCGCAGACAGCAAAGCTCTCGGGAAATCCAGCTCCAACGAACTTCTACTGGGAAAGGTTGTTACAGCCAGCAAACGCCTGTACATTGTTTGCAAGTCTAAAATCCCTTCCTCGCAATCTTTATCTACCGAACAACCAACACAGTCACACTCCTCTCTCGCACTTTCGAATCACACTACTGCTACCGGCACGACTAATCGTATCAAAACTCTTGATATACCCCTGACACCAGGTAGTGCTGCAATGGACAACGCAATCTCTGTTGCTGCCGTATCACTGGCCTCTTCAGAGGCTTCAACACAAGCAGAGGCTCGAGCAAACTCCGACGCAAAGCCAGGTTCAGATTCATATCGCTCCTTTTCACATAGTGCGAAGCCAATTTCAGGGCCGCTTCGGCTGTATTGGCGCCTCAAAATAAAGTGTCGGAAACTTGTGGCCTCCATGAATGCACATGGACAAAAAACACCGACTAGCGCATCCGCCGAAAGCATTGGCGACGAGGACTCCGCCCTTAAGGAGGAAGAGGAAGAATCAGACGATGATACCGACAACGAAGACGACGACGCAGGTCAAGGGCCCTCTGATCAACGTTCCGAATGGAAGACGATTAAAGCTATTTCTAATGATCTGCTTCAATCGGTCGCTGGGAAGCATTCGTGTTCCTCTGGTGAACTGCGTGTAACAAAGCGAACATCCGGAACATATAACTTTGTTGCTGTCCTGTCGGATGATACACAGTCTCAAACATGTACCGAGTATATCGTTCGCATTCCTGCCCATGGCACGCCAATCCATTGGACTGCGGAGGATGCATATATGCTGGAGCGCGAAGTACAACTAGTTGAGTACATTCGCCAAAAGACCAGGGTGCCGGTGCCTCGCGTTCTTGGATACTCCTCGAAATGCGACAACGAGCTTGGTTTCCCTTACATCTTCATGACCAAGCTACCTGGCAAGAGCGCTTACGAGATCTGGTTCGACCTGCCTTATAGTCCTTTGAATGCCTTTAGGAATGCCGATGTCCCATCGACCTCAACCGAGAAGAAGCGAGTCAACTTCCTGCGCTCCTTGGCGCATATGATGACCGAGATCCAAGGCTTGTCATTCGATAAGATTGGCCTACCAGAGATCTCAGAAGATGGTCATAGCATCACTGTTGGTCCAACATACGTATGGGGCGAGGGAGAAGATGTTGATGAGGCCACAAAACTGCCTACAACCTCGACTACTCGCATGTGGACTAGGATGGCTATCGCGAAACACTTTAGAGTGAATCCACGTGTGGAATGGAACACGGATTACTACATGCGCTCCGGTGTTCGAGAGATTCTGGACATCATATTCTCCCAGTCAGTGTTCAACGAGTCCTTGGCTGGTCCAGAGACTTTCACAATCCACCACGACGACTTGGACCTCCAGAATATCCTCGTAGACGACGATGGCAATGTAACCGGAATCATCGACTGGGACAAATCTTATGCAGCACCACGATGCATTGGGGCAACAGCTGTACCTATCTTCCTGCGTAGCGATTGGTTCCCTCGCTATACACACGACATACAGATTGTCCCTCACATGGGCTGGAATGAGCACTACTACCGCGAGATCTACGCTGCAGCTTTAGTGGAGGCAGGAAATCCGGACGCAAAGTACACGACAAAGTCAGCCATGTACCAAGCATGCGCGGCAGTGTTATATGGGGGCGGCGAATGCAAGGATCTCATCGACAAGTTGGTCCGTTGTATTCCAGAATGTCGCATCGATACGACGGATCTGATGCTCGGACTTGGTATGGGGTGGCCCGCAGCAATGAAGATGCTTGAGTATGAGTTCAAGAAGATTTTCGAACCACAGTTGCCGCGCACTGGGTTCCTGGAGAATCTAGAGAAAGACTTGGCTTTCAAGGAGTGGTGGTGCGAATTTGACGAGCTACTGAACTTGTACGAGGAGGAGGCAGTTGACGATCAATCTCCCGACGTTGAGCATGAGTATTAGTGAAGGAGGGCAATTCAAATGATAGCAGCAATGAGCCGGTAATAGAGAACGCACAACAACAGTAAATCAATGAATTCGCGTCACGATCAGTTATTTCCGTGATGTGGTGCTGATAAAGGACAGCAGAAAGCTAGCAGCGGCCCCGCACTGATCGACAGCTACTGGCCCTGGTGTCAATGACACCACCGACGAATCTCCGCCGCATCGATTTGCAAAACTCCGCTTATCTTGCAAAGAACGCCCCGCAAGTAATACTAAACAATGTCATCGAATTCAGGGACAGAATCTGCACGCTGATGATGCTTGGTAGCGCAGCGTGCCACAAAGAGGAGATCCAGACTTGGACATGGGACAGCTGCGAGCAGACGTGATGTGATTGACCCTGGCACTTTCCCCGCGTCACAAGAGCACCAACCTTGGAATAGCTACGCGAAACTCTGACAGCTCTTCGCTTAGCCAACCGGCGCACGCTCTGGAAGGTCCGGTAAGCTTGTTATGGCCGGAGAGAGCCGTTTTAGTCCTATTGAGCTGCACGCCGCTAAGTCTTGGTGTTGTATCATATGAACATGTCGTTATCCGCAGTGCTGGGCGTCTTCCAAGGTTTGCGCAGCCCTCTCCCATCTCCAGTACGTGCAAGAGCAGCACCAGAAGCACAGCGTGGGGTCGAGAATCATTTGATGGTCCACCGCAGGTCTCACGGCACACATTCATTAGAGCGGCGCATGAATCTGGGAACACTGCGACACCGAGTATATGCGCAAAGCTTGAATAGTCGACCTCGGACATCTACTAATCAGCAATCGAATCCGCCTTCATAGCACACAACACAGACAGCATCATCGGCGCCTCGAGCTTACTTCAATATGTCGAACACACAAGAAGCGACACAGAATCCTAACAGTAACACCATCGTCGTTGCCATAATCGTACCAGCATGTTGCGTTATTCTCTTGATGACGCTACTCATACTGTAAGCTCCCACTCCTCCTTTTCAGTACTTCATCATTAGCTCATGCGAAAAGGCGCCGCCGCTGGCAACATATCCTCCCAGGTTCCGATCACGACATCGAAGCGGCACGGAAGGAAGAGCGCATGCAAAAGCGGCGAGAGGAGCTTGAGGATGTCATCAAGACTCAGCACTTCTACGACTGGTTAGCAGGCCAGAAAGAGAAACAACCCAACTCACTCCTGTCCTCGGATCCAGTATGGTAAGTGTTGTGATGGGAGCTTGAGTGACTGTAGATTGATCTGGCTGCAGCGCGATCTGTCTTGACGAGTTCGAAGAAGACGCACAAGTACGAGGTCTACGATGCTCGCACGCTTTCCATACCCAATGTCTCGACGAGTGGTTTGGTCGGTACAACGAGTTCTGTCCGCTCTGTCACAGAACTATCATACCAGGCAAGAAGCCTGTGAGAAATCGCATGGTGGAGAGGCAGCGACCGCTACCTGTCGCTTTTATGGTATGAGACCTCTGTTCATCGCAGTTGCGTACAGTGATAGATAACGCTAATTCACTAAGGCTTGATAGGGACATGTGGTCTGAAATCACATTTGCTGCGCTGTGTACACACGCTGTGGCTTGCTTCTGAACTTCGAGGGACCTGCAAGCATCGAAAGAGCATGACACCCGCGCTATCGATCCTAGATGTACCTCGGAAAGCAGATCGGGGAAACCAGAGGCAATGTACCGCCACAAAGAAGCGTTGCACATGCAGTCCATCGTGCAGTCCAGCACAACTGTATACTCAGCGCATACAGTGTCCACCAGTGGCGACTCTTTCACATCAGCATCGGATTGTTGCGATCTCCGACCAATCCCACTCCTCAAGAGAAGTGGCCTCCACACTCTTCCGCAGGCGGGGTCCAGGATTTACTGGCGATCAACACGTTACTTTTTGCTTTCCATGCGGATTCGCGGAAGCAAGCAAGCGATTGCTGAACGGGCGGCTGTGACTGACCTGTCACTTGACATGGCACCCTGGAAGCTCCTGTCTTCTCTGGATACACTCGCATTCGTATCATGGGGCGAACTAGCGTTCCGGACGGGCGAACCATGAAGAGCCACCTCCCGTGTATGCATGCAGATGCAGTACGGAGTCCGGCTCCTTGGGCTTCTTAGTGGGACATGGGGAGCGGGTCGTCCCGTTGCTCGCATTGACAGGCTACTCTTCGCAACGCATGATCTGCACGCTTAGATATACCGAACTAGGCGTACGTGAGAGTCGGGCTGATGGCAACTTGGTAGGGAGCTGATACTCATTCAGCAGTGTCGCACAACCTCGTTGTGCGCATCCAAGGTCTAGTAACACACGGCTTTCAATACCATAGGCTTTTAAGATTACAGAGCTCTAAAATATGACTTTCAGATTATCTTCGTCTGTACGTGCAGACTTGGGCCGAACTGCTGTTTGCACATCCGTCACGTGCTGCTTGACGTGCCTCCCGGCAACGTCGGGATGTCGGGATTCTCCTCACGCTTGCGGGAACTGCTTCTTAGACCCGAGCCCACCCCGACTGTAGCCCCATTGCTTGACACCACCACGATTAAACATTGCATTCCATGCTGTGTCATCGCAAAAGCTGTGAGGAATTGATCGCATTTCGGCGCAGTCCCCAACACATTGTCGTAGCGATGGCGCAGACTGCCTGTGGCTGCCAGGATGCAGCCCCGTCTCGGATGGGAAAAGCGGGTCTCAGCGAAATGTCACGCCACCTCTGGTGGTCTGATATCCTTTCAGGACGCTCCCAGATCTGTGGTCTTGACAGCTCGCACTTCGTTGCTGCACCGAGATACCCGTTCAGGTAACTGAAAGTTCTTTCGCGTTCAGCTGGTCACCCCGTCTGCAACAACCAATTCTGCACGCCTACTCGGAGCCAGTCGGGTGTCTTACACTGTACCGAAGCCTTTCAACCAGTGCAGTGGAATTCGCCCAGAGTCGCCAGTGACCGCCCAAATTTGCGCTCCTGTGCTTTTGCCAGCGTCATAAGCAACGGCTCCTTCCGGGTCGACGAAAAACAACCTGTACTCTTGTGCTTGAAGTTGACCCTCTTCCCTTCAACATTCCAAGCGAACTTTGCTACATACTCGAAACAAAGGAATCCAAAGGAACTGTCTGGCTTATATTCTCGACCCCAGCTCCCGTCGGGCGCCTACCCGCATCCTAGTCGTATCATTGGCTTGGCCAGGCCACGTTAGCAGGACTCGTGCGTTGGTATCTCCTGATCAACGCGTGAGCACTCTCGTGCAACAACCTACCCACCACCGTCATTATGGCTCTCAATTGGGACGCATTCCTCAATACTGAGAGTCTGAATATACCGCACGACCAATGGTCCGACCTCTCAGCACCTACAACAGGTCCTTCGTCTTCTGACATGCCCAAGTCCATCTCCTCGCAAACTTCAGGGTCCACGCCTGAGGACGCCACTGCTTTTGACACTCTGCTCAACGGCACGTCAGCCGACCCTTACTTCGACGACTCCTTGTTCATATCGAACGACTACTTCCTGAGCGACCTGGAAGTGCTACAGCCCTATGGCAACATCGCTGCTGGCGGTGGTTCAACAACAGAGTCCTCACCTGAGCCTTCCACTGCTGCTGCCAATTCGTCCACTTACCTGACCCACGCATCTATGTCGACACACTCGAACCAGTCACCCCAGATGGCGTCACTGCGAAGGCAATCAGTACACCGTGCCAACACGCTCCCCAATCCCACCTATGAGTCCATGTTCCCCAACAACCTCGAAGCAGGCTTCGTAGAAGACTTGACTTTCCCGAATGGAGTCAAAGAATCTGCAGGCACAACCAAGCCGACAGTCGAAAGGACAAGGACTTCAGTCGACTTCACCACCAAGCGTACCAAGAACAAGCCAGACATCCTGTCTGCCTGCTGGACCTCGCCACTATGCCCTAATCATGACCAGGACGGCCCACCACCAAACCCGTCAACCTGTGGCGGGGGCTGCGCTCCGTTCCTGTTCGCCGACCAGGACAACCTGCCTAATATTCACAACCTGCTGGCTGAACCTCAAGAGGTCACTGCAGAAGATGGGGTCGTTGAAATCCAGCCCCGCCCGAAGAAGCGTTCTGAAAGCGAGACATCGACAGGCGAGACGGGGCGACAATACTCTCAGCCCAGCAAGACTGCCACTGAGCTTGTCGCTGAGGCAAGGCAACGTATGAAGACCGAGACCACAGACGATTCTCCAGTCCAAGAATCACCTCCTGCTGCTTCAGAGGAAAAACCCAAAAACCGCCGTCGACTTCCACATAACCAGGTTGAGCGCAAGTACCGCGAGTCGCTCAACACTCAGCTTGACTCGTTGCGACGCGTTGTACCATCTCTTCAACAAAACAACCGAGGATTCGACGGTGCCGACATTGAGGACCTCCCAACACCATCGAAACCTAGTAAAGCCGTCATCCTTGCATCGGCAACAGCCCACATCAAGCAACAGGAGAAGGACAAGAAGGCTCTCGCAGACGAGAATGCCCTGCTCCGAGCACGAGTCAAAGCACTACAAGCACTTGTTAAGTGTGACGACTGCAGCTTGATGCAGTATGTCATGGACATGAAGATCAACAACCAAGCCAAGTGATCTTCGCTGTTCTCGCTCTTTCTCTTCGACACGGTGCTGGCAATCTGTCTAGACAATGGTATCACACCTCTCATCCACTCAACGACAACAACCTCAAGTCTTTATCGTTCCCCAGAAGCATCTTAATGGCGTTCAGAAAAGTAGCAATTTCGGGTTGGCCTGTCTAAGCAGCCAGTTAGCTCCCGTTGGATGATGTGGCAAACGTCCGTGTACCTCCAGACCGACTTTTGGCGACTGGGATTCCTGTCAAGGGGGCTCACAGCACGTTGCTGCATGTAATGATAGGCGTTTGGGAACAGGCTGCCATACGTGGCATAAAGCTGGATAACAGGCGTTACTAGGCTGGCAGCACCGCTTATGTGCGGCTCTAGTCGGCCATAGGATTTTCAACGAATACACAATATCAACTTCCCTTCCGACATTGAGTTACACTTCTTTCATTTTCAACACGTGATTGGCGCTGGCCTGGCAGGAAATAAGCACTGGCGGTGGGTCAGGCACACCGGTGCGGCAGCGGGTGTGAAAGTTGTTGCAGGTGTTGACTCCACTCCGTATCCACCCGGGATCCACATGACTCCACTTAAGTCCACCAAAACTCCACCAAGAGTTCGCTACGAGTCGCATAGCTGCAGATCTGGAGCTTGCTGCCTGCAAAATTGGTGTGGCAAAAATCAGAAAGAGAAGGTCAAACAGAGATTTGGTGTTTGATCAGCAATAAAACATCAAGCCTTGTCGAATCGCGGCAGAAGATGTCTGCGATGTGGTTGAGTCACCAACCACGCTACTATGGTACGTAATGCATAACGATGCACGCTTGCACAAGTCACTGGGGGATAATGCGCACGATGCAGTTTGAAGATGCAATTTGAAGATGCAGTTTGAAGATGGGAATGTAATCAATTGTAGCTTTTCGCGTTTCGCAAAACAGGTCCCGTAGGTTTGCCCATGAATCTATACCCGGTGCGCCAAAATACCCAAAAGTGTCCGATAGTCCCAACCAAGTCCGAGCCCAGTATTAAAGTTGATTTCGTATCGTGCCAGTATCAACAAGGTGACGTTTCCATATGACATGAAGAAGTGCTAATATGAACATGCAAAAGCTAGATGAAGGACGATCTAGTTCTTGTACTGGGGCTCGTCGGCCTCAACGGCGGGTGTAGGGGGGACGGAGCGGTCTTCCCAGTTGGCCTCTGTAATACTGTTAATGGCTTGAAGATAAGGCGGTGAGACGGTGAAACGTACGGATGGAGCACTGAACGGTGCCGATGGGCCACTGAGGGCCGTCCCAGTTGTCCCAGCCCTCCTCGTAGGATGTAATGGCATCGTGCTCGGCCTTGAAGGCGATCTCCTCAGCGGTGAGCTGGATCTTGGGGATGGTGGTCTGAGCAGACATTGTGATTGATATGTGAAGTTGTTTGGTTTGGAGTTTGAATTGATGGATGGATAGATGGATTGACTGATGGATGGGAGAAAGCAAGGGAGCTCTCGGGCTTTTCAATGCTTCTGCGAAAATTCGAAATTGCGGTCACGATGGACCCAAAGTCCGTGCTGGTGTAGACTAAGGTAAAGATAGCCTCGGGGCCAACGCCGCTACCTCGGGGATGGCGAGGCGACACGACTAGCGAGTCAAAAACAGGCACGAGGTACGAGAATTGTGGGGAGATTCGCCTTCCAGAACCCACTTCCCTGCTCGCCTCCCTGCTCGCCTCCGGATATTCATGTTTTGCTCCGGATAAACTTGGTTTGCGTGGCGTTCGAGATCTATCGAATGCGGAGGATGAAGGAGCTGAGGTGCAGAATAAGTTTGATGTTGAGCTCGGGAGACTCCGGCATTGGTCACGCCATCTGTCTTTCCATCTTCGAAACTTCCGGTCCAAAAGCCTGGCACCTGCAAGCTTGCCCAGGAATATCAACTGATACCGTGTCGCAAATGCTGATCGATTGCCGGTTGCGGAAATCACGCGGTCGCCGCGCAACGTCGCGATTGCTGATACTCACACCACCTAGACACTCGCATTGATGCTCACGACACAGGTTTAACTCGCGCGACATACATAAAACAAAGGTAACATGGCAGCAAAATGCACACCCATCAGCAATTATCGCCACAACACAAACATTTTTCGACAACCCGCTTTCTGTGGATACAAGGCAGAACCGTCCACGCGTGCGTCTCCACAGCATCAATGCACGCCAAAACCGAAACTCGATCTCCACGGTCAAAACCCGCCATGTCCATCTTCCCCAACCTTCTCCACCCTTCCACACACTCCACTGTTTTCGGCAATCGCCACAACACGACAACACCACCTGCCAAGTCAGACTTGAAGGCCGAACATCAACATGCTTATCAATTTGCTCACCATCAGATCGCGGCGTTTTTGGTCAACTTTCTGAGTCATATGTTTGCGCCAACGGAGTATCAGCAATGCACATCATCAGTCCCGTGCTGGACGGTCCCGCACACTTGCGACTATCCGTCGAAGAAACGTGGCGAGACAGTAATCACTGTAGACGATGAGCTTGTACTGCCCGAAGATGGGAGTAACGAGGAGCTGGACGGAGGACCGATTTGCCGAGAGGCGACTATCGAGAGTTGGAAGGCTCCGAAGAAGGCGCGCAAAGGATTGCTAGATGCTCGGCGATGGAGCGACTTGCCGTATTTTGGCTGCCCTTAAGCGGGAGAGGATAGGTGGTGGTGCTCTAGTCCAATCTGCGTATATTAGTTCGTGGATACAGACGATCCGCCCAAGGTCTTGGTCTGGAAATACCGACTTTGCAGCGCGAGGAGATGAGTAGAATCTGAAAGAAGGGAAAGTGCGCGCTCGCGTCGCGCAAGCGCAAGTGCGGAAGACGAGCCCAGAAGCCTTACACAAAGCGTACAATGATCAATATCAGCAAACAACCATTTCTCAAAACAATCTTTCTGCACATGAAAACTTTCCAACAACACCATACAAACCGCGCACGTTAGCGCACACCTACCTTTCAGCCTCATGCGCCCCATCTCGCGCCCGCCCTGCACACCACACCCCTGCCATTCTCTCCCCAAGCCCTTCCATCGCGGCATTCCAACACGCTACGGCCTGGAACGCTCTCGAACACTAGGGAGCGGCCCGAACTGACCCGAACGGGGCCCAAACGGGAGGCCTAGCACGGCCCAACAGGAAGGTACGAGTTGGGATCGTGAAGAGTGCGGGATAAGGGTGGCTCAACAGAACGGAAGCGAGAGACACCCCTGTAAAGTCTGGTTTCAAAATGTGGGCTTATGTGGGCTTTGCAATGCGGTTTGTGGATTGCCATATCTGCTTTTGGGGTCGTCTTCATCGTGGATACGGAGTTCTTCCTGAGGTGGGTGGCGGCGTACGGCAAGTCCACGGTTTTTTGAAAAGGTACTGAAGGTGCTCGCCGGTTCCATCGTTCGCAACATTTGGCGATGGTCGGGATCGGACTTGACAACCGCAGAGCATGAGTAATGCTACTCATTGTTGTTCTTTACTGGATCTCGCGTTTCAGGAACTTGGACGGCGATCGTTATCTTATTGAAACAAGTTTTGTTCTCTACTACTTATATGAAGAACATAGAGTCTCGGTCAATACGTCCAACACTCTGCTCTATTTTATCTCTTCAGATCTCTACCCCCATACGACACTGACCAGGATTCTCGTCCATGACTGACTTGGGTACTTACTAGGTTCTGTTCAGCGTTCATCCAGGCAGTGTTTGGATGACAGTGAAGGTGTCATCACCTGAGTCGTTCTAAGATTACATACGAATTCGTGTCTGATTCGTCTCCATCAACAAAACATTGGGGTATCGACTTGCAATTGTCTCACCAAGGTCTCTGCTACTGGCAAACCTGGCAGTACAGAAACATCGCAAAAGCTTCGTCAACCTCTGGTTGCTGCAGTCATGTGAGTTCGTGTGATAAGCATGGACTGCTACAATTTCTAACCGTCTGTCCAATCTCTCCAACCCTGAACGTAGCCATCACTATTGCCTTCTACATTTTTGTTTGCCTCTTGTACACGGTCACCACCACATTGATTCATCCCACCCCTTTGTCTTCATCCATGAAGCCATTCCTAAGCAATCTCGAAAGGGCTTCATGGGAAAAGGGGAGAAACTCGAGAGCCTCCAATTCTAGCCAACGCATCTCACCCCACAACAGTGTAGAGGGTGCGGCGCGGACGGTTTGGATAGTGCTTCCCGCTTTTTAGTCACAATGCTCTCGGACGACCAGCGCGAATAAACCTTCGAATGTCGCGACACCTCATGACATCTGTTTTACACAAGATAACTGCCCTCATTTGCCTCACTGTATAGATCACGGGGTTAGACAACACATTTCGTAAACTCTATTTGTCTACACCTTCTTGTGTGGGTGGTCTCGATGTTGCAAGGAAGTCCCTGTGTTTTCTCATGGCAATATCTAGTGCGCTCCAGGTGTAAACATTGGGGAGCACTACCGTCTCTCAATCGCCGAGGATCTCAGAAACCAAGCATGCACTACTGGGCATTCTCGCGATGTTGAGAACGCAGTCAAGTGTTGAGACCGCACTTGTAAGGAGAAGCTTGTATCGGCAACCAACTCTCAGCATTCTGATCCGACACCTCGCGGTAACATCTTCGTCACAAGTTCCTCCATCTGGGTGGGGGTGGCACTCAGCCTCGGCAATCTCCAGATCCTACTCAGGAGGAGTATCAAGCCAGAATGTGCTCGTGACGAGTACCCTCACCATCAACACACTGCCTTCACCCGAGTGGTCTAACGACAACCCACTACGGTCTCGCACGGTCTCCACCCCCACCCCCCTTTGACCACAGTCATGCTTCCCACGCCCATCTGCACCTCAACTGTCTCCATGCTCACGCACGCCTACCATTGCATCTCACAACTCCAGTCAGAACGTGTCACACATGCATAACCTCACAAGTAGACCAGCCAAGATGCCCCCCCCGTTCTGTGCACAGCTCATGTGCTTCTGATAGCGCTACAAGGTGAACTTGTTCTCGATTCGAGTCCCGTCGCGATTGGCAAGTCAATCCCACATCACCGTGTGCTCACAGAAACTCTGACGCTGACGCCGAGGCTACAACACGTCTTTAGCGTCAGAAGAGGGTTTTTTTCTCGGCTCTGCGGGTCGAAGGATCACTGCAGAGTACCAGTCGCTAGAAGTGTAGTAGAACAGAGAGAGCTAGGGGAGGGGGGGGGGGGTCCTCTCACCACGACACTCTAGATCAGTTAGCTGAAACTGTGAATACATGCTGGTGGTCGTTACCAGGTCTGAGTGCCGCAGATGGAGATGCAAAGAGATGTCTTCAGACTTACGTGTTGCCCGGGAGAGCTTTAAGCCATTGTCATGCCATGCACATGTCATGTCGACCTCCGCGAACTCAAAGTCGCCCAGCTGCGCTGAGTCTGCCAGACGAAGGTGTCGGATGGCCAATACCTAGTTGTCACATCACGCGGCTCCGTCGACATGCGAGCTGCAGGTATCGGGCGCGGGATTTGTCAATTTCGTCTCTACTCTTATGTCCACAGAGTGTTTTCCCGGCTCTACGATATGCAGGAGTTATGGATGGTGATGACGTACGTGTCTCCGAGGAACAAGCTACGAAGATGCGAGGGTGTGGGGATCAGAGCCCATGGATAGATGTAGGCTCGCTCTTGCGACTGTAAGGAGGGGTGCTTTAGGTTCCTTGGATGGTTGTCGTGACGTTGGCGGCGCCGGGATTGTGTGTGTGTGTGTGTGTGTATGTCAGAGAGAGTGAGAGAGAGCGTACATACGACAGATCCTTCACAGATCCTCACATCCGTCCTCAAAAAGAAGAGAGACACTCAGCGCCATCAATCGACCCAAACAACCAGGTTCAAAAGCCAAAAGTTGCATCGCGAAACTAATTTCGTGCTCCCACAATACAATCTCCGCATCCCGGTGGTCCACAAGCCGTAGCAACAACCTCGCGCGCGACCTGGCAAGCCATGTTATGTACAGCACCGCATCATCTTGCAGACGGGGACTCGACCTCACTCCAATGCCAATGCCAATGCCAATGCCAATGCTCCGACCAATGCTCCGACGACAACGACGACGGACGCCGTATCCTCAACATCACATCCCAGCTTAGTCAACCTACTCACCGCCCAACCCATTCTGCTGGATTCTTGGCATCGGGCTAAACTGTCACTACCCGCACGCCATTGGCCGGAAATTATGTCGCGCGCTGATACATATATGAACGCAGACATGGCTGCGGGATCGACTTTTTTGTTGGAAATCCGCATCCAGACACGAATCAGAGACCATGAATACGGTTGAAGGGGGCGCGATTGCGCAGCAGAAAGAGAAGAGAGTCGGTGATGCACATGTCGATGCAGAGGTTGATGTTGAGAAGGGAGGGCGAGAGGCAAAGGGTACGTTGTGCGGTGATGGCTGAGATGAGTACGAGAGAGAGAGAGAGAGAGAGAGAGAGAGAGAGAGAGAGAGAGAGAGAGAGAGAGAGAGAGAGAGATGGAAACGCTGACGAGTTTGACAGACGCATGCGAGAAAGATGGAAAAGAGCTGCCTCCACTGAAAGGCCTGTCGTTCCTCGACCGCTTCCTGGTGCTATGGATCCTCATCGCCATGGGCGTCGGCATCGCCATCGGCAATACGGTCGAGTCCGCGGGGCCTGCCCTGCAAAAGGGCGAATTCGTAGGCGTCAGCATCCCCATCGGTAGATTATCCCCCCCAGATCTTACGCCATCGCACTGACACCGACGCCGTAGCAATCGGCCTCCTCGTCATGATGTACCCGATCCTCTGCAAAGTCCGCTACGAAACGCTACACCTCCTGCTCTCGCACAGAGCCCTGTGGGTGCAAATCGGGCTCTCGTTTGTGCTGAACTGGATCATCGCGCCGCTGTTCATGGTCGGCCTGGCATGGGCGTTTCTGCCCGACCGCCCGGATCTGAGGGAGGGGTTGATCTTCGTGGGCATTGCGCGCTGCATCGCTATGGTGCTCATCTGGACCGATCTGGCCAAGGGGGATGGAGACTATTGCGCGGTTCTGGTGGCGTTCAATTCGATTCTGCAGATTGTGCTGTTTGCACCGCTGGCCATCTTCTACGTGCAGATCGTCAGTCGGGGCGCGCAGACGAGCGTCTCGTACGAGAAGGTGGCGCAGAGTGTGGGTGTGTTCCTGGGGATTCCGCTTGGTGCCGCTGTGCTCACGCGGTTGGTACTGCGCGCCATCATTGGAGAGGAGAGGTACCAGCGCCGCTTCCTGCGGTACATTGGGCCTTTTTCCCTGATCGGCCTGCTGTATACAATCATCGTCTTGTTCGCCAGCCAGGGTGCGCACGTTGTCAGGCAGATCACTGACGTCTTGCGAGTCTGCGCGCCATTATTGGTGTACTTCCTGGTCCTCTTCTCGGCTACAATCTGGTTCTGCTACCGGATGGGATTTGAGTACAAGGTCAGCTGCGTCCAGGGATTCACGGCTGCTAGCAACAACTTCGAGCTCGCGATAGCGGTAGTAGTCGCGGTGTATGGTGCCTCAAGCGGTCAAGCTTTGGCAAGTACGGTCGGCCCTTTGATCGAGGTCCCTGTACTGGTTGTCCTAGTGTACGTCTTGCAGTGGTTACGAAAGCGATGGCAATGGGCCTAAAAGCATGTGTAAGATGCAGATCGGCGCAAGAGATTAATGAGTCGTCAAATCAGAGCATTGGAGCGTGCATTGCAACTATAGCGTGCATGTCAATCCCCACGTCGACGGTAATGCCGACAAGCAGCCAGTGAGAGCCAGACCTCTAATGGCGCGGAGATGATCACAGATTCCTGGAGGAAGAAGGTGATCCGAGAAGCTACTCGGAGCGCCACCTCGCAAGCCACTCAGAGGCACCAAAGCTCCCACGCGAGAAATCGCGCAGACAAGGTACAACCGTGGTATTGGGAATTGTCCAAGTCGAACTAGCAGTCTCGGGGAGGCTTCTGACAGCAACGAATCGGACAGTCGGGGTAATCGACTTTGGTTCTCCCGTGTTTGGTATCACGGGTGGTGCGGAAAGCCCAAAGCTGCAGTAGCACGAACCAGCCAGACGCCGTCTCTAGCTGGTGCCGGAGACAGGGCCGCCAGCACAGAGCTATTCAGTAATACGAGGTTCACAGCACGGCTGCATGCGGCCGCTCCAGCGCCGTCGGTTACGTTCCGCACTTAAAAGTCCGGGTCATACCCGCCGGCATGAGTCGAAGACACGACTTTCGTCGACAAGTACACTTAGTTCCGGGTTGCTGTCACCCGTAGCGACTTGGAATGAACATCATTGCCAAGAATCTCAGCGTTGCTTGCGTGTTGAAGCGTATGTGTGTATGTGGTTATGTGAAGTGCTGAGTCTTGTTTCTCTTTGGTATGATATCTGTATGCAATGTTGACATTACCCTGCGTACATTTTCAATTCTCGTCCGGGTATAGGTCTAGATAAGATGTCTTTGGCGGTGTGGCTATTTCATGATATCGTGTTGATAACACCGGACATGACTTGTAGTTGAGTAGCCGGGCGATCTCCTCCGGTACAGACGGAGACTAAGGGCGATGATCTACTCCAGGTTATTAAACGTGCTCATACGAGCACATGCAGAATCGTGCGGTATCCTATCATCGGTGCCGTGATCTTACCCCTAGCTACGACGGCGCGCAGACGGTTGGTGACTCGTTGTGACACGCCGGTGTCAACACTAGACACGCTGCTCGTAGATTCAATAGCTGTAGCTGTGGAGACCGGAGAAGAGCGAAACTAGGCGCCTATAGCCGCGGTCGAAGAGCGCCAGATTTCATGTGCACAGAAGATGAGATCGGACCCAGGATGCATGATCTGACTGTGGTAGGTATGCATGTGACCGAGCGGTCTAAGCGGATAGGGCAACGTGCGTCGTACAGCAGGGGACCGATTGCTCGGCTGTGCTATCGCAAAGATGCCAAAGCAGTTGGCGCGGTCGATGGTCTTCTGGAGGCTGATGTTGTGGCAACCGTCTTTGCAGAGGTGCATGTAGTGTCCTGTTGGAAGCAACAGGGCTGATGCATAGCCCAGCGATCAGACGTGAGGTACGCAGTAGCGGTATCGGTGAGGAAACGGCTCGCAGGTGCTCAGTATGAGTAGTTGTCGTCTATACCAGAGATCCCTAGGTGAAACGACAGAAACAGGAAGGAGCGACAGGTGAGGGGCGCACAGTAGCCTTGCAGTCAAGAGCCTGGCTGTTGGAATGTCCCGTAGTTCATTTGTATAACGTTCATCGTGGTGATAGCCTTGCAGTTAAGGCTGACGCAGGCGCTTTGACTTTACTTGGTCCACGTACATGTTTACACCGCTATTTGGACTTGTAGGTGAGACTTTCTCAGAGACAATGTTGAAGCTAGTAGACCATTCTGGGTGGCCGACAGAGACTGGACAGCAGGTAGACGGGTTGGGAAGGGCGTACGTGAGTAAAGCTCCGTGGGGATACAGCTGCAATGCCTGCACAGGCACCATAGTGCGATCCAGGTTAGCCAGGTTGACGTCGCGGCCTCGACTCACTATACGTAGCACATCCGGTGAGTGTACGAGTCTTGCCGATCTACCGTGTGAGCGAAGCAAGATGGCCTGACGCCGTTGGGCAATGTACCGAACTGCGTAGGTGGAGCGAGTGAATATCCCCATTCTTAAAAAGGCCGGTATAGGCAGGGGCTGCCCCCTGCGCCGGCACTAAGCATTAGAGATGCCGGTCTGAATCGTGCCATCACATTCATTTGTCTCAGAGAAGTGGTCTGCATGCGCACTTATGCATTCGCGTTGCACGTTCGCGAATACCGTTGTTCTGTATGTGTGCTGTCTTGTTCATACTGGTTGCGACCCCACAATGGGACGCGCCTCCCCTTACATCACGACTGCGGGATGTGTATCATGATTTATTTCCACCATGGCTTCAGGCAGTCTAGAACCTGATATTCAGACCCAGAGAGCGACTCGAGGTGCCCATCGCGGCTGCTCTGCATGCACAAAGGAAAGTGCTTTCCAGCCAAACGCAGCTAAGCTGCCGAACCACTCTCCCGGGTATGGCTCGGCTGTTTAGATGCGTTTGCTATCTGCACCCACCGAGAGGATGCGCACAGCGCCTCAGGTTAAGGCCCATTATCGAGTTTGTGCATGGCGCTTTTGTGTGCGCTGCACTATCAAGCAAGTGCCTGGGTTGAGTTATAAGACAGCATTGGAGCTCTCTGCTTGCACCCACAACGCTGGCGAACCCGGCCATGTGGCTTGCACCGGCGATCCCAGAACCAAACCGCCCTAAACAACCAAGACACGGCCGTACTCTAGTGGAACTTTCAGCGCCCAGCGTACAATAGCTCCATCCTCACCGTTCTGCTCACGTTACCGAACGTCGTGGGACAAAGCGCAGGAACGAGAGTCAAGGACATATAAACACAAGACAGCGCTGCTGCCGCTGCCCGCGTTTGGAGGACCCCATTACGAGTCAAAAAAAAAAAAGTCTCTGTTGGGCATCGTCGGTTTCGAAGGTGCCAGGGCATGTTTGAAAGGCTTGCATCCCGTTTGCGACAAGGCCGATCCGAACAAGACCCACAAAGCAAAGTGCTGTCATCCATGCGCACGCGTATCTCTTGCCAATGAGTGGGCAGAGGGCGTGTTGGCACTGAGGGGAAGCGGCAGCTAAGGCATGTTCCAAATCCCAGACAGAGGACCAAGTCCTTGGGATTCAGCGACTCGCAACGTCATGTACTCCCTGCGAGCGTCTGCTGGGGTAAGAAACGCGCCACCAGCGCCGCGCAACCAATGGACCCGGTGCGCCTGCGCCCAGGCTCAGAAGCCATATGGACGATGGCGTGGACGACCCCAGTTTTCCGCATGCAGGCACTGCTTACACAGCAGAAGCTGTGCTCGAACCAGAATTTGACGATTTCAGCAAGCGGCGAAGATGCATTCTCTCCGGGTTCTGTGATTCGGCCGTGGTGCACGCGTGGTGGTGAGGTGCAGGTGTGGTAATGAGCAGCAGCGTCAACGTCAACGTCAATGAGCACAGTGCAGTGCAGTGCAGACGGATGGCAATTTCGCGTGCGCAGCTTGTCGCAGGGGTTGACTAGACAGCGTTGCTATGGAACCAACCCCTTGCGGTGCCGCCAGCGGGCCGGCGCGGGGCAGCGAGGAAAGGTGCACTGATGCAGCAGCGACCGTGCCTCGATGATGGATGTAAGTCGGAAAGCACGATTTTCAAGTGCCATGGCGGGCGCACTCTCGTCGCTGCACGGGGCGCAGGGTGTTTTTGTTGACAAGAGTCGGCTCGTTACCGCGAACGCAGCGAGGGCACATGCAGGAGGCCGAAGGCATGCTTACCAGGAGTGCGCCTCAGGAGACGGGTCTTCTCCACAAGCGTGCAGCTGACGCTGACCAAAACAGGCGTCTCGCGTCAGCAATGGGTCGGTTGAGAAATGTGCTAGCAGAGGGCGGGAATTGGCGCCGGAGTGTCGGATCCAGGGCCACAGGCTCACGGCGGGCGAGTGTGCAAAAGCGTCGTGCATGCCGGGCGGAGGGCGGAGGGTGATGGGCGATGGGCGATGGGCGATGAGCGATGGCGGGCGGTGGGCTGCTGCGGTTGCAGCATCTGTCACGGTTTCACGGGGGCGGTGACATTGGCAGCCAGCAGGACGTGGAATGGGGGCAGAGGTGACCCAGGCGGGCGGCGGCGATTGGGCATGCGTTCGGCGCCGGCAGAAGCTGTGCAGTTGGTCTCTCGTTGGTCTCTCGCTGGTCTCTCGCTGGTCTCTCCGACTCTCTCGTTGGTCAGGCCCAGCGAGGCAGAGCAGGGCAACGCAGCGCAACGCAGCAGCGGCATCATTCACGCGCATAACCCTGCACTAGAGTTCTCGTGCGCTGAGCGGTGAGGTGAGGCAAGGCCACGAGCAGGGGCGCGCAGAGCAGAGCGAAGACGGGCGCGGGCGGTCGGCGAGACGCGGGGAGTGGCTGGCTGCACCGTCATGGCCGTGGATGGCAGCTACAGCTACAGCTACAGCTACAGCTACAGCAACAGCAACAGCAACAGCGACAGCGACAGCGACAGCCTACAGCCTACACACTGTGTACATACAGCACTCCGGCCGGCGGCGAGGGCGCGGGCTCCAGGGCACACCACACGGGCTGGGAATCCGCAGGTCTGGCAGACCCGAGGCAGTGGTATGGAACCAGCAGTAGGCCGGATGCGGCGGCGCTCCGAGGGCACCGTGACAGGGACCGGGGCTACAAATTAATAGTGGTGCTGTTAATGGCTTAATGCGCGGGCGGTTCCCAGAAGCACCAGCGAGTGGACCCAGCCGCCTCGGGCTGGCTCTGCTCGGGGACGCGCAGCTGCACGAGTGGAGGAGTGGACGAGTGGACAAGCAGACGGGCAGCCCAGCGCCTGCAAAGGGCCGCTTGAGCGCCTGAGGGCTTGAGCGGCGACGGGCAGGGGCGTGCTGGCGAGCGGGTGCCGTCTTATAAACCCTCCCGCAGCGCTGCTGCCCTTGCCCTGATGACTGAGAGCACCCCGGCCGCCCTGCCCTGCCCGCCCACGCCCACGCCCACGCCCACGACTCCGCGAACCCAGCGGGCCGTCTCTAATAAAACCGCCATCCTCGCCCGCAGCCCGCCCTCGACAGCGGCCCGCCCAGCACACCACACGCCGCACCGCACCAGACCACACCACACCACATTGCACCGCACCGCACCACACCGCACCACACACCACACACCGCGCCCGCCGCCCGCTACCAGCACCGCCGCCCACGGCTGCCCGTCACCGCGACCTGCCGCGACTGCGCACGGCACCCGCTCCCCGCCCGGCTGACGAGGCCGTATATTAGTCGACGCTCCCCGCCCACGCCCACGCGGCCTGCCTGCTGCCCTCCATCGCCCCAATGGTCACAATGGCATCGAATGGGTGAGTGCAGCGCTCCTCCCCGCTCCGTGCGACGCCCGCGCCCGCCCACGACTGACGCCCGCTGCAGATTGCCCGTGCCCGCCCAGAACAGCAACTACCTCGAAAATGGCCGCTACTACCACGGCTACCGCAGAGGCATCTACCAGTACCCGTGCGACGAGGTGAGCCCGCCGCCCGCCCGCCCCCGGAGTCGCCGCCCGCCCCCAGCCCCCAGCCCCCAGGCGCCTCCCCCCTCCACAGACCAGACCAGACCAGACCAGACCAGACCAGACCAGACTGAGCGAGTGCTAACGTGCACTGCAGCCGGAAAAGGATCGCATGGACATCTACCACAAGCTCTTCGCCGTCGCACGGCGCGACATGCTGCACCAGGCGCCGGTGCCACAGCACGGCGAGACGCGCATCCTCGACCTGGGCACCGGCACCGGCATCTGGGCGATCGACATGGCCGAGTAAGTTGGGCTCTGCGACTGCTGCGTGCAGCGTGTGTTGCGTTGGGTGGCAGGCGAGGCTAACCGCGAGTGCAGCAAATTCCTAAACGCCGAGGTGCGCTGGCCCGCCGTGCTGCATCTGCATGCCCGCATGAGACGAGACGAGACAGACAGCTGACGGTGACTCTGCAGGTTTTGGGCTTAGATCTGGTCAACATCCAGCCCGAACGGTACGTCGACCCTTGCACCCGTCTGCCCGCGCGCCCACTAACGCTGGCCCCATGCAGAATCCCCCCGAATCTGCGTTTCCGTGTACCACGCGACTACGAGAGCCCGTGGTCGCTCGGCGAGGATTCCTGGGACATGATCCACCTACGAATGGCCTGCGGCAGCGTCACGAGCTGGCCCGAGCTGTACCAGAAAGTCTTTGCGTACGCCGCCCCCCCCTTGTGCGCGCATGCGACGCGGCCCGCTAACTCGCCCGCCAGCCACCTGAAGCCCGGCAGCGGCTGGATCGAGCACGTCGAGATTGACATGCAGCCGCGCTGCGACGACGGCACCCTCGACCCCAAGGGCAAGCTGGTCCAATGGTACGGCTACCTCGCAGACGCAACATGGCGCGTCTCGCGCCCAATCGCATACGACCACCGCACCCGCCAGAACCTGCAGGCCGCCGGCTTCATTGACATCCAGGAAACCGTCATACGCGTCCCCTACAACTCGTGGCCCAACGACCCCCACCAAAAGGACATTGGCCGCTGGTACAACCTGGGCATCACCGAGGGCCTCGACGCTCTCTCATTCGCCCCCCTGACCCGTGTCTACCAGTGGGATCTCAACGCCCACGTCAGACCACTGCTCGACGGCGTCAAGAAGGAGATTTGCAACCGCAAAATTCATGCGTACAACAACATGTAAGTCAGACCCCTCGACTTTGGCCGTTGTACCAATTCATTGGCGCTACGGCTCCGTGCTGACCCCTTGCTCCCCAGTCATATCTGGACCGCCCGCCGACCCCAGCAGTAGCGTAGCGCATCTCAACGTGTGCCATTTGCGCTTGTCATGCCACAAAGGCCGTTGCTATTTATGGCCATGTCTGTCGGCCACGACGCTGCTCTGGCCGACTCCTTGGACAGCCTCGACCGCATTGCATTCCTCCGTCGCTGGTTTGGGTCTATAAGCGGCTCCCGAGAAACCGGCCACCGACTATCCTATCGACCATCGCCTCGGCTCCAAAGAACTTTCCACCTTCCAAGGGCGTCGTCTGGTCAGCTCCAAGCACGCCAGCTCCACACATACACCGTGAATGGGTCGCACGAATATCGAGGCCGTGATCGTGCAGGACGGTGTACCACGACGCAGCCCATGTTTCTGTAATACGGTAGGCCCAGATCGGTGCCCGAGCCTACACTCATCTTATCGTCGCAGCGCGGCTTGCACAAAAAGTTATCGGATTTCTTTTCGGTAACTCATCATTTTAGGCGTTTGGTCATGCTTGGGAACATGATACCTTGGTTTTGCCACGACGACATCTGAACGACTTTGTTACGACGTGTTGTGTTTCGCGCAGTTATTACCCTTTTCCATGCATTTCGTCATCTCGTTTCCAGGAGCGGTTTTTTTGCTTTGTTTTGGCTCATTGTTACGCCCAGGTTGGATGTCTCAGCGTATTCGCATCTTTGCGAGGCTTTCTCCAATTCACGGCGGCTTGCTTGAGCGCTCTCGCTGGCAGAGTCCGCGTTGTTCTTATTCGTCCTTCTGTCGCAGCCTCCAGGCCTGCACAGCCTCGGAGCCTAGCAACCCACCCTTCGGTGTATGAATATTGTGCGCAGAGTATATAATATTTGCTACCACCTCGTCGCGTCCACACAACGTTTGATGCGCTGCCTCCTGATTCGTCCGCTGATCTACAGTTCGCACGCGAACAGGTTGCAGATCTCCCCTCTGAACGTGGCGGCCACAGACCTCTATACACCAACACGCACCAGTCGGACATTACTGTCGTTTGCACATGTCATTGCCACGCGTCGAACCCGGCGGACGCTGGCAGCGTGCACATCCTGATAGCGTGCACATCTTGCTGGCAGCATGCACATTGACATTGGCCGTGGACGCAGCACCTGATTTGCACAGCGCAAAATGGCGCGTGGAACACTCGGCGTTGCTAGGCCGTCTTCCCTACCGCAAGCTGCAAGACATAGCGGTAAACGGAGATTCTGCTGCATCGAGCAGTAGGCCACCCTGGCAGCGCGCGAACGAGCAACTCAGGCGCACATACGAGGTACCAGGCCCTTACTCGTGGTAGTCGGCACGCGATAGCCTTTCATCAAGCCGCGCACGCCGCGATGCTGATCTCACATGAAGGCCTTGAACATGAGAGAGCGTGTGGGGGCTAAAACTCTAACATGATTCACCAGAGTGATTAGGTCAAAGTTTGGCGCCAACGGCGGGGGGATTCCAAAAGAGCCAGCTGCTCGGGAAAATTGGCGTGCGCCTGGCCCGACCGAACGCCGCTGCTCCCGCCTCGCTTCACCAGTCCTTTGCTGCACGATCCTTCGGCGCGTCATCTTCGCGACACTTGCTGGTCTGGCACATAATTGGCGGCCACACACTTGTTGTTATTGTACAACAAGGCAAGCAGGCGGTCCTTTCTCGGCCCTGCTTTCAGCACTCGCCAGCAACACGCGCTCGCGACGCCATCTCGTCAATCTGACACCAGCAGTCCCGCGAACACAGCACCGGCGGTTGGACGTCGGCGACCAGCCCTACCAATTCGCCGGCGCGTCCTTCTCCGCCGCCTGTGGCCAGGCTGATGGGATTGGCGTGCGGAGATCTGTCAGGGTAGGAGCTTTCCCTTCACGCCAGGCTCCAGCAGGATCATTGCACCCAGGCCGCAGCAACCCAATGCAGTAATTTGTTCGCACGCGATCCTGAATGCTGTCAGCCGGCGAACTCTATTCCAACACCGTTTACGAGCCCTGAATCACGATCACGACGCAAAGGTCCTGGCGTCTGCACGAGCAAACGAGTATCCGGGGACCTGTACTTGGTCGGCGCCGGAGCTGCGCCTCACACCACGACGACATCACAGGAAGTTCCTGCTGTCGGTCACCCATCTATTGACCATAAGCAGAACTCAGGCTCCAAATTGCGCATACTGCGTACGGTTGCGTCTCGATTCAGACGATCGCCAGAGCCATCGCTGCAGGCACGGACAAGGCACGGGTGCATGTGTTCTCCCAACACGCTGGATGCCTTGCCTCCCCGTAGGCCCGAATGCACATCTGACAATCTTGAGGTCATCAGCTTATTACACCGGCCACCCTACGTGTACGGACACGACGCATAGTTCGCTTCGCTGAATGCAGGTACACCACCGTAATTTGTCTCCCACTTGGCAGAATGAGTGCCTACTTTAGATTGCACGCACAGAAAGGGCAAGCTTTGGCTGATGTTCCCCTGCGTGTTGCACATCGAACCCCTTCCCACTTGCCGGTACGCTGTCTTCTTGTGCCGGCGTCGTACGCTCAGTAAGTGCAGCTCTTCTTCCCAACATATTCCATGATGAGCAAGCTGGGGCCATATTAGTTCCTCCTCAGTGCTCCTCGTGAGCATAGGGTTGCAGGAACAGTGCTTCCAAACACCAGCAATCACACATCTTCTCAACACATCTGATGGACTTCATTAGCTGCTGTAGTCGATATTCGAATCTAAGCAGACGTATGCTAACCATTGGCGCAGGACGCAACTCCCGCTAGTACGCTGCCATCATTTGTGATCCGCCTTCCTCTTTGAGCTACGCAGCTGTAGTCCGGTCGATAGAATGACAGCTCCAATGTAGGTTGGTGAGCATCGTGGCTTGTGCAGGCGACTAGTATTGGTCCTGCGCGTGCTTCTGCCCAAGTTTGAACTTGCTAAAGGGTCACACTTGATGATTGGCGGAACTTCTATCCGCATTGTGTCCAGACATAATCGTGTTTGCAAGGCGCATTGTTCCTGTGCAGTGATACTGTACCAGTGCTTACTAGGGGTGTTCCGTGTTAAGGATCAGCCGCAGCTTCACTCGACGCGGTGTCTGGATCTAGATTCGGTGAGGCTGATCCAAGGCGGAAGGAGCAACTGACATCACGAGCAGAGAAACTACTGCCCTGCCGTGCTGCACGCTGCATCCTTTCCGCCGACGCCTCGATTTTGCTTACGATGCACACGGTAAAGATGACCAGGGTCCAAGTACCCTTTCAAAGTGTCAATGGAGCATCTAGCTTCAAAGCCTCTGTGGGGCCACCTGTACGCCACACCGTGCGACACATGTAGAAGGCTCAACTACCACCTGGATGGAGCACTCCGCTATGATCGTGCAATGCATGAGACATCTACCTCTGTTCTTGCATACCGTCCTTGATACAATTATCGTTCATTAACTTGCTTTGACGCAAACGATACAGTTAAAAGTAATGATGACGTCCAATTGACCACTGCCATCACAGGCCTGCTTTGTCCACGCATGTGCTGCTTATTGTTGCTCACCAGAGGTTTGGAAACCACTTAGACGGCTACACGGCCTTGGAACTGACGTCTGCGAAAGCGTCCGCGAACGAAAACTGCAGCCACTCAACCAAACATGTCGCAGCTTTTATGGAAACCGGCCATGACTGAGCAGCACGCAGCTGAGCGGGCGACTCACATATCGCTGCGATGGCAAATGCCTGGAACCAACGTGTCACGCCACAGCCGTTACTGGCTGTCTGCGGCGATCATGACTGGCGACGCTGCCATCCTTTGAGATCCCAATGTCGTGGTCGCGATTGTTGTTGCCAAGCCGTGTGCCAGGAGCTTCGTGTGGCTCAGAATGCTCCCGCAACGCTGCGTCTCTCACCACTTGCTGCCATGACACCCGGAAGAAGCCGAGTGGACACGACCTGACGTGCAGGACAATGCCCGTTATCGACGAAATGATTTGCGCATACGTGCTGATTTGCTACGGCCTGCAATAGAGATTCGTCGCGGTGAAATCATGGTGAGGGTCTTGGGTGATACAAGCAGGGATCTAAACTGGCAGCTGTGCCTTCCTTGCTTGTGAGTGTGACGACGTTGCCTTGACTGACATGCGGCGTCGTGAGGGGGCGCTGGGAGGCTGGGAGGGGGGGGGGAAGTATAAAGTATCATAAGGGAGCAGAATCACCGCAACCATAGACTCAGCAGTTCCAGCCCAGCACCTCGCCAGCAATCAAACATTCGTCGTACACCCACCCAATCAATCCCCCCTTTTTACCCACCAACACCGAGCTTCTACACACCCATCACAACAATGGCATTCGGACGTCGCAACAACGCAGCCGCGCCGCCAAACGACTATGGCGCCCCTACCGTCCGCTCGAACAAACTGCACCGGCCCCTCCTCACTGCTAACCATGCTTTGCACCTCGCGTCTTCCATCATTGTGCTCGGTATCTCGGCGTACTTCATTGACAACTTCACGCATAACACGCACCTGCGGTACTGGGTTGCTCTTGTATGTCGCCCTGCCTTTCCCTCTCCCTCTCTCTGCCCTGTCCACACTCCTCCCCATCGCTCCCCCATCCACCAATCCCCACATCCCCCTTTCCACCCACCCACTCACACAACCCCCCCCCCCCCCCCCCCCCCCCCCTCTGGGAGGAGCGAGCAGTACAGCGCGTGTCATTACATGATCAACCACTTCTCCTAATCCTTCCGAACACAACTCCGTCAACCCCGAAGCAAAAATGTCATACCCAAAACTCAGTAAGCGTCAATGCACACTCAACAGTCTAGTATCACCCATGTTTGCACTCATGCCATTCCTGATGCAATGAGCGGGACCACTGTCCCTTTACCCCCGAGGGCAAGCAAGCTAGCTCTCGCGCAGCGCACTCGAGCAGTCCGGCAGTCCATGGTGTCCAGTCCACGGCAGGGACATATCCTGTGGATGATCCTCCAGGGAAAGGTTTCCATCCGGCATGTGGGAAGTCAACATCCGCTAGGGCGGGAGATCCATCCAGGCATGTGGGCAAACGCAACAAGAAGCACGGCATGTAGGGTACAAACATGCCAGGCTATGGGAAAAGAAGGGATTCGAGAAGATCCGGAGCGCACAACAAACCTTGCTCAGGCGTCGAGCAGACCGGAGTCTGTCGATAGCGAGAGCTTCATTCAGCCGCCATAGCTGGTCCTGAATTTGGTGCTGATGTCGTGCAGAGCCATGACGTCTTGGCTGAGCTTCAGATCGTCGGAAAGCTCGTCAGGGCCAGCTAGGTTGGTCAGGAAGTCGATGATGTGCTGCTTCTTGTTTACGAAATCTTGCGCAAGTTGCTCGCGGCGTCTCTGGAGCTGCTGCTCAGCTGTAAGCTTGACAACCTTTTGGCGCTTTTCGGACATGTCCTCCGCTGAAGCCTTGCGCTTTCGAGACATAAGCTTGCGCTGTGCCTGACCCTGCAAGGGTGGGGAAGGCTCAGTGGTTGGGCCTTCGAACTGATGAACGCGCTTCATATGATCGAAGAGGTTGTAGCGGCGAGGAAAACCGTGACCAGGTACAGCACGCTCACAATCATGGAAGTGGCAGAGGTGAGGCCTGGCACCGTGACCATGCATACCGTGCGCTTCGCGCTCGTGGCGGAGCAGGCAGGCGGTAGAGGAGAATTGGACACCGATGCATGTCTTTTTGTTGCAGCGAAACGGCTTCAGGTGCGAATCGACGTACTTGTCGTAGTTGCACTTCAAAGGTGTGGGCTTGTGGGTGCAGCCAGGCTTGCCTTCCTCAGGGCAATGGTACTTGCCGTCCTTGTCGGGCCCTTGCTGGTACAGGGCGTGGCTTCGAGCGACCTTGGTGCGCTCTTCTTCCAGCTTAGCCTCGGTGGCATCAATGGGAGACTGACCGTCTTCGTGACCGTTCAAAGACTGTGGTGCAAGAGATGTGGAAGTGCTCTCTTCGGCATCGTTCCTGCGCACTGTTAGGATTGATCGACAGCCCTAGCCGTACACACTTACATCTGTTCGAGGTATTGTGGTTGTGTCTGCTTCAAATCGACAGTCTGAGGTAGCTGGACGCTTGCTGTGCTAGGAGAAGCGACAAAGGCATTGAAGGCAGTGTCGTTAGACGTGCGCCTGGAGGGTTGCTGTGCAGTGTATGATGATGAGCTGCGTACAGGTGTGGGACGCATGTTGCTCCACTGACGCTGAACAGGCGCTGCTGCGTTGTACATCGTCTCATTCGAGCCAGTAGGGTAGGATGTGAAGTTGTAGGGGGCGGTCTGGAACTGCCCATCGACAGGCGCCCAGATGTTGGCAGCAGATGTCGAATTAAACCGCGAGTTCGAAGTTGGGTAGAGAGAGAAATCCTGCCCAGTAGTGAAGTTAGCAAATCCCATGGATCCATCCTGGGTATCCCAGGCAGCGGAAAGTTGCATATGGTTCATTTCTGTGAAGGCGTTATAGCTGTCTGAGCTCATTGACGGTGAGTAGATATCGCTGCCGACGAATTGAGCACCCATCGTGCTCTGGCTATCCTGGGCAAATGGCTGTGGTCTCTTAGTCCCGCGCTGGCTTGCGCTAGTTTGGCTTTGATATGCGCTGTCCATGCTGCACTGGGAGGCAGTGTCCTTAAAGTCAAAGAGCTCAGTGCTGTGCATATCCTGGAAGTCTGAAGAGAAAGAAAGATCCTGTCCAGATCCAGCGGGTGTAGGGATATCCTTTCTCCACTCGGTAATGTTTGAGATGTAGAAATCAGCCTCCGGTGGTGAATCGAAGAGTGATACGCTGAACGCAGGGGTTAGTGCCTAAACCAAACCGCAATGGTGAAGAATAACAATGTCATGACAAAGAAAAGCGCCGTGTTAGTAGGGCCAGAGCAGAACCTTCAGACATAATTAGCATGTCAACTGGTGGTTGAAGGGGATGAAACGCACCAGGATAAGCCAGTTGGTGGATCTATCAGATGTGGTCGACAGGCTGTGGTTAGAGCTCCAGGAGTCCGGTCGTATACGCGAACAAGGGGATCGAGCCAATCCGGTTTGATCCAGGATGAACACAGGTTCGCTTCCATGTAGCCAGTACTAGCGCGGTACCCTCATCGAAGGACCTGCCACTATCTTCATACCGCGTCAAGTCAGTTTTAACGATCAAATGAGGTCGTGTAGACAGGATAGGCAAGCTTTCGCCATCTGTACGTACTTTCTCCTCTTCAATTGTTCTGTTTTTCCGCGCTTCGTGGCCGAATCCACTACTATTAGCATCCTGGCAGTGTGCGGAACGGTTATCCTTGGCATGATTTCCTACGGACAGGACTTCCCAGGTCAAGTCCAACGGTGGAAAATCCAGTACTAGGCAGCTCCTATGGTGCGAGGG
The DNA here is from genome assembly GCA_022560025.1 of Stagonosporopsis chrysanthemi. NCBI lineage: Eukaryota > Fungi > Ascomycota > Dothideomycetes > Pleosporales > Didymellaceae > Stagonosporopsis > Stagonosporopsis chrysanthemi. The sequence goes on along the minus strand of JAFISE010000005.1, from coordinate 53,253 downwards.
GGTCCAATGATGGCAGAATCGAATGTTGCATAACTGTGTCGAACAAGAACATGATTGAACGACGTTGCTGTTGTGTTGCATGTCTACGAGTATTGCTTGGCACTGCGGCAGCTCAACTGGTATCGGATAAACCGCGGTCGAAGCGAGAACCGCCTGAGATCAATTACTGAGATCCGCGGTGTGCTCACCGACAGTTCGAAAGCTTTAACTTTGAAGCTCCGAGTTCGGCGCACCGAGAGATCGAGTTGTCGAATTTACGAATGCAGTGCTGCTCAGGAGTTGTCTACGTGTTTCCGTACTCCTGGGCGAAGTCCTCCGGAAAGTTGTTCCATGGTCATCCAGCGAACGGACTAAGTGAGAACGTATATCCAGAGGTCCATGGAAACGGAGAAGTCCATTGGGTAATTGTCCTGCAAAACGGATGTCCATTTGGAAGTCCTGTAGCCTGGATTGCTAGATGGCGGCGAACTGCAATGAAAGCAACAAACTTGACAAACATACATGATTTGAGCAACATGATTATCGCAAACACAAAGCAACAAAGCAAACAACAAAACGTAACGATAGGAGAAACCGTTGGGCTGTAAGTACCTGGTATAGGCTCCGTCTGGGCTCCGAATTGTCATCCTGAGCGAGGGCTCTGAGGGTTTTTGATGTTCAAGTGAGATTCTGGTGGTATGCCGCACGAAACTTGTGTCGTAGTAGCGGTGCTGATGATGGCGATTATTCTCGAGTACGAAGGAGTACGAAAGTGGAGGTGAGGAGGGGAGGGAAAAGACTTGAACAAGTGTGGGCAGGAAATGCTGACCGGTTCGCTTCCTGGGCAGGAAGTGACAACGCAGCACTTGTAACCAAATCCAGGCTAGCGTCCAAATTTGATACGATGTGATGAGGCCATCCCAGGTCCAAAATCCTGCTGCAGCTCACGGTCTTCGGCGGTTCCGGTCAGGATTGGTTGCAGAATTGGCGCCCGGATCGAGGGGCAGTCACGCTCTTATGACCTTGCGCAGACGGACCACGTAAGAGGGGTCACCCTGATGAATAGCGCCGTGACGGCACGTTGAGTTCGGCGAAATATTCGTGATGTTCACGGAGGAGAGGCAATCACTTCCAGTTTGAACTGCTACGGATCAAGGCCATGTCGCACTTGTTGTGCTTGGGACCGATATGCGGAAGGGATCAACGCTGACGGACCGCTAACCGCGCCGTGAATTTGCGGCTCGCAGTCGGGTGCAAACCTACTGGCGCTCAGCCTTGATCCCTACACGCGTACGAAGAACGTCGACGTACACTGCATTTTCGTTTGGCGTCAGATCTGCGAACACAGGCGTGCGGCGGAGCAATGCCACCGACGATTTGCGACTCAGAGATTGCGACAGAGCAGGTGGAGTCCGCGACAACACTGCAAGGATCAACGGCTGGGAAATCGCCCGGGCTTGCTCATGCTATTCAGCCGACTCGGCAATCAAATCACGCACCAACATGCTCGAGATTGCTTTTACAGAAGCACTGGCAATTGGTGGCCTGTAATCACTGCAAAACCCGAATCGACGGCACGTCATGACAGCGGCAGTCGTGAAAGCGGGTGCACAAAGTGTTACAGGAACTTCAAGGACCCTCAAGAGTGTAGTCGCACCAAAGCGTCAGCGGCTATGGTTGAACAGCCTCTTACTGCAGGCTCACCCAAACTAGACATGACAGGACGTTCAGAGGACAAAGCCTTTGGTTTTCAGGGTTTCGTGCCAAGTCGTAAAAGTCTTACCTACCTATTGGTCCTCTTCACAGATATTGGTGATTGATGTCTACCTGCAACAACTGTTGATTCGTCAGCTTGTATTCAACAGAGGCAGATTGTGCAAAATAAAGGATGTATGTTTGATCAGATAGGAGCGAAAGACGTTGCTGATTTGTTTCCACAGTGGCCTAGCAGACCTTCGGCTGAACTATGCTTATAAAGGTGTATCATCATTAAAGGGGTTGCTGAGATGCTGATGTGCTGAACTTGTAACGTACCTCGTAGCTTCGTGTACATTGTGCTACTCCTTTTGTGAGGAGCGACGGTGGTCTATGGTTGTGGGTGATGAGGGCAGAACCACCATCCAGCGCGTTCTTCAGCCGATGTGTAATGATCACACACCTGAGTTAAGATCAGAGGTTGACGAGAGGGTATCGGTACATGGAGGATCGCGCCGACCCAACTGGTCCCTGAAGATCGTCGGCCTGAAGCCGCATTGCTGCCCAACAGCAATCTTCAGGAACCATACATAGTTGCCGAAAACTCGCAACTAATGCTCAACTACGCCGACTCATACTAAGGCCTGTCAATTCATGAACACGTGAAAAGAAGTTGACAGAGGGGGGTCGATCCGCTTCTGTTGGACAAACGAATATGGCGAACGCTGCAACGAGGTGCACATGATGGAGGTGGCTTGGATCGAAGAAAATGTGCGAAGAACTTCGTGTCGCTAGACGGTGAAACTTCGGCAATTACTTCTTCTTGGCGTTGATGACATCACGTTGCTTCCTCATCGCAACTGGGCGAACGCTGTTTCTGACAAGATAGCGATATAGAGGCTGCAGTGCAACAATGTAGGTGCGCAGTCACACGAGCTGACATCTGAATGGACGCAGGTAAGTCTTCCCTGAGGACGTGGTTTAATCATCATCAACAGAGCAAGATGTGCTGCGAATGCGTTCATGGGATCCAAGTTCACCTAAGTATTCCGATGGTGGCATGCTCTACTGTGTGTAGTTGGCGTCGTCGACTCCCCGAATCAGCTCCATACTCTCCAATCACATCGTCTCGAATTCCGCCTTGCAATTGAGTCGCCACGAACTCATTCGGGCCGGATCTTACCTCCTGCGTCGTGCATGCGAGAAGAGCTAGCGCGATCGCGTCGTTACCCCATACTTGGCAGGGCAGCTCGATCTCGTGTAGATATCTATGAGCCTCACGAGTATTGTATCATTGAAAGCCCGCGCCTGATCCTGGAGCCTCAGGAAGATCAGCACTGCGTCCGCTTCACAGTCGATGGGATCCAGATTGGCCGCTTGCAGCGAGCTCCAGGGAGGGGAGTACCGATTCTTTGCCCATGTCTGATTCGTTGAACTTTGTTGAAGCCATGCGATTAGGAAGCATATCAGGCGTGTCCACTAGCTCGTGTCGCTCATTGTTACAGACATCCCCAGGGTCCAGTATTGGGCGAGTGCGGGGAAGCAACACGCCATCACTGATTGGTACGATCACGCATCATCTGCGTAATACTCGAATGACATGCGATCGAAGCCGTTGTCTGAGCAAAGCTTGAGAGGGGTTTATGTACTGCAGCTTCTGCTCACCTTAAAGTTATCTTTGTCCATTCAGAAGTGCACAAGCATCTCCGTCTGCTAGCTTCCGTTACATCAAAACTTATATCCAAGCACACAACACCCACTACCGATATGCCATCTCCGTTTCACCAGAAATACTCCAGTCAAAGCCACAAAGTTTTTGGTGACAGCACAGTTCCAGCCATGCCTGAGGTACCAAAGGACGATGCTCAGCGTCGAGGCTCAGACGCCTCCATGACAGAGTCCTCCTCTCCGAATGCACGTCGTAGAGTATGCTGACGCCAAAATGTTTGCTATAAGGTGTGCATCTCTTGCTAACTCGTCACAGTCATCTGCAGCACAGCGTTTCGGCAATCTAGAGATGCTCAAGCGACCCACTGATCCCGCCAGCACTGAGAGACGTTCCTCGCTACAGGATGCATATGGAAAGTCAGGCTTTTTGGGAACTATGTGGAACAAGTAAGTCCAGTCTCTTTCACATCTCGTTGATCTCACGCTGATAAACCATAGCTTCACTCGTGGTCCCGCGAGTGCGAGTCCTCCCGCTCCCAAAGTGACTGAGCCTCGCGATATCACAACCTTACGCGGTTGAGCAGAACAAACTCAGCCTGACCATCTCAATCTCTGGGCAGAAGATGGTGTCATTTGTTGCAAGAATCGCAACACAAATTGTCGGCGAAATTGGTAAGGATGCTGAGCCGGCGTTGGTATATCAAGGGGCTATGTACGATAAATTTCAATCAACTACATCACATTAAGTTGCTGTTCAGGTAAATAAGATAACTCGTGTCATGCACCTGTTGTTGTTGTTGCAGTTTGAACCTTGGCAGTGTCGGGGGGGGGGGGCGGGCTAGTGCGAACAGTGACGTTGCTTCCACTGTTGACAGCTTAACGCAACAATCACTCTGTGAGAGTAAAACATACGCATGAATATTCGCTCCCAAGAGCCATAATAGCATACTGCACCACACAATTCGACCTGAATTCTTTTCGTTCAATTATCTTCCCACGCTCAGAGCTACCTAGACTTTGAAGCTACATTACCTACGCAGCCTCCGGCACGAGGACAACAATACACGCAATGGCCACCGCCAGGCCACGATCGCCCTCAGGCTTCCCTGACCCAACTTCGATAAATTTGAGTCGACTCCTGTCGAGACTAGAGCATAACGTTCTCGTTGAGCCTGCACCACAACTCAGGAAGTCGTCCTACGAGCGCGCACGCGTCAGTGCTGTAAGTTTAATGGCCTCACGCGCGGCAACTGGTAGACTGTAATCTGACGTTGTCCAGAATGTTGAACATGCGCGCACACTCCTTCTCAGTCTCGAACACTCGGCGGCCACGCTATCCTTCAAGTCGAAGAAGTCGGCGCTACAAACGGATCTGCAGCAGAAGCGCGAAATGATCAAGCAATTGAATCAACGGATCTACGAACTCAATCAGCTTGACGATACAGACTCTGAAGCTTCGATAGACTCTGAGGACGAGGACGAAGATCGATTTCCCTCGTACGCGCCGAGAGTCGAGACGAACGATGGAATCGACATTACGTCAAAGGATGGGGAAGGCAATGAAGCGCTTCAGAACGCTGCAAAGACTCTGACGTCGCAAATTCGACGCAGAGGACAAGCTGTCGAAAAGCAGGGGGCACAGATGGCGTCAGGATCCTCCCTACACCCAAGCAAGGCGACCACAACGACAGGCGATCCTTCATTGGCAAAAAAAGAAGCACTTCTGTCGCATGACCGCAACGAGCAAGAGAGCCTCACAGACAGTCTCTTGGAAATGGCAAAGCAGCTTAAGGCGCAATCGACACATTTCAGTAATACTCTCGAAAGCGATAAGGGCATCGTAGATCGAGCACTTTCCGGCCTGGACAAGAACCAAATCAACATGGACGCCGCCAGTCAGAGAATGGGCACACTCAGGCGCATGACTGAAGGCAGAGGCTGGTGGGATCGTATGAAGCTCTATGCAATGATTGGTGGCCTTTGGCTGCTGGCTTTCCTCATTGTGTTCGTTGGGCCGAAAATACGGTTCTGATCTTACAGCTAGACAACCTGCTGGGGCGTCTACGGCAACACTTTACCCGAACACATACATGCAGCTAATATTAACCTCTCCTCTTTGCGACTCGCTCAAAAACGCACAGCCTTGCGGCCAGACCACATGCAGATGCGATCACAAAGCGATTTACGACTTGGGAACCCCGGCGATCTGGGCCCTGCGCAAGCTTGCTTTCCGCCGCTTTAGCGCCGAGCCGAGCGTCGTGCTGCCACAACCAAAGAACAACAACAACTTACATCCTCCGCATCTACACGTTTCTTTGCCTCGGGCATCTCAATTGGGTGTCACTTCATCATGGCCGCCATGGAAATGCTGTCAATGGGCTCGCGCTGTATGCTTAACCTGATATACGTTCGACTCCGTAGCTAATGCTTCCCAGCGCTTAATCACTCCAACAGCGATGCCGAAGCAGAATACGATCGCCTCCGTGATCTTGCACGTCAGGAAGCGGCTCTGCGAAGCTCGTGTTTCGATCGTGCCCACCAGGCCTACGAGTCTGGTGACGGCGGGCGCGCCCACGACTTGTCTCAGGAAGGAAAGCAGCACGCTGCTAAAATGGAGGAGTACAACCGTCAAGCGCGGGATTATATTTTCCGGGAGAACAATGCAAACGGTCGTGTGCAGGATGACACTATCGATCTCCACGGTTTGTTCGTGGAGGAGGCCGAGGATGTGCTGGAGGAGCGAATCAAGGCCGCAAGGAGTAGGGGTGAGACTCACTTGCATGTCATCGTGGGCAAAGGAAATCACAGCCGCAATCACGTGCAGAAGATCAAGCCCAGAGTCGAACAGGTCTGCCGTGAACTTGGATTGCAGTACCAGACGGAAGAGAACGAAGGCCGCATCTACGTGGACCTCCAGGGCGGCGCCGTGCATAACATGCCCCCGCCGCCGCAGCACCCGCAGTATGGTGGCGGTGGATACCCTGGCCAGCATGGCGGACAGCAGCATGGCGGACAGCAGCATGGCGGACAGCAGCAGCACGGTGGACAGCACCAGAACCAGCAAAACAACCAGAACGAAGAGATTGAACAGATGGTGCGGAAAGGTCTGCCGAAGCTGCTTAAGAAGCTGGGTTGCTGTAGCGTTATGTAAAGTCTGTTGGAGCACGATTATACCCTTGGTGTTTGATAATTTGGAGGGAGCGGTAATTGGACATAGTGTACATAGTTTGATAATTGACGTCGATGTGTATTCAACTACCAAAGCTCTATTTTAGACCGTAAGAGGTCGTGGAGACAGTGATTCTGAAGTTTTTTTTTGGCCGATCAGATTTGCACAATACCCTCACTCAATCTTCAGTGCGCGCACAGTTACTGCAGAATACAATTTAAATTCGATGTTAATAACCTAGAGAATAGAGAGTAATGAACACTACATATCTGCGCAACGAGATTTAGTAAATCTGCTGTAGGACTTGTAGCCAACTTGGGGAACTATTGGTTCCCCACGCGATTGTTCGAAAGAAACGAGCTTCTTCGTAGGTATCATCATGTCGGGATCGCTTCGTGTCCCATTTCGAGTCCTCTACAAAGAACCCTTCACATGCCTTCAAGCTCACAAGTTTCTTGGTTGACCTCTCCATTCCAATGGACCCGAATCCTGCAGGATATCACATATAAAATAAGACTCCCATAGGTTTCCAGACCTCTGTCAACAGGCAGGTGGCAGGGGCTGGCAGGTTGAGTTCTTGACATATCTTATTTTGAAAGTAATATTTCTGTCGGACCATGCGCTTCGTGAATGATATTTGCTGAGTTTTGTGCTGATACCGGGTCCCACGGCCTCCGTTGGTCAGATGTATCGGAAATTTGATCTTGTGTTAGCGCACATACCGGCAAGGTCCTGCATCGCTCTCTACACAACAGTAGTGTTGCGTGCTAGAATGTCATTCAGTGTAGGGAGTGGTGTACCCATACCCTCTGGGAAGCAACGAAGTTTGGGGTTGTCGCCGCCGTGGGGGCACATGTCGCGGACACGTTCAACGACCTCATCGACGTCAATGTTGTTGTACTTGTACAATTCTTCTTCGAGGAGCCTTTTGAGCCGTCTTCTGCAGTGGTTGCGTTTGAAGTTCATCTCTCGAGATTCTTGCAATGAGTGGTTCGGGTTGCTGCAGTAACTCCAGTGGCATAGATGTGAGCAATCGGTTTCTATGCGTAACTCTTCATCGAATTGAGCTTTGGTTGTTGCAAGGGCCAAGCGGAGATATGCTGGGGCGTTGAGAGAGATTGGGTGAGCCTTGCGACACTGTCGACAATAAACCACGGCACTGATGTTGGGGCTACCCTGTCTATTAGCGCCAGTCATGCATGGAGTTTAGTTTTCGAAAAGTTGACGGGGCTTCATAGGAATATGCCGGAGGTGATGGAACGGCGGCAGCTCTGGAATCTCGAGTTTCATACGCGGGAACAGTATAAGGCGATACCGTCGCCGAAATGATGTGTCGTAGTAGAGATTGTCTCGTACTTGATCGTAGCATGAGGCTTCAACTCTAGGTGAGACGTGATACAATGGTGCGGACGTGTTGTGCTTAAAGTCGTCCTCAATCTGGTCTGTTGTAGCGCATTGAACACCGTGCGGTAGGGAAAAAGCCTTTGCTGCGGCTGTCCACGGTACGACAACACTAACGCTTGTCGGGCGTTCAGAGTCCACGGTAGGAGCTTTTGTATCTTGTACCGATGAGCGGCGTTGACGCTTGCCGTCTGAAGCGGTGGTCGGGTTATAGTCCTTGCGGTCACTATTACCAGAATCGTCATAGAGCGTGTCTCCGCGAGCAGCAGCAGCCCGCCGGCCAGTTGACGTCCGCATCCGCTTCGATGACCCATGGCTATGCCGCTGCTGACCTGGATCGTACTGGTGACCTGGATCGTACTCGTCGTCGTTGGGGTCGTAGTCATGGTCGTCATGGCCGCTGCTCTGTCGGTGGCCATGATGATCGTCTTCATAGTTGTCGTCGTCTTGTCGCCCATGTCCGTGTGAGCGACGCCCATGCTCGTGTGAGCGACGCCCATGAACATTGTCTTCGTTGTTGTTGTCGTCTCGTCGCCCTTGTTCATATGCGAGACGCTTGGATTCGACATCACGGTGCCTCTGCCCAGTATTGCGTCCGTGGTGGTCGTGGTGGTGCTTAGGGTCACGACGCTGTTGCTTGGGTTCGACATCACGGGTCTGACAAAGGTGCAGGCGTGGGGATAACATGGGCCAAAGGGAAACGTGCATCGTGCCGCTTTACAAGCCGTGCCTGTACTGCTCTCTGCCACCTCTTTTCAAAGTTGGTGTCGGCGGTCCTAAGACCAGGCGTCAGTAACAAGGTAACAGTGGGTAGGGTTTCCAAGTTACCCATTCTTTGCTTGCCGTCTGTATCGGTCATATGCTACCATCAGCGAACCAAAGGTCTCCGGAATGCCATAGCTAAAGCTTGGCCGGCGCCGTCCTCGCGTCATGTTGTCAGATCCGTTGTTGGTGGACGGCTATGGTGCAAACAACGTAGGAGAGGTAACAGGCGCGTCGGGACTGCCCTTCATGTTATTAATCATGCCATTTGCTCTTGTTTTGGAAGGTACCTTGGGCGCGCAGGCAGTCCCCTGATTGGAATTCCTCTAAGAAGAATTCCCCCACGCACTTTCGACCTAACAGCTTCTGCGATAATCCTCTCCTTCTTATTGCCCGTCTAATCTGATAGATCTGGTTACTATGGTATCGAGAATTACGTGCACCTTCTCGGTATTGAGAGTGATTGGTTCATCTGCTCACAACTGCATGCACCCCGTCATGATATGACCCCTCAACACCCTGTTCCACTCTAATATGTGGTCGTAATATATACTATTAGAGTCATGGAAGACGAAGCTTCGCGGGAAAATCAAAAAAGAACGAATCCAAACACACACCTGAGCAAGGGTGCGAATTGTGGTGTATTTCTGGGCTGTTTATGGCCGTGAAACGCAGTCACATACTTCAAAGAGTATGGTGAGTGAGACTGAGCGGTTTTGGTTGAGTGACCTGGATGAGTGTCTTGTTCGTCATGATGCCAACAGTACCACGGTTGATAGCTGCACGTTCGGGCTAAGTGCCACCTTGCAGCACCCATCGCTACATCATACTAATGATTCAAGACCAGTATTGTCACTCTCGCTTCATTGATACTTCTCGACCTTAAGGCAGCTCCATACACGTTCAATAAACTTTCACTTCTTCCGTGGATCAAGCCTTGCCTGTTGCCTTGCACCTCACCTGCTACTTGTGCATTACACCTGGGCCATACGCTGCGATGTCAGATCGGCGACAATACTTCGTTCCACGAACTGCGCTGACAGAAGCTGCGCATCGATCCCTTCCTACCAGATACCGCCCGTATGCAGTCCCTCCAGCTTCAGTCTCGATCAATGATACTGACGGTGTCGATTATTTAGGGAGAGACAATGCTCGGTTGATAGCTTGAATCCAAACGCCAGAGATGACTGGAACCGAGCAGCAGAGATGGAGCAACTTAACATTTCTAAATCAGTTAGCACTGCGTCTAACCGCAGACCTCTGAACTCGCAGGCTCTTCCTGAGGTCGGAAACCCGCAGAATTGGCAGACCGACATTGTTGCTGCTGATCATACGTACTCTGTAAGGCAGTCGCACAATGTAGATGCTGCTGATCATGTAACGCGGCCGTTGGCACCCATCAGCGTTATCAAGGAGGTCACTGTGGAGACGCAGCCAGCCTTCGCTGAGACGCAGAGATCAGTGTCAGTGGTTGCACTACGACAGCCTTCGGTGACTGTCGAGGTGGCGGGTCCGCGAACACCTGCTGTGCCGGACCTAGCAAGTAAGGTTGACAGGAATCAAATCACACAGCCAGCGGTAAGCCATACGTTCTCAAAGGCTGTACAACGCTGACTCACGCATGTAAAGCTCGTAAAATATTCAGCGGATGGTGTGAGAACTGGAGCTAATCTTGATGTTGTTGCCCAGAATGACATCTTTTTCAACCATGCACCGAAACTTGGCCGGAAGGCATCTTTCAGGAAGAGCCTGGGACGCGCGGGAAGCAAGGTCTCGAATGCGGTTCTATCGGCATTACGTCCGAATGTAGACGAATCCCCAGTGGAATCAAGAGCAGATAGTGTCATGGCTGTGTGGTATGCATTCCTCTGCAGACGCAAACAACAGGAAACAGCGATGGAAGGTGCGTTCGATTCCTTTCATGGCATGATCGAACAAGCCATGAACTTGAGGTACAAAGAGCTTCGAGGGGAGGGAGACTTCCTCATCGACGAGGAGCCAGTTGAATTGCCACCTGATTCGGTAGCTACGCCGCCCAGGGAGAGTGAACAATTGATGACCTGGAACGACGAAGAGAAGATATGGATCACGTACACAAAAAAAGAGGAGCTCCATCTGGAATGTCATCCCCCACAGTCTCAAAACAAGTCAGATCTTCCAACAGGCATAGATGCTCAAGTACAGTCGGGGTCGAGTACACAAGCAAGCTCAGCACAAGGAGTGGAAATAACCCGATCTCGAACGTTGTCCAAGAGCCGTCAAGACTCAGTCCAGCCGGCAGAACTTCAATGCTCGCAGAATCAAAAAAGGTACGCAATGTACCATGAGCTGGACCAAGAATGAGACCTTTGGCCGTGCATACACTGGGATCCACATACTAGGTACAGAAGTTGCTTCAAGAATGCGAATGGTCTGGTCGATCCAGATCGTTCCGCCGGGCCTTCGATTCAGGCTGGATGGCGAAACATACATTCCTTTGGGCATCTGTGGGCCCTGTTTGAGTAAAGTGACTCAAAGCACGATGGAGTTCGTAGCAGTAGCTCACAACTTTGCGAAGAATCACTCGCCCTGTAGCAGCCCCGTGCGGGTATCCGCAGTCGGAACTTGCGACAATAGAGAGCAGGAAACGGTACATGAAGCATTTGTGGGAGCCAGAGATGTCAACAATCGATTCAATCTGAGCCTCAACTTCAGGCACTTACCTAGATAGGTAACAATTAAGCCTATACAAGTAACCGCTAGGTTTAACAAGGTAATCAATCAATTCAATCTGAGAGTTTTTGCCCCACTTAATTGATCGTTGACATCTGCGGTGGGAGCATTGTAAGACTCTAGGCGGAATACGAGATCAGGAAAGCCTAGTCTACTATCTTCGTTGCCAAAGTGTGGCGCTGCGGATAGAGATGCCGTGTGGCACGAACAGTACGAGGGAGATCTTTTTAGGCAGCTAGTTGTATGTGTAGTTTTTGACCTTGTTCCGCACGCGACCATTGCACGTGCTTCGCAGAGGCCAAGGCTGTTCGATTTGGAACACTGAAGTAGTCGGAATGAAATCGCCTTTCCAAGAGATTTGCACTGAATGACTCGTCCAATTCGTAAACAAGACCCCTAAAACCTTGCGAATTCAGTGTGCTCTGGTTCGAGCGACGCGAGACTGCTCCTTCGAAGCGCTGCCACAATGTGGTGTTCACCGTCGCGTGACCAACCGCCGTGTCGCATGACTGCAGACAAACTTCAGCGGCTACTAGCAGCTAGAAGAAGTTCCTGTGTATCGATTCGCCACGCACTGTTGCATCGCAGAGCTGTCATGGAGACCGCTACGGCTGGTGGGTGCTGATCAACGCACTTAATCTCGACTCCAGATCTCCGCATCCGCGCGAGGCAGTGGACTCGGCAAAGGTAGGTGTCACTATCCACAGCATCGTGTCTGTTTCTATCTGACCTGTGACCAGTCCAGACAGGTAGGAGCTAAGGTCTTGCTGGCCCTGCAAGGGGCGGTTGAACCCGTGGCCCATTCAAGGACAAATTTTACTGGTAAGTAGAGCGCGATAGTGACGTCGACAAAGGGAGAACGGCATATGCGAGGGCACGAGCTGTCCCGGTGTGCAGATGGCCATTGGAAGTCAACCGACTGAGTGGGTGACGTGGTGTAGGTGATGGTTCTTGTGACCTTGTCAGTGGGGATGGCTTCGGCTCGTCACTGCACTTGGCCCCTTTTGGTTTACAGAGTGGAAATCGCGATTGTAATGTAACAGTGGTCATCCTAGCACACCCTCATGCAGTTTCGTGTAGTACAGTGAGCTATGTCAGTTTGCTCATGATTGGCAACGCCAACTTCCCTCGAATCGTAGATTTACATCGCTTGCATACCACTCGTGTACAAGGTGTGTGTTGGCGCTGAACGGTGTTCGCACATGGCTCCGTGAGGCTGTTATTTACCCCACAAAGATTGCGCCAAATCATCTCTAGTGTCGGGCGATCTAACGCTGCCACTGCACGTCAGGATCGTCATGACTTCCTGCAAATCACCATTGCTGCTTTGGCATCTCTCCAGGCTATAAACCACTCATACACTCTGGATTTTACACATAACCCAATCCAGAAGCTGCAGTGCACCACCGGCTACGCACAGCCGTTTGCCCTGCATGGCTCCGGCAATATTAGCATCCTCGAACATGCTGGATGTACTCGTGACAAACTGTAAGATCGGCATTCTCCTGAGTTCTCGTGGGACCGTCAACACATGTGATGTTGAGTTTTGTGATCCTGGCGATAGCAAAGAGCAAGTGCTAAGGAGTTGCATCTTAGTGGACTACATAGAGCACACATGGCTCCCTCACCGCAACGGCTCCCTGTCTTCACTTCTCACCATGCCAGCGTCAACAACAACACTATTACAGGGTGCATTTCTACTGGCGTCAAGCTTATTTCGGTGGGGAACGGCAGTGCCACTTAGAAGGGCTGATGAATGCCCTGGCTATAGAGCCAGCAATATTATACGTTCGGATAACAGCATAACAGCCGACCTGACTTTGGCCGGTGCAGCCTGCAATCTGTACAGCCAGGACTTAACCGACCTCAAGTTCTTGGCAGAATGGCAAACCAGTACGTGAGCTACTCACCACGTTCCCTAAAGCCTCATCTGACAAGCTAGATTCCCGCCTCCATGTCATGATCTACGACAGGGACGAGGAGGTGTATCAAGTTCCTGATTTTGTTGTTCCAAGGCCTCCTGGTTCATTCGCGTCGGACCAATCACTGCTTGATGTGTCCATTGAAGATGAGCCGTTTTCATTTACAGTTACACGAAAGAGCAACGACGAAGTGCTCTTCAGCACAAAGGGCTCCAACATTGTCTTTGAAACCCAGTTTCTACGACTTCGAACATCTCTACCTGACAATCCTTCTCTTTATGGTCTGGGTGAGCATACTGATGCCTTGCGGTTGCCGACCTCAAACTATGTTCGGACCCTCTGGGCGCGCGACTCTGGTGCTGTACCCCAGAAACAGAATCTTTACGGAACACACCCAGTCTACTTTGAGCACCGGGCCAACTCTGGATTGTCGCATGGCGTGTTGATGCTCAACAGCAATGGTATGGACATCAAGATCAACAACGACGACGGCCAGTACCTCGAGTACAACACAATTGGCGGAGTTGTTGATCTCTATTTCATGGCTGGGCCTCTACCGTTCGATGTCGCACGCGAGTATAGCGAGATCACCGGTAAAGCTGCCATGATGCCATATTGGGGACTAGGCTTCCATCAATGCAGGTTTGGTTACGAAAGCATTAAAGAGGTCGCAGAGGTCGTTGCGAACTTCTCCACATCCAACATTCCGCTAGAAACTATGTGGACAGACATCGACTACATGGATGAGTTTAAGGTGTTTACATTAGGACAGAATTTTCCTCTTGCTGAGGTCCGTGGCCTCGTCAATAACCTGCACAGCAAGCATCAACATTACGTCGTTATGGTCGATCCAGGTAAGTGATCTCTGTCATTTTTCGGTGTTATGCTCATATGATTCAGCTGTAGCCGCTCAGGACTATGGCCCCTACAATCGAGGTGAAGACGCAGACGTATTTCTCAAGACTAGCACCGGTTTTTCATTTATCGGCGTCGTATGGCCAGGAAAAACAGTGTTTCCCGATTGGTTCGCACCCAATGCGCAAAACTACTGGGACAACGAATTTGCTGCTTTTTTCGACAAATATACGGGCGTGGATATTGACGGGCTTTGGATTGATATGAACGAAATCTCAAATTTTTGTGACTTCCCATGCGACCAAAACAAAACCACTCCGGCAAATCTTGGCGTCATCGTTACACGGCAGTCAAATGGCGACAAGAAAGGCCTTCCAGACCGAGACCTTCTCTTCCCTTCCTATGAGATCAACAACGAGGCCGGCGGCCTCAGCAACAAAACTGCGCAGACCGATCTCATCCACTCGGGTGGATGGACCGAGTATGATACACACAATTTGTATGGAACCATGATGAGCGAGGCTAGTCGCAACAGTATGCTCAAGAGGCGGCCTGACAAAAGGCCCATGGTCATAACTCGCAGTACTTTTGTAGGTGCTGGCAGCTACGTGGGTCACTGGCTGGGCGATAACGTATCCGCCTGGGACCAGTATCTGGCCTCTATTCGCCATCTCCTCCAATTCGTTGCTTTCTTTCAAATCCCTATGGTATGCGCTAAGACAGCTTCAAGGACTTCTAGGAGCTGACGTTTTACAGACTGGCGCCGATGTTTGTGGATTCTTGAATGACGCTACTGAACACCTTTGCGCGCGTTGGACTGTCTTGGGTGCCTTCTACCCATTTTACAGAAACCACAATGTGGCCGGCGCTCGATCCCAAGAGGCATACCGCTGGGAGTCCGTGACTGCAGCTGCAAAGAAGGCCATCGACCTTCGGTACAAGCTCCTCGATTACATCTACACGGCTATGCACAGACAGACTGTAGATGGCACTCCAATGCTCGCGCCTTTGTGGTAAGTAATGGAGAATCTTCAAAGATCTCCAGCTCACATCAGCTAGGATGCACTTTCCCAAGGACTCTAACACCTATGCGATTGAAACACAGTTCTTCTATGGCCCTTCGCTCATGGTTAATCCGGTGACACAAGAGAGTTCCTCTTCAGTATCCTTCTACGTACCGAACGGTGTTTGGTATGATCTATTCATGCGCAAAGCTCTACAGGGCACTGGGAGCACTGTCACGTACTCCAATATTCCTGACACAGACATCCCAGTGCTCGTCCATGGCGGATCGATCGTACCCATGCGTCTCGAGAGCGCCAACACAACAAGAGCTCTCCGCGACAAGCCCTTCGAGCTTCTCGTTGCACCCGAGAATGACGGCAGCGCAAGCGGCTCTCTATACCTTGACGATGGCGAGAGCCTTGAGCAGTCTGGTACAAGCGAGATCAGGTTCACACTTAGCGGATCGACACTCAAGGCAGAGGGAACCTTCAATTTCCCAACTGTCTTACAGATCAAGACTGTGACGATAATGGGTACCGGTGACGCACAATCGTACAAATTAAACAAAGGCTTCGATTGCGGCTGGAATGTTGATGTTAGCAGCTTGAAGAAGCTGTGACCGAGTCAAGGGGATCAGGATGTGACGTAGCTAGCGCGATTGTATTTCACCGGTATACCTCGTCCCCAATGTGCGATAGACTTTTTTTCCAATTCAAGAGCATCGCCGCGCT
Organism: Stagonosporopsis chrysanthemi; assembly: GCA_022560025.1. NCBI lineage: Eukaryota > Fungi > Ascomycota > Dothideomycetes > Pleosporales > Didymellaceae > Stagonosporopsis > Stagonosporopsis chrysanthemi. The sequence goes on along the minus strand of JAFISE010000005.1, from coordinate 37,354 downwards.
CTGATCTCTTTCGTTTTTGCATCGTCAATGACAGGTCTTTGGAATCTTATCACACAACATGATGTACCCAGCACGGTTGTCGTGATGCTGTGCATTGATTGGCTCGAGCGACGTTCTAGGTCCCCGCGGATCGTCCTTGCGTCAAGTGAAACCCAGACCAGCGGCCCTATATCCGACGTCATTAGGCAGGTACGCCCGTGCGATGGCACGACACAATCAGGAGGACGAAAACAGCGAAGCACTTGTCTTAGGCGCCCTTTGACTCTGTCATACCAATACGATGCAAGAGCTGGTGTGAGTGATGAAGCTGTTCGTGTGGGGCGAAGTATCCCGATCCTGACAGAGTTTCTCGCACGAGTTTTTGTGGTGCTCCAGAGGCCTGAAGCGTTTGTGGCGTTCACAAGCGTGCTGCATCTTCCTCTTTCTCAGATTATCGACTGCGAAAAACCGGCCCTTCCACCAACCGCTCCTATGCCACCCCGCCGTGTTTCAAATGAAGGTCCTGCGTCGAACTCTACCCCCGTAACTATGGAAGACTTGTCGCTGTCAGCCGCAGGTCCAAACAGAGCGCATTTGTTGGACGAACCAGGTGCTTTTGAGACCGCGGCGATGCAGGAGCTGGAAAACCTCAGTCTCAAAGAAATCCTAGACGAGGACTCCCGACCCACATTCATCGTAGATTTGGATCCAGATTATGCGGCCGTGGACTCTACGATACACCCGGTCTTTTGCAATACGGCGCTGCAGTTGCACAACAGGCTGCTGGACAGCATCAATGAGCCTCCTGAAGAATTCCAGAAAGGTGACCCCATCACGGCAACATACGACGAATTTCAAAACTGGGTCACAAGCATTAGCAGATTCAATAACTCAAAAGATGTCTACCCTCTCACGCTTCTGTATCAAGGTCTACTTTGGACAGGTTCCACTATTCGCCAACGGTGGCGAATCATCTCTGGAAATGCTCTATACCGTGCATCCGACATTCCTAGAGATACAATAGGTAGCCTTTCATTGTACCCGTTACCGGTACAACCTAAGACGACCAAGCGAGATTCTGAGGCTGCAAAAGCGCGCAAAGCAGCGGCTCCTGCCATCACAGCACCGACAAAACCAACACGTCTGGTGTACTCACAATCAGATTCGGCGTCAGCGACTTTGACCAATTGTCTAAGCAAGAGTACCAGTAAAAACTCTTCCGGAAGCAGCCCTGCTGTGACAATATCAAGGCCCGATGATGTTGTCCCCGATTACACGACTGCAAAGCCCACCGGAGTGCTTACAGAGCATGTTAAGTTCATCCGGAACATTGACTGGGCGAATACACCGCTTGGTGACATGAAAACCTGGTCGTCGTCACTTCGAGAGATCGTAAATCTTTTGATCCGTAATCCGTTTCCGTGTGCGTTGTTCTGGGGCGAGGAGTTGACAGTCATCTACAATGAAGCATATAAAACCGAAGTAGCCGGAAACAAACATCCAGAACTCATGGGTACTGGATTCAGCGGTCCTTTCTCCGAAATTTGGAGTAGTGTGGCTCCTGTTTTCCAATCTTGCGCACTCACTGGAAAGGCAGAACGAAGAGAGAACGAACATCTGCCCATTGAACGATTCGGGTATCTGGAGGAGACGTTCTTTTCGTGGTCAATCACACCCTTGTATGGGGGGACTGACCAGATTCTGGGCTTTTACAACGCCCCTTTTGAGATAACTTCGAACACGGTCAGCAGCAGAAGGATGCACATGCTGAGATACTTGGGCGAACGACTTAATTCGACCCGTACTGTGAAAGAGTTCTGGAAGCGCTGCTTGGAAGGGCTTGAGCAGGACGCAGTCGATGTCCCTTTCGCACTTTTGTACTCGATCATCGACAGTGACGATGCAGACACAGCGTCTCACTCCTCAGACAGCACCATCTCACTAAAATCTTGCTTGTTGGAAGGATCAATCGGAGTTCCAGAGGGCCATCCTGCATCGCCAAGGAAACTGGATCTGAAACGCAGCCAAGAAGGATTTATACCGGCTTTCAGGGAGGCTATTCGGACTCGTGAGCCTACAATGTTGCAGACGAGCGACGGAACCTTGCCAGAATCACTACTTGAAGGCATCACATGGCGTGGATACGGGGACCCTTGCAAAGAGGCAATCATTTTTCCAGTGCGGCCAACAACTGGAGAAACAGTGTTCGCGTTCCTACTCATCGGCGTGCAACCTCGTAGAGCCTATGATGAAGAGTACAAGGCGTTTGCGGCTATGCTCAATCGACAATTGGCGACATCGCTTGCATCCGTTATGCTTTTTGAGGACGAGATGAAGCGTAGCAGGAACGCAGCAGAGCTTGCTCACATTCAGAGCGAGCAACTGAGCCGCGAGTTAGCTCTACAGACCAGTCGTATGCGTCGCATGACCGAACTTTCCCCGCTGGGTATGTATCTGTTCAGTCCGGAGGGCATGCTGTTAGAGGCCAACGACCGATATTTTGAATTGACTGGGCATGCAAGGGAAGGGTACAGAGAATATTCATTCCTGGAAATAATGGCGGAAGAGAGCATAGAACCGTGTCAGCAGATGTGGGATGAGCTCTTGCAGACCAAGAAGCCATGCGTACGCGAGCTCAGGTTGAAGAACCCTCATGTTCAACCCCGTGATCTCAGCGGCGAGCCCATCGAATTCTGGGTCTTGGCAAATTCTGCTCCTGAAGTGGGCCCTAGTGGTGATCTCGTGAGCGTTATGGGGTCTATTACCGATATATCACAGTTAAAGTGGGCGCAAGGCTTACATGAGACCCGACTTCGAGAGGCAGAAGAAACGAAACGGCAGCAGAACGAGTTTATTGAGTGAGCAGCCATGAAATTGTTGTTATGTAGCTAACCAGATTTAGCATTACTTCTCACGAGATGCGAAATCCTCTCTCTGCCATACTCATATGCTCTGATGATATCCGAGACACTCTCACTCAGCATGAGTTCCGAGAAGCAGACCAAACAGTCATAGCAGACTGCGTCGAAGCGGCCAACAATATTGCGCTATGTGTGCAACATCAAAAGTCTATTGTCGACGACATCTTGACAGTCTCGAAGCTCGATTCGAACCTTTTGCTCATCACCCCGGTGCCAACTCAACCGCTTGCAGTTGTCCAGCGCGCCATGAACATGTTCAGACCAGAGGTGCAAGCTAAAAATATTGAGTTTACGTTCCACCCGGACCGATCGGTGGAGGACTTGAATGTTGATTGGGTCCTAATGGATCCAAGTCGATTGCTTCAGATAACTGTCAATCTGATCACTAACGCGATCAAATTCACGCAAGCTGAGCCTCGGCGAGCAATATCAGTGCATGTCAGTGTAACTGCATCGGAGCCTGGTGTATACGGCAAGGACTTCAAGTTTGTACCAACGAGAGGATTGCCTCTTCCCGATGTAACAACGAGTGAGGAGTGGGGCCCTAATGAGCTGCTCTACTTGCGTGTCGAAGTTCGAGACACAGGTTGCGGGTTGACACCTGAGGAAAAGGATCTTCTGTTTGAACGATTTGCGCAAGCATCCCCGCGCACACACGCACACTATGGAGGAAGCGGGCTCGGCCTGTTCATATCCCGACAATTGGCGGAACTACATGGCGGACAGATTGGTGTCTCTTCCGAAGCAGGCGCAGGAAGTACGTTTGCCTTCTTTATCCAGTGCAAGCGCACCATCTCTTCAAGTCGCCCAATTATACCTCGCAAAATAACCAGTCAAAGCACAGATCACGAGGAGAGGAACCTGGATTTAGCAGCATCAGTATCAGGCATGTACGTCGAGCCACCAAAGTCAAAGGAGATTGTGGCAAATACACGAGGCACCGCGACGCCAAAGGTTGCGGTCTCAATGAACGCATCAAAGTCTGCATTCCCCGGTTCAGGACCACTTCACATCCTTGTAGTCGAGGACAATATCGTCAACCAGAAAGTGCTCGCTAAGCAGCTTCGAAAGGCCGGTTGTATCGTCTCGACCGCCGACAACGGCCTCTTCGCGCTTGTCGAAATTAAGAAAACCACCTACTGCAGTCCAAACGGCCCGCCACTTTCTATAGTTCTCATGGATTGGGAGGTAAGTCATTGTAGCGACAGGCATTGTGCCAAGAGCAACGGAGCTGAGCTAATTGCTGCAGATGCCAGAAATGAACGGCCTGGAGTGTGCGCAAGAGATCCGGCGCATGCAGGCCGAAGGCGAAATCCAAGGGCACGTGCCTATCATTGCGGTTACGGCTAATGTCAGAGGCGAACAGATTGCGACAGCAAGAGAGAGCGGCATGGATGATGTTGTGTCCAAGCCCTTTAGGGTGCCAGAGTTGTTGACAAAAGTAAAAGATCTCTTGCAGAGCCTTGCTTTGCAAGAGTAGAAGACACGAAATTGTGTATCGATTCTTGAGATCCATGCAGCTTGCAGTACAAGGAGTGTTAGCATCCAAGAGCTGGCTGCGCAGGATTTTGCAAGCTGGACAGCATGTACAGGTTTGGCGTCAAAGCGGAGACACGGCGTTGACGAGGCATTGCATTGCACCTCTCGTTGTCGCATTAGACTTACGGCGTTAGACACATGTGTTCCATCGAGATGATGAGTTTGTTCCATTAAAATTGTAGGTGCATTCGAAGTTGACTTTGACTCCCTAATTTCATTCACGTTGAGATTCTCCTTCACCTACCCGAAAGACCGACCTGTTGTCAAACCATCGAAAGATTCCACTACAAGAGCTTCAGGTCACTCGCTTCTGAATCGGCAGAACGTACTCAGATAGGCTTGCAGCCGTAGTTGCACTTCTCGCGGCAGAACTCGTCGCTCTGGGAGAGCAGGCACTCGCAATGGTTCCTGCAGAGGAGAGCGCCCTCGCAGTTCTAGAAAAGGCTTCAGCCGGTGGGCTGCTTGGGATTGGAAGATTGCAAAACGGTGACTGTGCGGGGACTTACCTGGAGGCAGCCAGCCATGCGGCCGGGGCATTCGCCGCAGGTGGGCTTGCCGCGGTTGGCAGCAACACTGGTGATGAGGAGCGCCAGGAGGGCGATGTTGCGGAGTCGGTGGAACATGGCGGCGGTCCTGTGAGAATGTGTGTTCGCGGTTGAGGATGAAAGTAGGTTGATGAGGATAGCAAGAGGAGCGGGCTTTGACTGTTTATAGTCTAGGGTCCATAACACAGAAAGTGAAAGTGAAAGTGAAAGTGAAAGTGAAAGTGGAAGTGAAAGTGAAAGTGGAAGTGGAAGTGGAAGTGACGATGATGTTTAGGAGCAAGTGCTGGTGAGAATGCTACTGTCGCGTCATGTAACGTGTATTGTTAGCCTATGTTCTGTGCGTCTTAAAAGACTACGAAGTCTGCATATCTCATCACAGGGCATTCGTCACGCAGGAATTTCTAGAACGTTTGGCGAGCTCAACTGATTGCCTTCTTCGCCGCATTATCTCCGCTCAAGCCTCACAATTGATGTATAGCTCAAGTAAGGTTGGAGTGACGAATACTTATCTTCTGCTGCGAACTATAGACTAAGCTCAACCGCAAGTTGTAGAGTCCACCCCTTCGACCACACAAGTATGTACGCGGACAAGAGTGCCCAAACCGAGCGCTTTACAGTAACTGTAGGTCTGGGCAAGAATTGGAAAAATGTTCGCGCTCTCTGCTGCGAGAGTGTGGCCCATAAGCTTATTGGCACTGAGAGTAGTAGGGATTGGTGACCTTGCAGCTGCCGGAAGAGCAGCAAGTAGCCCCAGTGAAGCCCTGGCCACCACACTGGCCCCACAGAGTAGCACAATTGATGGCAGGCTTCGTGGCAGCGGGCTTTGTGACGGTGGCGAGAGTGGTGGGCTTGGAAGCGGCGGCCGAGGTGGGTGCGACTTCCTTCACGGGGGCAGAGCCAGATGAACCGCCCCCAGATGAAGCGCCGCCTGACCAGACAGTTGGGCCGGGCATTGGGAAAGCCTTGCGACCATTGTAGATACTGAAGTTGGCATATGGGTCGGTAGCCTTGTATGCGCCGGGGAACTGTTTTCTGTTAGTGCTCATCCCGGTAATGTCAGTCAGTTTTGCTTACCTTAACCATGGGGCCGGGGGAACCGTTGCCGCCGCCCGTGACCTTGACTTGCAGACAAGAGACGTAGTGCTCAGGCTGGTTGACGTGAGAGCGGTGAACACCGATATGCTCGAAACGGACGAGGTACTCGCCGTCAGGAGTGTCCTTGGGTATCTTGGCCGCGACCCAGTCCCTGTTGTAGTCGCACCAAGCGGTGGAGGTGAAGTCTCCACCGTCACAGACGCCCTCCTCGTAAATCTTGAACCAGTCTCCAGAACCGTCATAGGCCTTGACGCTTCCAGTAGGAGCCTTGGACATATAGACGAGACCAGGGCCGGGGTGCTGGAATTTAGCACCGACAGCCAACTTGGCGCGAACCTCGTCACCAGCGTTGACGGTCAGGACCTCGGTCTTTCCGGCGGAGGAGAAGGCACCCTGGTTGCATCGAGCATCAGGGCCATCGATGGTCGAACCATCGCGGAGATCGGCGGCGGGGTTCGAAGAGAACTTGATGGGGTTGTACTTAGTCGGGCGAGTCGACTGGCGGACGTACTTGAAGGCGGGCTGAGCGGTGCCGCCGACAATGTTAGTATCAAAGAAGTAATGAGCCGAGGCCACTTGGGCAATGACAGCGAGAGTGAGAGTAGAGAACTTCATTCTGACCGGGCAGTAATGATTGTTTCGAAGAAGCGAAAAAGAGCGATGAAACGATTGTGAGGGGTGAGGGAAGCGAATGTACTAGTTGGTGTGTTTTCAAGCTTTACCAGGCGGCTACAGCTTTTGTACTGTTTCTCCTGATGATCTACATTAAGCATGTATAGACCTACGCCTAGGTTCAAGTACCCTTAATTGACAGAAGATCGACGTCCTTTCGAAGATGAACATAGAGGTGTTTGCAAGGATTTGGTGGGGTTTTTCTAGACATACCTCCATAGTATCCAGCACTTTGAAACTACTAGGGCTCTGCTTAGGTTAAATGGGAGAATTAGCGCCCGCTCTGCCAGGACAGAACCACTTTGATAGCGCGTGGACTTACCTTTTTTCGTACATACAGCCAGTGTTGTGGCACACCTCTCTGATAATGCCAAGGTCGTTTACGCTCTGGAAGTTTCAGCCTCAGCCTGCCGGTATCCGCTAGGTCCTCGTTTTGCATGATGACAGACGTCGCGAACGGACCGTTTCATTTCAAAGGTCCTTGGTGCAAAACTTCACAAATAGACGGGATCGCGACAGTACAATCGCACCACAGAGCACACTTCTACCGTATGGGCACTCATGATTAGTCTTCTGATTGGCTTCTGTATGACTTCACATTGCATCTTTCCGCACGATGCACTTCGAGAAGACGCGTGTACTTTCGACTACCCTAAAATGTGTACATGGTGGCTGAAGCTCCATGCAAGGGCGGTCTGGGCGTCTAGACCAAGCATTGGTAGAGCAAGTACCCTCTCTTGTCCAGATCTTTCACAGCCCCCTTCTTAGCCGGTGTGGGGACCAAGCACTAGTAGAGAAGAGGAGTGTATAAGCGCGACCATGTTTGATTGGGCTGTTGAAGGCTGACGTGTCATGGTGATCAGATTGCTCATCATCAGACGGACATGTTATTCCACTGCTAAGACAAGTTGGATGCATGCACGCGTTTCAGCAAGACAACAGATTCGTAAAGGCTCTTGTAGAAATCGTCGCCAAGATGGTGAAGAAGCACGGCATTTAAGCCGTTCTTTGCACTGTTACAGAGTACGAAAATTCGTGCTGAGCTGTTGTTCCATACAGTGTAAGAGACCGCTACGACGCTGACGTTCTGTTGAACATGAATAGTGCTTTTGATCTGCCATCATCCACACCGTTCCATGCCGACCCCTTCTTGAAGGAGCTCTCTAGCAGAGATAGACGCCGTACTCAAACTGATGCAAGTTTACAAAGTCGATATGCCGATTTTGCTTGTCACCTGTTTGTGCTGTGTACAGCGCAGCTCTGTGAACGCATTTCAATCGTCAATCTGGTGACGACTGTGTGCTGTACTATAGTCTATCTGGCACACTGGTCAACTTGGCAGAGCTTGTATCTGGGACGGTGCTGGTAGCTGCCTGACAGTCTCTTTGTTGTTTTCAACAATGTTTTTTCGGAAGGCTATTACCGCTACTAGGCGTTACAGATGGATCCGCGCTCGAACTACGCCTATAGTCGAGTCATGCACCGCACCTGCCTTTGTCCGACACACTTGTAGATTGTGAATACAATCTATCCCCACCGTGATCACGGCTGAAGACATGGAGGCTTGCTGGCAAAGCCAACGACGCAGCACGCACCATTCAGTGCAAACCAGAGGGCCCATAAGTCCGAGTCCTCCATGGTGAGCATCGAGGCAAAGGGCAAAAATCTCTCGCCACAAACCGGAGCAGCAGGTGTAATCTCGGCAATGGGAAGTCTGTACGTGACATGTCTTGGCTCCTTACGCCACCACAGGCGCGGCGGCCAGTACGATTGACAATGGCTTCGTCTGTCTGCCAGCAGTGCTGTTCTTACAATGAGAACAAAGCCTAACAACAGAGTCAGCAAGAGATGTGGCTCAAGCATGATCCGTCCATTTTACTTCCATGCAGTGCTGCAGGCAACACGTGGTTTATGGTCTCGAACGCGTGGGCAACTACGACAGTGTCGATAGCTTTGCCCAAGTCGGCAGTCACCTGGCGAAAAGACTGCACGTGAAAAAGAGCGGCAAAGCTCCCAACAGGATAATGTGACACCATCAGGCATGGTTTAGTTCACGCAATGACATTGTTTGGGCAGCCCTTGGTGTAGCGCATGCGCAGAGCAGTTACGGTCGCAAACGCCCTGCTTGCCTGGACATCGAGCTCCCAAGCTTACAATCAGACTGTAAATTGCCTCTGTCTGAACTTACAACACAATGTAAGCGTACGTCTATTGCAAAGAAGGGGGCGCGTGTACTCGGCGGATGACGATGTTTCTACCGTGAAACTTACCGGCCTCACCCGACAAAATTTCTGTTTGTCTTAGTGTCTGCATAGAATGGTCGACTTCGATCGCTGGCAGGTTGTCATATCTTGCTCTCAACGCACATAAAATTGAGCTTTTCGATGATCGCGCCAGTAGGTAGGGATCCCCATTCATCGATAATTAGTGTGCGGTTGATGATCGGCCGCACTACTGATGATGCGCCATCGAAGCCATGTGAAGCGATTCGAAGCTTCTTTGAGTGCTCCAGCAACCCTTCATGATGAGAATGTAGACGAGAGACTTTGCCTCGCGTTGACATGACCCAGCCAGCGCTGAGACATCGGTGTTCTGATGATGAAGACATGCAGAACACAACCCCAGTTCAGAGGAACAACACAACTCCGTCACAGGTCGGCGACCTGTGTGTGGTCTGTTCTAGGTCTGTGCTGCGGGATGTGACAGGGTGATTTTAAGCGATGAAGTGCGAGATGTGATGTTCAATTAGAATCAGCCACGAGTCAGAACCAATCAATGCAAGAACAGGGTGGGCCGTGCTGCCGTTTTACCGCTGCCGTGTTGCTACCCGTCTCAAGCTTTCCGTATCCGCTACTCATTTCTCGATTCTCCGGCCTTCGTACTGTTTTTCTTGTACTGCTCAGTTGAACGCTCCTGACCGGTTTGCTTGGATTAATGCACAATCAATTATTACACATCACTTTGCTTGCATGACACGACCACATGGCCTTGTGTTCACCAACTCTGCACATCTTCTATGAACTCAATCCTCCTTATTACAAGCGCAAGGTCTGCTTCTGGACGCTCGAGTGCTGTGCTTAGAACAGGGCTGTTAGACGCGTGTGGAGTATCGATAGGGTTTGATGAGTGCTGAAAAACCAATATCAATAACGTTGATCCAAGGCGTCTGCCACTCTATCTACCACCGTATCGACGGCAGCAGCTTTATGACCTTACACACCTGAGTGAGTCAATTTCAACCTCACGCTCCTCTGACACACAGTCTCAGCTCGATGCTCTCGCTGAGACGCCGACACCCAAATCCGCATGCTTCGCGGGTCACGTGCAAAGCTGCCGCGCACGTACATCACCTGTGTCATTGGTTGTAGCTGCATCGATCGAGTCAAACGCTTCTCCCACTTTGATCTATTTTACCAATGCAGCGGGAGGATCAGTATGCATTGCGCCTTGACACAAGGCACCATGGCCGACGCTTGGCACAAGGAATAAGCGATAAGATTGGTCGACCTTTGCTGGACCTCCCATATCTCGCTATACTCGCGTTCGGTATTCTACTGTGCCCTCGCAAGGGATTATGTCGTCAGTGATGCCGTTCCAGCTGAGAAGCTTCGTGCCAGAGTCGCGCAGTGTTATAAGATCAATGGGACTCGGTGGCCACGGTCCAAGCCCACTGTAGACCAGCCTGTGCCCACGATGCGAAGTAGTCGATCATGGCTATCGAAGACAGATTGAAATCTGCCGGAAGAAGGAGAGTGTTGAGCAGAAGAAGTGCGACTGGAACTGGGTATCGGATGCCGTCAAGGGCAATAATTGTACTCTCGAGCGTCGCGTAGTTGGTGCCGGATGTAGGGCCGTGCCAGAGTTGCGCTCCCAGTGGGCTTCGTGGGCCTTGCCTGATCTTGCGCACAACATCGGCCGTAGCGAAAATTATCTTCATCTTTTGTCCATCGCAAGTTACCTCGTTGCCAATCACAAATGCTGGTTTGGAGTCGCACGTGTCTGGGTTCACCACCACCTCGTCCTTGAACTCGTTCAACGCGCTGCATGCTTCCATAACCCCCTGAGTTGGATAGGCGATAAATAAGTTCTGGCGTCTTTTATGACGAGATGAGGCTAGAACCCGCCTATCGAGTTGGAAACGAGGTTCAAAGCGGGTGCAGCAGTCATAACGCCGTCCAGGAGGCCACAAAATTTCTGTGCCAGTATGTAGCCCTGTCTCCCTCCCTGCGAATACCCGTCCCAGTATGATTGGTGCGCTTTCTTTCCGTAGTATTGTTCGACAGTTACTTTGTTGATCAGTATCTGCTCGACAACACCCCGGAGCACAAAGCGTTGCCATAAACTTTAATTCACCGTTCGATCGGGACTCAGAACCTAATCTAAACTTGTCAAGCTGAATCCGGCATGACCTCCATCTGTCGATACTGCAGCATATCCTTGATCCAAGAAAAAGGCCAGGCCGACGAAATCCATACCTGTGGCGAAGCCTCCACCGCTAGTGACCAGGAGAGGGCCAGTTCAATCCTTTCGATAAACTGGCAGCCAAATCCGCACCGAGATAGCCTCACTGGCGTTGGAATGGGTGAGACGTACGTTGATTTCGCAGAAGCTCAGATCAGTAATGGAACTCAGAATGAGTTGCGATCAAGAAGTTGGTGCGATGATAAAAGCTGAAGCGAGCGAACAAAGAGACATGAAACAGAAGTTATTTCAGATGGGGCGTTCGTACTAACGTCTCCGCTGCAGCTCGGTGATGATGCTTCTGGATCAAGAACACAGAATGGAACTACTTCTCATAGTGTGTAGATATGAAGCTCAAATCTCACTTGATAGAGATAGCATATTCGGAATCATCATAAATAAATTGAAGTCGAAAGTTGATTGATGCCCACATCTAAGATTCAAGAAAGATGGTACCTTACTCACCCCTCCCAGCAGCTCTGCCCATTGTCAGTAACGTAAAGCACCTTACATGCACACATGACACTATTGATTGACCAAAATATGCGTGACAACCTATTTAGTTGCTTGTTTTCGTCACACCTCAACAATTTGAGACATGGCGTTCTGAGCATTAATTCTCTTTTTTTTTGTACAAGCAAGAATACGCATACGGGGTGCGTCAGAGTCTCTGTTGATTGTCCTACATTTTTGGAATCCTTGCTCAGTATCAGTCTAGCGTTGCTACATGAGCACAACCGCTTAGAGGTCAGCAGGCCCTCTAGGTAAGCAAGCGGAAGTGCTTGTGCTTGTCACCCTCTGTGCTAACATCAATTTGGCCCTGGTCCTCAACACGTCCAAAATCTCTATCCTTCCTGTTATTCTCCGCGGTGTACGCAAAGTGCAGGGTCAGTGCAACAGGTACGATTATGCCACTGAGTCCGCATCCAATGGCACATCCTTTGATGAAATACGGCCTATCGTGACGCCAAAGTTAGCTTCGGGTGTGCAGCAAAGAACAGGTTCTGCGGGGAAGACACTCACTTATCAGTGTTTGGAAATACAAATGACGCGACAAAAGACGAAGTCTGGCCAATGATGGCCAGCATCGACATGCCCACCCCTTTCTTTGTGTCGCCAGCATTGTTGTTCAGCATCCACGCCATATTGACAGCCAGTGCAGGGTAGATTCCACAACTGGCCATCCAGATGGCAAGATAGCGCACTCCAGTACCTCTGCGCGCTGCGAGCATAGCATAACCAACGCTAGCCGTTGCCGCACAGAATGCTAGCATCCACCCACGCTTACCATAGCGATCTGTCAGCCATGCGGCCAGTATGCTCGTCACGAGTGCGCCCAGATACGGCGGTGCTGTCAATCCTTGAGCGTCGATCGAGCTGTAGCCCATGTTGTTCACAATTGTGGGTAAGAAGTTCGACAGCGCGGCGAAGGAATAGTTGCAACAAAAGTGCAAAGCAGCATGGCACCAGTTCTTGTAATCTCCTAGACCAGCAAAGATTTGCTCCTTGGACAGCTTGGACTTTTTGGTCGTATCCCGTGTTTCCATGCGCTCGACGGCGAACGTGCGTTCTTCTTCGTTTAAGAATTTCGCTGTACTGGGGTGGTCCATCAGGAAAAACCACACCACAGGCGCAATAGCAATCGTCGGAGCACCCTCTGCACAGTCGTTGTGTTAGTGGATAATTACTTCAGGGACGGTTTGCGATGACTTACCAACGAGGAATATCATCCTCCAAGGTTCAAGATGCGATCTGATGTGCGAAATGCCATATGCCATGGCCCCGGCAAAACAATTCGCAACAGGACTTGACCCTAGGAGAATTGAAACCCTGAATCCCAGCTCCCGTCTCTTATAGCACAGTGACAGGTAGTAAGGCACACCGGCGCCAAAACCTGCCTCGAAAACCGCAAGGAGGATTCGACAAACGAGAAGGCCTGCGTAATTTTGGACTATCCCAGCGAGCATGGCCACGATGCCCCATCTAGAAATGCCCGTCGTCAGAGTTGCAACAATATATAAGAATGCGAGGAGAAGACGTACCCGATACAAAGAAACGTGACATAGATGTGCGCTGGGAAGATTTTCCAACATAGCACAAGCCATTCAAGCGACGTGTAGGTAATGTAAAAGGACAAGAGGATCCATGACCACTAATTTCAGCAGTCATGTTAGCATCCTTGATTCGAAAACATATGCAAGGGAATACTGTACCTGCACATTACTCAATCCAAGATCTCTTTGCGCACCCGCCGTCTTCGCGTTGCCGATGTTGCCGCGGTCGAGATAGGATAAGATGAACAGCACCCAGACGAGTGGCAAGACTTTGATGTCGTACTACATCGTGGCGAGACTATTAGCAAGACGTGATGCAAGGGGAGCGAGCAGTAGACATTCCCACCTTTCGGACGATGCGCTTTTCGAGGACTTGCATAGCAGCCCTGTTCTGGTCGATATCGCTGGCTCCAACCTCCAGATCCTTCTTCATACTGTCTTTGTCTTCGATGTACAACGTGTTGTCGACCTTTGCGTGCTTGTCCATGGTGAAATGAAGAAAAGATACTCGCTCTGTACTGTCAGAAACAGCTTGTGTGCAACATAGACAGATACTATTAAGAGTTTATATAACTTTCTCCGGATTTGGGTGATATCCCCGGACCTGGACGGTGTGGGGATAAAGTTTGCGGGGAAAACCGACCGTGCTCGGACCCAGACGGACGGAGCCAGACGGGTGGACACGGTCAATGTGGTACTGGCGCTAGGCGGAGGCAACATCTAGTACATAACATCGAGCGGGGTACGCAATCCAGATCTAAAGACGATTCCTGGTTTAATAGTGAACAGCGAAACGAGTGCTTTCGTGTTTCCGAGCCTGGTTTTTGCCGTACGAGCCGTGTTTGAGTTTGAAACGCAGATACAGTACACGGAAGTCAGCTGCTAAGAAGAGAGAGCGCTGGAACAGCCAAAGTAAATCTCAAACAGGAGAATCTATGCAACAGAGCCGATTACAACTTGCGCAATCGGCTCCAGTACATGTAAATGAAGACTAATGAAGGAATCAGACGGCACCGTTTTTCTCCCCGAGTGAGGTTTTCTACCAAATGGGAGTTTGTGTTCATTTCAATTTACCCGCATATTTCGTCGCTATGGAGAGCGGATTAATAACAGGTGAACTCAGCTCCCTATTTGTCCCACTGATGTCCATTGACACCATTTGGTCGCCCTTCATAATCATACTTTTCCTCTTTCTCGTAGTATCTATTGAAGCCAACCCCATCACATACCTCCTCGTAATTCAGCACTGTCGGCGGCTTTCCGACGGTCAGGGAGCCCTTAAGCGCCTCCAATGTCTCCCTGATGCTCTTCAACTTGGCCGCAACCAGCGTCCACGGGTACGCCACGCCACAATATCCCACTTCTCCAAGGTCCTTTGCAGACATGTTCTCCGTCTTTCCGCCCTCGATGATATTCGCAAAGACGGGAAAGTCCAGATCCTTGCGCAAGCGCGCCATGGTCTCGCGATCGGGTAGCGCTTCGACAAAGATGCAGTCGACGCCGATTTCAATAGCCTTGCGAGCCCTGAACAAAGCCTCCTCATATCCAAGGATGAGGCTGTCAGTACGTGCTAGAATCCACATGTCTACGCCGTCGTTGCGCGCGTCGACGGCAGCTTGCCAGCGCGCGAATGCTTCGCCGCGAGAAACTACGTTCTTGCCGCGAGTATGGCCACATCCTAGATGTCCTTTGTCACGTTGTGGGCAAAAGAATGCAAAGAGAAGGCTTACTCTTGGGCCAAGTTTGGTCTTCAATCATGATACCAGCTGCGCCAGCATGTGCGAAGCTATTTCCCATCGTTAGAAGTATTTCTCTCTATTAGGTTTGACGAAAGCGTACCCTTCCACTGTTCTCGCCACATTCATTGGTGCACCGTATCCAGTGTCTCCATCTACCATCACCGGGATTGTCGTCACGCGGACAACCTCTTGTACCTTGGCAGCCACCTCCTGGAACGCGATGTATCCCGTGTCTGGCAGGCCGAACGCGGACGCCATGGCATATCCTGCGAGAAATATCATAGGAAATCCAGCTTCTTCGCACAGTCGCGAGGAAAGTGCATCGTAGCTGCAGACATGTGCAAGAATCTTAGATGGGTCGTTGTGTGCTTCGAGCATCATGCTGCGCAATCTTGAGGCTTGAAGATTTGGGATACGTCCGCGGCAATTCGGGATGGTGAGCGTAACATCCTTTGCCTTTATGCCGACGTTGGCTTCTATGGGCTTTGAGGATTCGAATGTGAAAGGGTAGGGCGTGGTGTTGACAATCGACTTCGACATTGTAACTAGGGCTTTGAACTGTAAATGGTGTATGTCAAATGTACCTTGATGCGACAACAAATTGCCATTGTTTCCTTGGGCAACTGCTTCCTATATACATTCCCTAGATTCCATCGCTTTACAGAGTCCTCCGATTATCGGTTCTAGGTAATTGCGGGGAGACCTATTCATGTGCAGGTGACGGTCGTTCGTCGGTCGGTTGCGGGGTGGCCATTCATAAGCCGGACCGACGCGGGTAGAGGCGCGTACCCACCCGGAACGCATGTTCCACAGGCGATCGGAGCTTCTCCAAGGATTGGACGTTTGAGTATGCGAGCCAGGATTGTTGAAGAGGCGCAGCAAGCTGTTATTCGAGGCAATGGCTTTCGTCTTTCAGGCTTTAATGTAATCAAATGCTCGGGTTCAACATGGTATCGATGGATATCTGATATTCAATCTACATTATTTACATCTGTCCAATTCCATAGAAAGTTCAGCGTGTCTACCTGGAATCCCAATGTGAAAGGCGGCTCATCAGAAATCGTAAAGGGCCCTAAACTAGAGTCAAATGGCAGCGTCCACCAACTTTCATCAACCGTATTCTGGGGTATTACATCGTTCAGTCCTCTAATAGAAGTGTCGTGGTCAAGTATGGGATAGTCTAGGACCGATCCCAGTTGCATTCGGCCATCTGCATTGACATTGTCTGTGCTGCCAGTGACAGGCTGCTTCTCAAGCGCAATCCAAGCACAGAGTTTGGCTAGGTGCTCTTCGATCAGGGTAGCATAGCGGCAAGAGAGGTCCATGTCGTCAATCTCCGAGGACCTGAATGCAAGTATTGCTTTCTCGAGAGTAGGTAGAGCACCGAATTTGTCCGCCTCAACGCAAGCAGCTCGACATACCGTAGCAGCCTTGAGCAAGAGTACCGACGAGCAAGTAATATAGGTCGTAACCCTTGACGGCGCGTACCGCAGAATACCTTTGGAAGCTAGTTGCACCGTAAGCTCCAGTATAGTTTGGCACGCCGACTGGACCTCATGAATGAATTTTAGGTCGTTGGTACGAAAGCAATCTTTGAGTGGACCATCGCGGCATTCACTGATTGTGCTTATGCCGCAGGACAATGCTTGCTGTACAATACCCTGGACTGACAATGCGCATGTGTATGCTTTCAAGTAACAATACTCGATGATGATGAAACTGGAGATAGTGTGCGGAAGATCTGATCGATACGTCATTAGTCCTTGTGGCAAGCGACTGCTACGGCTTGGTTTAGGACAGTGTACTTACTCTCGCAGCTTGGTGAGAATTTGTCCCACCAAGCCTTCATCGAAGAAGAGAAGTGCTCGAGAAGAGCCTCGTAATGACCGTTCATTACGATCTGCTTCGTGTGTTGGGGTGATGCAAAGAACATATTAGATGCTGATTTAGTCAGTCGAGCAAGACTAACCCAAGAATCGATGCAAGCGTCCCAGCTGTTGCCAAAAGAGCCGATCGACGGCCCAAAGGTGGTAGCAGAAGCCTGCAAGTCATCAGGGAGCATAGAACCGCACCCCATGCGGCTCGCCAGTTGAGTGACATGAATATGAAGAAGCTTTCGAAGCCGTTCCTGCCGAGCCTGTTCCCCATTCGTGTCAGGTGTACTCGAAGACGCTCCATTGAATATGTTGAGTTCGTACGCAAGGTTAACAGCGCAGCCCAGCAACATCCACGACATGCGCTCGGCTCTTTTCGAAGGCTCAAACACATCCTCGCGCCATCGCGAGAGAGGCGCAGCGCCGTTCCGTTGAAGGCGGTTGCGACGATCATAAGCGGGTGAAATTAGCAAACCATCCCACCCTTCTGTTTCTGGTGGGAAGTGGATCGAGCGCGGATGCCATTCCGAGATCAGGAGAAGACTCTCTATGGTTCCCAAGACTCTTGTCTTTGCCGTGGAGTATTTCTCTTGCCCACATATGATGCGACGTAAGAGAATTTCGCAATACTGCCATAATCTTTGGTGAATGAACTGGCCACGAGACTGGCCTCCAGCTCCAGGCAGAACGAAGTACCTCGAACTGATCAGTAGAATGGTACAACACAGCATCGGCTCTGCAGAAACAAGATCGTGGTGACCTTCGTGTGTCTTATACTTTTCTGGAGCGGCGGAGGAGAGCGGAGCAAAGTGCTGGTAAAAGCTGGGAACAATCAGACTTTCCATTTGCAACTCGGCAGCTGAGCTTCTTACAGGTCGACGTATGTAACGGCTTCTTGTGCGGTAAACCAGCCTTGGCGAACAAATCGACATTTGTCCCATAGATCAAGCACCTCTTCTTTTGGATATGAGAGTTGGCATACCAATGTAACAGTGCTATTGGTTAAATCCAAGCGCGGATTGCGAGATTGAGAGCTGGAATCGTGCGTGCCTTTCGTGTAAATGGCATGCGCTGCATCAAAAAGGATACTGAGAGCATCACTGGGACCTGCTATTGTAGATGAGACGACTCTGTCCGGAAAGTTTGGACTAGATGTGTCCGCCAAAGATGGTTCAGGATCCGTGTTATTCTGGGCATGCTCGGACGTTATTGGACGCGTCAAGCTATGGGGTTGCGCTCCAACAGGTGACTCTGCATGAGCACTACCGGGAGACGTAGTTGAAGTTGCATGAGACAAGGGCGACATGAATGGCGGAAGTGGTAGTTGTTGCATTTGATCCTGTCCTGCTTCGACTTGCCCATCGTTTGATGTAGAGGCAGTTGACGGCTCCGCAGGACGTTTGGTAGCCCATTTCGGAGCTTCGCGGTGCTTCTTTGCCTTTGCATGTACGTCGAAGGTGCATTCCCTATGTTCTCGATGGCATTTGGCACATGGCGGTTCCGAATCAATTATACATCTGACCTTGCGGGACCGGCATGGAACGCACGCGACGTAAGTGCGGCTGAGAGAATGAGTTCGCCCACGTGTGGTCTGACCTTGTTCTGTAGATGACATGATATCGAAGCCACCCTCCACGGGCCAGAATAATAGCTGCGGACTGTCAAGGTTGCATGAATCGACATCAGACCGTATCATGTGTAGAACTACCGTGTCGGACCGACGCGGTCGGGGTCGGCTGCCTTGCACGGATCACGAACATGCTAGCGCTGCGCTACCGTGTCTGTGCGCGTGACGCCCAGATTCGCGTGATGCCTGCTTTTTACTAGTAAAAGCAGCAAAATCTAGCATCTCTAAAGCTAGATAACTTTTTATTTAGCTAAGAAACTTAGATACTTTATTAAGGTTATTATAAGTAAATTTTAAGTCTTTGTAACTTTATAATAGAAAGTTTTCTAAAATTCTAAATATTAAATATACTTTATAAGTAAGTAACTTAATAAGTAAGTAAGCTACCTTTACTAAGCTTCTACTAAAGTACTCTTTCTATACTAATATCTTAACAATAACTTATTATTAATATATTTTAAGAAGCTTAAATTTAACTTATACCTTAAGCTTTTAAATAAGATATAAATCTCTTTTAGTAATATACTAGAACTATTTATTATTAGAACTTATACTCTAGAAGTACAGAGAAGAGTAAGATATTAAGATAATAAGTAGTATAATTTCTAGAGATTAATTATAGGTTTAATTAGTAGATAGTAGACTGTTTACTGCTAAGCTAAAACAGTACAACAAACTCTTATTCTTTGTAGTAAGCTCTGCTGTTTAGCCTTATAGCCTTTATAAACCTAGAAAGCTAATAATATTCTCTTTCTAAGACTAAACAACCTAGACAGGTATTTTCTAGAGCTCTTAGAGTATCTATAGGCTGTTACAGCCTATATTAGTACTAGATAGTTTAAAAAGGTTTATTTAGTAGTAATCTTAGCTATCTAGAAATTCTGTTAAACTTCTAGATTTTAACCTACCTTTACTTACTTACCTTTACCTTACTTTTACTACAATAGTCTGTACTTGCTATATTACTACTATAGAGTAAAGTACTATATAATAGTTCTTTTCTCTTTATATTAGTCTATTACTCCTACTTCTACCTGCTAATTAGTACGTATTTTAAAAAAATTAATTCTTTTTAGATCTTTAAAACAGTGTCCTAGTCTAAACTATTATACTTTATTATAGCCTATTATAGCTTTAATTAGCTAGTAGTAGCTAAGAAGCGCTATTCTTGTCTTCTCTAAATCTAGCTTTAGCTAACTATAGTATTATAGACTATTAGAAGCTATTTTACTCTATAACAACCTATAGTTACTTATAGTTACTTGTCTACAGCTGTAATAATAGATTAAGGTAAAGTTTTAAATATTATAGCTAATTCTGCTATAAGGTTATACTATGTATATACCTACTATGTCTACTATTTTACTTTTAGCTAAGTTTACTTCTATAGTGCCTTTAGGTACTACTTTCTTATCTTTACTACTGCAAACTGCAAGTACTTTAGGCTCTAGCTTGTTTTAATTAAGAATACGCTATCTATTTAGTATATAAAGTACTTTTATTACTTTGTATTTAATAGTAACTATTTTGCAGTATTTAGTATTATTTTATAGTATTATACTCTCTTTTAATATATTATAGCTTGCTAAAGCTTTTAATAAAGACTTTAAGAATCTTTATAGCTATCTTTAGTAGTAAGAAGCTAACAATACTACTACTGTTTAGAAGGTTACTGTAGAAGCTGCTATTATAAAGTATTGTATTACTTTTACTAAGACTATCTAGTTATAAGTTATTAAAGCCTATTCTAAGCTAGATTAGAGTATTATTAACTATTATAGCAACTACTTACTCTAAGCTAACTACTTTACCTTCTACTCTAGCGCTTTAAGTAAATACAACAACTTATAGTCTAAAGTATATAGTAAGGTCTTATTAAATAAAAGGTATTAGAAGAATAGGTTAGGTAATAAACTACTAAGAAACGTGCAGGAGCTTCTACTAGAACCTAGATTAGATAAAAACTACTCTAAGATATACAATTAATATATTATTATTAACCTACTATAATTACTATCTAATCTAATAATTAAGAGTCTTACTACTACTATAATAAGCGCTAACTATAAGCAAAATAACAACAAACTAGAACTAGAGAGACGTAATAGTTATTCTTACTAACTTAAGCAACTAAGTCTCTTAGTACTGCTAACTTAAGATTAAGTGCTAATTACAAGATATATAGCTGCTAGCAAATTCTAAAAAAGTGCAACTTTAATATATATAACTAAAAGTACTGCTACCTCTAGAACTTACGTAATATAATTTAGTAATAAGTATAAGTAATACCTTAACTATATTGTTATAAACTATTTAAGCAGGTTAAAGCAGAGCTTATAGAATAACACATAATATAATAGACATATTAATAACTATACTGCTAGGCTAGTAAATAAGTACAGAGTACCTAGTAGTAAGTAGAAGTAGAGTTAAGGTTGCACAGACCTAAAAGTAGTAGTAGAGTAGAAGTTGCACAGGCTAGGGGTAGAAGTTAAGTAAGAGTACTTCTAGCGTAAGTAGGAGTAGAAGTTAGATTATATAGACTTAAGTTAAGATTAAGTTTAAAGTACTTAGCAGAGTTATATCTATACTAATATAATTATAGTATAGTAGCTTAACTATATTTCTTAATTTAGAATAGTTGTATAATCTTATTATTAAGTTTAGTAATTTTAGTCTAGATTTTCTACGTGTTAAATAACTAGTTATTACAGTTATTAATAACAGCTACTCTCTAAATTATATAAGCTTTACTCTTTTTTACAGCTGCTGTTTTCTTTATAAGAGAGTAAATAAGCTAGCTTTTTTAATATCTTTATCTGTTTTGCTCTTAATATTAATTCTAATCTTACCTACTAGCCTAACACAGGCAGGCAACTTAAGAAGATTATTTACCTTATTATAGAGTAAAGTATTATCTTCTACTATAGCTTCTAAGAATATTAAATCCTTTAGGATTATAATCTCTTAGATAGCTTAGGTAGAAAGTCTGTGCTTCTAATCTCTAAGCACATCTCTAGTAGTATTAAATACTTGCTCTACTCTTACTAATAAGATAGGTACTTCTAGAATATCTTTTATAACTTGTGCAAGATAAAGATAAGAAGCTTTGTTTAACTTCTACTACTCTAAGATATTAAAGCTATTAACTAATAGAATATAGAGTATACTTAGATAAGACTCTTCTTTAAATCTAGTTAGGCCTATATTCTTATCTATATTAAAAGTTAAACTTTAACTATATATAAAAAAGCTTGCTAACTATAATTAAATTAGTATAGATAGCTTATAAAACTATTTACTCTCTAATAATTACCTTAAGATAGTATTAGAGACTAGGCTATTACTCTTAGTCTTAGTACTATTATAGCAGTCTAGATAGTCTAGAAATTCTTAACAGTAAGTATACTTATAATAAACTTTCTATAACTTATTCTAGATCTTGTTAGTATATAGCTGTAATAATAAACTATAATAATAGTACTTTATAAGTAGTTAGCTTTTATATAGAGTCTAAAATTGTTGTATAATTAAAAAGAAAACTCTAATCTCTACTTATTCTTATATAGTATTTTAACAACGTTGCACAACCTTTATCTACTACAGCCTAAACAACGTCTAGCTACTTGTTACTATTAATACTGTTAGTATCTTCTCTAAGCTTACTAGTTATATCTTCTAAGAAATTAAAAAAGCGTCTATATATAGGCTAGATATATAGAATATAAAGCTTGTAGTTCTTACTTAGATAGCTTATTGCTACTTTAAAGCTCTTTAGTATTTGTATAATTGCCTAGAGATAGTACTACTTAGATACTCTAAGGCAGAGTTTCTTAAGGTCTTTAAAATCTGCCTTAGTAGTATCTTAATTAGCCTTAAAACTTGTGCCTTTTAGCTAGATTTCTTGCTTAAGCTATGTATTACTATATAGCTAAAGCTTAACTGTGTGTTTATATATATTATACGTAGAATTCTACCTTGTTTTTACGTCCTAAATAACTAACAGGTGTTTACTTGTTAGTAGGTTCTGCTAGGTTGCTAAAAACCTCTTAAATTGTTAAGACAATAGATTAATTATAATAATAATAGCCTGCAGCTATATCTTTAGAAGTATATAATAAATATCTATAATAAAAAAAAGTTTACCTTGTGTAAAGAATTAAGTACTAATATATCTATGTAAATATTTTAAATATAGTGTAATTATAGTATTTCTTTTTATTCTATCTCTAGAGAAGCTAACAGCTTTAGATAGAATATAATATCTTAAGCAATAAGATTAATTACGTGTGCAAAGTAAAAGATAGTATTTTCTCTAGAGCTCTATATATAACTTTCTTTAGCTAGAAGAGCTTTAACTAACTATAATAAAGTACTGTTATTACTTATATTATTATATATAATACTAAGCAACCTTTTTATAGTATATATACTTTAAAAGACTTGCATAACTTTTTTAGCTATAGACGTTCTAATACACCTTCCTTATATATAGATAAAATCTAGTAGTACCTTTTAAAGCTTTTACTTGTTATTAATATAGTATTCTTTAATTGCTAAGAAGCTTAGGTAATTACTAGAAGTCTAAGTATTAAGTGTAATAGATAGCCTTGTATATTTACTAAGGTCTTAGAGCTGTGCTGCCTTAGCGTCTTTAAACTAATACTTAAATAATATACGAAATTTATAATAGCTAGTTAACATAGCCTTAGGCTAAAGAAAGCGTATAAACTATTAAAATAATAGCTACTTAATTGTTTAGAATAACTAATTATTGTTAATAACAAGCTGTATAATTTTCTTTTTAAAAGTAAGTATTAAGTATACTAGATATAGAATAGTAGCCTGCTAAGATTGTTATTATTATAGTGTAGTAGATAGCTAGCTATATAAAGGTGTTCTAATTTGCAAATAGATTTAAGACTTTAGGTAATTTAGCATATACTTAGTTCTAGTACTTTTTACTATTAAGTGTTGTAATATATACTTATAGTTAAGGTAATATAGATATAGATAGCTAGTAGAGGCGTAGGCAGCCTCTCTAAATTAAGTCTAGACATATCTAGTACAAGAGGCAAAACTCTATTATAGATATAATATAATAGGATCTCTAGTATAAGCTGTAGTACTCTACTATTTGTCTTATATAATTAGTATTACTTTACTCTCTTTACTTTTTTAAAGACTGTACTGTAGTTGCTTTAGTAAGTAAATTAATTGCTAGGTTCTACTTTTTATAGTCTAAGGTGTACTTATTTTAAAGCCTTTAAGATCTTGTAGTTTGCTAGATGTCTTATTAGCTCTGTTGCTAGCTAGAGATAAGAGTATAGCTGTAAAAATTAAACATAATAATTAATTATAATATAATATCTTAGTAGAAAACAAAAATAGTATAGATAAGTTTAAAGAATATTGCTAAAGAAAGATCTATAGATAACACGTTTATTATTCCTAGTGTCTTTACTTTAATAATCTCTAAATATTATTCTTATAACAAGTTATGTATAATTAAACTTTAGAAGAAATTGTTAAGGTCTAAGCTGTTTTAATTAGTTGTAATTATCTACTAAGAAGCTAGTGCACTTAATAGCTTGTATCTACTTATTATTATTATTATTATTACTCTTATCTTTCTTATTACTAGCTAAGTCCTTTAAATTGCTAAAACTTTTAAAATTAGTTTTCTTCTCTTTTATAAGAGCTTGCTAATACTACTTATCTGTCTTATACTTATTTAGCATAGCTGCAAAGTATACTGCTAGCTTAATACTATTATCTTTAAGTTCTTCTTTACATATATTACTATTATTACCTATAATATAAGGGTTGTCTGCAGTTAGAAGAAGGCTGCTATTGCCTAGATTAGCTAGGTAATTATTAAGCTTACGCTGCCTAGCACTATTAGCAAATATATATAATAATTAGATATAATAACTTACTTCTACTTATTATCTAGGTACACAGCTAGACTCTTTAGTAAAAGCTTGTTATAAAACTTAACTTACTCTTCTTTCTTAGTATTAAAGTTATAGATGTTAGTTTTTAGCTTCTTAAGACTCTTCTAATACTCTTTTTAGAAGATAATTTTAAGGGCACTACTAGCACTAAACAAGTGTTTAGCTACCTAGCTAGTACCTAATTCTTTTTTTTTCTTCTTAACAGCAGTATTAATCTTAGAGATAAATATTAAATAGATATATATACTAATCTTATAATTAACAGTATCTTATTTTTTTATAAGTAGTACTAAGCTTATATTTCAGCAATTCTAATATATTTAGTTAGAATAAAGATATAATAATAGGATATAATAACTAACTACTCTTGTAAATATTATAGCAGGTCTAGTTAAGATCTTCTTTAGCTTGTTACTAGATATTAGTCTTCTGTTTAGCAGTGCTAGCTATATAAGTTGCTACTGTCTTTAGTTTTTTAAGAAGCTAATATTTTACTACGTAGTTAGTGTTACAAGCTTTACTAATAGCTGCCTTTTTTTTGTTACAAAGTAAAGCTCTAGTTCTCTGCTATATTGTATAGGTAGAATTACTAAGCTAGCCTTTAAAAGAGAATATTAAATTAGTAAAGTAGCCTTTCTTAGATCTACCTTAGCTGTACTAATAAAAGACATAGCAAATCTTAGCTTCTTAAGTTGCAAAGCTCTATTACAATTAGCTTTAGCAATATAATAAGTAGCTATAATAATTATATTAACAAGACTGTTTTATTCTTCTAGTTTAAAGCAATCTAGAATATATAAACTACTAGTAAAACTAAGCAGCTTAGGCTTGTCTTCCTGCTTAATATAAAGCTGTTAGATGTCTTCTATAGAGTCTATAGCTATAATAATAGTGTGTAAAATTATATATAAGTATAGTAGTTGTTATAGTTAGGTTACTAACTAGTTACTAGTTTATAGCTTTGTTTTTTTAAGCTAGGTAGCCTGTGTACTGCAGGCAAACAAAAACGCGCTTAAACTATAAGACTTTTACACTTGTAGTTTGTATATCTATGCTGTAAAATATTAGATTAACTAGAGAATAGTACTATTAAAAAGCACGTCTTGCGTTTAATAATATAGTAATTTATTATAGTTATCTATTATAGTAATAGCTAGTAAGTTAGCTGCAAAGCTATACTTACTTGCAGGTTTTCTAAGCTAAGCTGTGCCCTACCTGCCCTACTATCTAATAATTATTAACTCTAGCTGTATATTTAAAGAACTTACTTAATTAAAGTTAAATCTATCTTAAAATAAGCTTATTTAAAAGTGCTTAGTTAGTTAGATATATAGAAATAATTATTATAGTTAGTTATTATAAGTGTAGCTGTGCACTAAGCTACAGAGCTGTAGGGTCTAACAAACTTACTATAACTATAGAATATTTATAAAATATTTGTTTATTTACTTATATTTACTCTCTACTTACTACTTACAACATATCTATTGCCTTATACAACTACTACTATACTGCTAAAGTTTAAGAATATTAAGAACAAGGCTAGTATATAGGCTATTACTTAGAAGCTAAAAGCTAGGCCTTTTACTATAAAAGCTGCCTATAAAACACTTCTATTTACTAAACTTATTTGTAAGCCTTAGTACTACAAGCCTAGTAGTAAGTTATTACAAGCTATTATTACAGAACTGTTCTAATTCTCTGTAGCTATTACCTTCTACAAAATCTATTACTACTAAAAAGGTAGTAAACTTCTCTTTTATAAGCTGCTATTTATATATCTTGTTTGCAAAATTATATAGTATATCTAGGTAATAAGCAACGCTTGTTCTAATACTCTGTAATTAAAGCTATTTAAAAGGCAAGTAAGGCTTTCTTAGTAAGATATTTTAAAGGTATATATATTTGCAAATACAATTTAATATAAGTACTAATATTATTAGATCTTAATCTAAACGCTATATATATAAAAAGAGTTACTATTTAGTAAAAAGATTCTAAGCTAGCTCTTTAATACTATAATAAGCTTAGTGCTTTTAGTAGTAGTAAAACGTTGTTTAGCTAATTAGTGTACATGTTTATATTCTAACTTTAATTCTCTAAGCTTGTCTATAGAGAGTAATTATAAACTTTGCTTAAACTAATAATTACTTAATATAATAATTTACTATAATAATAATTCTCTATAATTCTAATATCTAATAGAGTTATTTTTTTAAAAAACAATAGATTTAGAATCTTATAAATTCTTTCTGTACATAGTTAGAGTTAGCAAAGCTAATTTTTAGTAAATTTTTTAGCAACCTTAATCTAACCTTTACTCTAAGTAGAGACAACCTAACCTCTACCTACTTAGTATTAACTTAGTGTAGGTAGGGGTTAAGTAGGGGTTAGGTACTGTTATGTGCTACTCTAACCCCTACTTAACTTCTACCTATTTACTACTCTATATGCTGCAAATACCTACAATCTTAATACAGGTATTAAACCTCTTAGAAAAAAGACAAGAAGTATATAAAGAAGATTATAAAGACTATAAGCTTTGCCTTAAGTTATATAAGATACTTAAAAAAGACTATTAAGATAAGAAAAGTAAAATATTAAGAATAGTTAAGTATATTCTTATAATAGTAATACTATATCTATAGCTAAGCTACTGCGTAGAAAATAGAATACTGCACAACTAGATAACTACTCTTTAAGACATAGTTAGAGTAGATATACATAAAGAAAGAGCGTAAGTATAAGAAAAATACTATAATACACTTAGACTAATATAGATAGCTGCAAACTAAAAGATATAGCTAAGCAAATATAATTAATTAGTAACTTAAGCTAAAACTCTTAAGGTAGCTAAGGTTATAAAAATATAAGCTGTAGTTAATAATTTTCTAGGCTCTATATCTAGAGTAGTATTATTCTAGACTGTAAAGTTCTAAGAGCTAAAATATAATAAGAAAGCTATAAATAGAAAAAGAATAATAAAACTCTTCTATAATTATATAAGCTTTTAATATCTACTAAGAGAGAAGCTTAAGAGTGCCTTTACTATAAGAGAAGTATTATATATAGTAAGTAGTAAATCTAACTTAAACTTACAAAGAGATGCCTTTAGTGTAGAACTAAGAGTGCTATCTAACAACTATTATTAAGGCTAGAGAAACTCTAAGCAAAACAAATAAAAAATAGATAGTTAAAGTACTAGAACTAAGTAGTTCTTAGAGAAGAATATAGTAAGAGAAAAAGACATATATCCTACCTGTAAACAGTGTTATAATATATCTAACTGCTACTACGTAGACATAGCTAAGGTACCTAAGTAGTTTAAACTAAATAGAGGTATTATAAAACTAGTACAGTATAAGCTTAAATATAATACTAGCTTATAGAGAATAATACAGAAGATGTTTCTAAGAGCTAAGTAACTTTTAATAATTACAATGTTACAATTAATTACCTTTTATATTAAGATATTTTAAACTCTTGATATAGTTATAGACTAACTAGACAGACACAAAGTAGCAAGACTTAAAAAGGATATAATAGAAGCAGTATTTAGTATAAGCTAACAAGGATATCTATTAAAAGATACGTTTATTTTAGACTTTAGCATAACTATATACATTTATAATAATCTCTTAAGACTTAAAGATATATACTAACTAGAGATAGAGGATTATATCTAGACTAAGAACTCTAAGGTCTAGACAAAAGAATATAGTACTGTTAAGGTAGAAGCAGAGAGATCTTAAGGCAAACAAAGGCTATACCTAGACAATATTGCGTAGTACTTAGATTTCCTCTGTAACCTTGTCTTATTTAGGCTACTTTATAGACAAAGAATATAGTAAGATAACTAAGAAGATTTAATAATAGCTGTAATAAAAAGACAGCTTTATAATAGCTATTCTAATAGAAAGCTTTAGACAGTAGGTTATTAAATAACTAAATATAGCTACAGCAGTACTCTATATATATATAAACTATAATAGAAGATTATTATAAAGAGTAACTGCTATAATATAGTATAAGAGGCTTAGACACCTAGGACTATCTATAATTAAACACCTTGTAAATTAATCTAAGGGGGTAAAGTTTAAAAGTATTACTATAGTGTAATATATTATATATAGATAATTAAAACTAAAGTGTTAAATATAAAGAACCTTATAATTAAATAATAAAGGTCTAAGTAAATAAATAGCTATACACTTCTATAAATATAAAGAAGAAAGCTTTACTAAAGAGAAGAGTTAAATACTTATTACTTGCTAATACTCTTAGTATGTGTAAGACCTCTACTTTAAAGACAACAAGCCTATAAAATCTATTGTTTATCTTCTTAGAATCTTTGTTTAGTTCTTAAAGAAGCAGTTTAATATTATAGTTAAGGCAATTAAGACAGACAACAAGATTGTTACTATTAAATAAGAAGTTAAGAGATAGTACACGTCTTTATTAATAGGAATTAAGCCCTTTACTCTAGATACGCAATCTTAAAATAAAGAAGCTAAACGCTTAGGGGGTATAATAAAAGAAAAAGTACCTATAATTTAATTAGACGCAAATCTACTATAAGAACTCTAGCTAGAAATTACTAGAGTAGCAGTATATCTATATAGTTAAACGCTAAATTATCTAAATAAGTAAAGATTACTGTATAAAATATTCTTTACGCGTATAGCTACTATAAATAGTATAGTTATAGGACTTTAAATACTAAACTAGGCTTACTTAAGAGTATATAGATAGAAGGTATTTGCTATAACTAATAATACTTATTAAGAAAAATTAAAGCTACAAAGACTAGACTTAAAGGTATAGATTAGATACCTAGTAGGATATTAGTCTACTAATATATACTAAGTCTAAGTCCTATTAATAGCTAAAGTAATTAGCACCTAAAATATAGTTTTTAACAAAGAAACAATATTCTATAGTAAGATAGAAGATATTATAAATAACTTTATATATAACACGTTAAAAGAGATTGCAACTTAGATTAGTATAGTTAGACTCCTAGCTATATAGAGCTAAATACCTAAAACTAAAACATTCTATAAAGATAATACAATATAAAAAGACACTTTATATACTAAACAACTCTAATATTACTAAGGTAGAAAGATTATAGAGGTATAACTAACGCCTCTACTAACTCCTTTACTTATAGCTTTCTTAACTAAGTAGATAAGCTATAACAAGACAGCAGACTAACTTAAATAAGAGTAAAGAACGTCTATAACAATACTATAGGCAGCTGTATTTATAGCAGGCACTAAGGCAGGACACCTTCGTTAATACAAAGAAAGTCTAATTAACAAAGCTTAACTAAAGAGACTTATAGCAAAAGAAATTAAGCTGTATTAGACTAAGCTCTTACTACTACCTATAGTATACTTAAAGCTAGAAGATATAACAACACAGGATGCTAGAGAGGTCTAAATTGTATAGATATCTGCTATAAGGTGTATAGAAGCACTAAGATAAACTATAGAACTAGATCTCTATTGCTATAGGTCTTGTATAAAAGAATACTTTAAAACTATCTATCTAAACTCTGTAAAGGCTTCTTCTCTTATACCTAAGAGCTTAGAAAAGACTATACTAAAGAGTAGTTAAAAGATAGATCTAAGTTAGGTAGTTATTAGGTAGTAAAAAGTAGGCTTAAAGAACTAAGCTTATTCTTATATTACCTTTCTCTTTGTAAGCAGATTGTCTCTAATTCTATAAAATTATAAAAGAATTCTTGTGCTATAAAGGTTTAAACTTTAGTAAAGTATAGAATATATCTAACTTCTATCTGTCTTAAGACTCTAGTCTTTTTTTACTATTGTTAACTTCTATTTAGGTTTTTTTACACAAGCTATATTAGCTACTTTATATTTATCTATCTTAAGCAAGCTTTCTAGTAATAATAACTAAGTAAATTAGATTATTACTAGGCTTATAGCTGTTATAAGAGCTTGTACTATAACAAGGTAGATTTTACTAAAGTTGTAGTAACTATAGAAATATATTTAATCTACTTCTTAATTTAGTTAAATTGCTTATAATATACTTCTTAAGTAAACAACGCGTACTCTACCTATTTCTATTCTCTAACAAATACTAATTCTTGCTGTAAGTACCTTAAACAACTTTATCTAATTGCTACTAACTATTACTAGGCTTATTTTTTAGTTACTATGCTAATACTTATCTTTCTTAGTACTCTTACAGTAGCCTATTAAGTTATCTACTTTTGTTTAATTTAGGCTTTTAATAAAAGAATATAGTAGTATATACTTTTAATAAAGTGTTGTTATTAAAGTATACTTATTGCACACTTTAGAATAAGAAGTATTATCTAGTTTAATTACTATTACTTTCTTCTTATTAGTCTTTAGGCTAACTTTTAAATAAGTACTAATTTATATTAGACTTAAGTATAATACTTTTTAGAGCAACTTTATTATATAAGAAAAAGCTATAGTAAAAGAAAGTAAAGAGTTAAAAGAGCTAGAGGCAATAGCTGTGTAAGCTGTCTGTAAGACTGCTTAGAATAACTTCTATTAGTTAGCTTATACCTTAGTAAGTATAGTATAAATAGTAATTACATAGCTTAAAGAAGTGTTAGCTGCTAACATATTACTCTATTAGTACTACGTCTAGCCTATTACTAATTAGGCTTTAATAAAAGTAATAAGAGTACTTACTATAGTAGTAAAGTCTCTATATAATAAAGTAGCAGAGCTAAGGCAGGTAGTAGTATCTCTGCAAGCTCTAGTAGTTAACGCTCTATAGTAAAGCACTAAGAGCAAAGGCTTAAAAAAGTTAGTGCCTAAAAAAGTATTAGCTAATTTAGATACTCTCTTAGTAGATACTAAGAAAGAAATAGGCAATATTAGTAAGGCTCTAGCTTAATTACTATATATATAGTAAAGTAGATGTTTTTCTTTATTACTTAGCTAGCTTAATAAATATTTAGAGTAGTCTAAGTGTTTTTTATCTTTAAAATTTATAACATGCTTACTTAAACTATTACTAGCTGTTTTCTTCTTAGAATTTAATCTAATTTAGTAACTACTTTAAAGAACCTAGTAATTATAAATACTTATTATAAAATACTTTTAGGTTATAGAGAGTGTTTTTAGAGTTTTCTACTAAGTACTAAGTAAAATTAAAGTTGTATTCTAGCTAACTTATATAGTACTTTAAGCATTGTTAGACTAGCTTACTTATAAGTATTTTTTATACTTTTTATTCTTTAACTCTTTAAAATAGAATACCTAAGAGTTTTAGAGCTTTCTGTCTAGGCAAAGAGTCTACTAAGTCTTTACAGAGTATATCTAAAGCAAAGACATTATAGATTTATAAGCTAGAAAGAAGTTTTAAATATTATAAATAACTAATTTACTTAAGAACTTTAAATAAACCTTCTTATAAGTTAGATAGCTTTTAGCTAAGATACTTAACAGCTAAGTTCTTAGTTAATAAGTATACTTTATTACCTACTGCCTAGTTAACTAGACTATAGTACTTATTCTTAGTAGCTCTTATTTGCAGCTGCGCCTTTTCTATATTCTCTTTAGCTACTTTCTAAGCTTAGTATATATAAGTTACTAAAGTAAGTATATCTTAGTACTTTAAGTTATTATAAGAAGTTATATCTATATTAGATTAATTTTACTACTAGCTTTGTCTATATTTACTTCTAAATAATACTTAATAGAGAGTTACTTTAATACTAGAATAAGGTAAAGTAAGCTGTACATAGTTAATAAGCAGTAGCAATTTAGACTAGTTATTTGAATAGTATATTATAAACAGTTATAGCTGCTAGTTAATATACTTATTTATAATCTCTATTTAGCTATTAGTTTCTTTATAGTAAGTAGTAGAAAGCTTAACTTTAACACTAATAATTTAATAAAACTTAGACTAGAAACAAGACACAAACTAAGGTCTATAATTAGATACTATTAACTTAAGAGTATAACTAAAACAATAGACTTATTAGATAAACAAAGAAGCTATCTCTTACATAGTTATTATCTTATAGCACAGAATGGTAATTGCTTACTCTATTAAATAGTTAATAATAACAAGTATTTAATTATATCTAGCTTTATCTTTTAGAAAATCTTTAAAATCTATATATAAGTACTATATAGGTTAATCTAAGATAGGTAATATATACAGGTACTTATAAAGTTAAGTCTGTTTTAGATAACTATAGTAATAAGAGATATAGTTTTATATATATTGTTTATAGCTTGCTCTTATACCTTGCTAGTAATACTATTAAGACAGTAGCTAGTAGGTTTTCTTTATATTTAGGTAAGTAGTAAATACTTAGTTATAAGCTTCTTTAATAAGATATATATATAATAAAGAGTCTAAGACTATATATAACTAATCTTAATTTAAAAGTAGACTGTTATAGATTTAATAACCTAGAGCTAGAGATTTTTATACTTTTTTAAAGCTTAGTAATTATGTTATAGTATAGCTTTAATTAGTTCTAAAGAGTCTAACTACGTCTCTAGCTATAAAGTACAGATAGTATATACTAAAGAATATAAAAGATAGACTTAGGTAAGATTAGAGTTAATATAGTTGTAAAGTTATTAGAGACTTAATATTACTTAGGAGCAATTATCTTCTTAAGCTAACTTAAAGTTAGCTAAGTCTTACTCTCTTTAGCTAAAGATATCTACTTTCTTATTATTCTTTCTTAGAGTATACTTAATTTAGAAGTTAAACAAAGCAAGTACTTCTACCTACCTAGCTTATTAGGTATTTAAGACTTTAGTAGTTATAAAATATTCTAGAGAATAGTAGTTAAAGTAGATATAGATCTAATTTAATATAGATATTAGCTTAGCTCTTTACTTGTTAAAGGCCTAGAAGATAGTAAAGAGCTCTTTGTTATAAATCTCCTAGTTAAGCTCTAAACCTAATAGAAAATAGCTATAGAACACTATAAAGTACTAGCAGTTGTCTGTATATTTCTAAGATATAACACTAGCTACTACTCTATCTAATATATTAGTCTTAAGCTTTATTTTAAGGTCTAAGTTAAAGTAGTACAGAGTTAAGATAGCTAATAGACTTTGTTTAAGCTTCTTAAAGCTAGTCTAGTAGTCTAAAGTCTATTTAAAGGTATTTAATAGACTTTGTAATATAATTAAAGGTTTTACTACCTAAAAGAACTTAGGTACAAATTATTAATAGAAACTAGTAAAGCCTAAGAATAATTTTACACTTATTATAGTTATAAGTAGCTTTTAGTCTACTAAAACCTATACTTTCTTAAGATCTACCTTAATACTTTTATTTATAAAGATATACCTAAAGTACTAAGTATAAGTTATATAGAATATACTTTTCTTAATATTAACCTATAAGCCTATAAAGCAAAGATATTCTAGAACCTTTTTAATATATATTTAGTAAGTCTAAGTGTCTTTAAAGTAAATAAAGATATTGTCTAAGTACGTAATATAGAAGTTATCTAAGTAGTTAATTAGAATATTATTTATATAGTATTAGTATATAGTATAGCTATTATATAAACTAAATAGTAAGATCTTATACTTATATATACTATAACACGTCTAGAATATAGTATACTCTTTAAAGGCAGAATCTATATAGATTTAGTTAAAAGCTAATTAAATATTAAACTTAGTAAATATCTTTGCCTTAGATAGTTAAGTAAGTAGCTTGTCTATACATAGTATTAGATAGAAGTCTTTGCAAGTTAAATTATTTAATTTACAATAGTTTATATAGATATACAAGCTTCTATTTAGTTTTTATATATATAGTATAAGTAATATAAATAGGCTTTAGCTATATTTAATCTAACTATAGTATAGCTATTCTAATATAAACTTCTTAGTAGCTTTAAGTTCTTTTAGGTTCTGTTTGTACAAAGAAGAGTAATAGTTTAGCAAAGGCTCTTCTAAAACAATCTTATAGTTGTAAAAGTAGTATTTTAAAAGGCTTTTAGCTTCTACTTTACTAAATATATTAGTATACTAAGAGTATTAGGCTAGTAAGTATTTTTAGATTAGCTAAGCGTTATTAAAAGTATCTTAGTTATACTTTTTTTTATATAATATAATTAGTCTTATATAGATTTGTTTTAAAGAACTTATTTTGTAGTTTTTTTTATTAAAAAGTAGAAAGTATTAGCTAAGAGTATAGTAATAAGAGTAACTTTAGTTAGACTAGTTATAGAAGTGTTTACTGCTTTATTAGGTAGTATAAGAACAAGCCTAGTTCTTTAAGCCTACCTTTTACTACCTAATTACTACCTAACTTAGATCTGTCTTCTAACTACTCTTTAGTACAGTCTTCTCTAAGCTCCTAGGAATAAGAGAACAAGCCTTTACAGAGTTTAGATAGATAGTTTTAAACTATTCTTTTATACAAGACTTATAAGAATAGAGATCTAGTCTTATAGTTTATCTTAGTACTTTTATATACTTTATAGTAGATACTTATATAATTTAGACTTTTTTAGCATCTTATATTGTTATATTATACTTTAAAACTTTTCTTAGCTAGTAAAAGCTTTATAATAATATTATTATAGTTTGTTAAGTTATTTGCATAAGTATAGCTAGAGTATTATGCCTAAACTAAAAAGTCTTTAAATTGTTTATATAATAGTTAGAATACTAGAGATCTTCTAACGACTAAAGCTTATAAGTTTAAAACTTCTTACAACTTACTACTTTAGAATTAACTTTAGAAAAGCTGTATTAGATTGTGCTAAGATAGACACTTAGAGACTATTTATAACCTACTTAATTTAGATACAACCTTAATATTAGGCACTACTATAGGACTTACTACTTAGTCTTAGAACTAATTAGAGATTAGACGCCCTTAAAGCCTTATATTAGCACAACTATCTGCTACTAACAATAGATCTAATTTACAGCTATCTTACTACAATCTCTTAGAAGAGATAGCCTAACTATAGTAAGAACTTACTTAGTTACGTGCTAGTCTTACTCTAGCAGATTGCCCTTTACTTATAACAGAAATATTACTAATAAGTGTACTATATTTATCTACTATAAGGCAGCTATTTAAAGCTAGCTTAGTACATATAGTATGCAAGAAGCTTTCTAAAAAGACCTCTAATATTAAGGTTCTTACTAATAAAAGTAACTTTACCTTTTAGTAATAGTGTACCTTTATTTAAAACTAACTTTATATTAATATAGACTACTATTAAAGTATATATACTTATATAGCTCTTATCTAAGGTTATATATCTAGATTAGCTAAAGAATACTTAGAACCTTAGTACGTCTCTAATTATAAGACAGATTATTTTTATACTATAGAAGAGATAATTATGCTCTTTAAGATATACTTAATTACTAGAAATAAGTACGCAGAAAGCTAAGCAGCTTTTAATTAACTCTAAATAGAGAAATTAAAAGCTTTCTCTACTTTTAAGAGCTACTTTCTTAGTATAGCTATTAAAGAAAAAGTACTTTAATTAGAGTAGTTTTACTATATATAGACTAAAATCTCTCTAAGTATTTAAGTACTTAATCTAGGCTTTAAGCAGTAATAATATAATTCCTTCTCTTAAATAGTAGAATACCTAACTGCTTATAATATAGAAAGAAAAAACAACTCTACTATACTAACTTATACTATTTTATAACCTTTAAGATTAATAAAAGCTTACTAGTTAGATATAAAACAAAGCTTTATTATAACAAGTTGTTACAATTCTGTAAAGGATATAGCATAGTATAATAAGTAACTAACTAGAATCTTAACAAGAGTTAGAGATTAAGGTACAGGACAAAGTAATTACAAGTTATATAACTTGCTTGTTAACAAGCATACACAGACTATTACTTGTTAACAAGTATAATATAATTCTGCTTATTAATAAGTAACTATAACTATATCTTATTAGACTAACTCTAGTTGCTTATTAATAAGTATTTTATAGTTATATTATATAGCACAGTAAGAATATAAACTCTTATAGTTTGTGTTTAACCTAAGTAATAATCTAAGTTATTTAATCTTAACCTTAATCTTTAAGCTAGACAGTCTACTTTGTACTACTTATTATTACTCTTGCTTTTAAGATAGACAGATAGTATCTATACTTTTTACTGTAATTCTCTTTTAGCTTCTTATTACTATATTTATCTTTAAGAACTAATTAAATAGTGCTTACAAGCTTTGCTTAAAGTACAACCTTAATATTTTAAATACTCTTAAGATGTTTACTACCTTAGAAAACTAAGCTACTTTAAGTAGCTCTAACAAAGCTCTACCTGTATACAAGGTAGCTCCTAGAAGTAATATAATCTCTGTTACAAAGCCTAACCTCTACTATAGAGACTGTAATAAGCTAGATAAATAGCTACTCTAGTAAGACTTGTTCTTTACTTTCTAAAGACAGAGTATACTAGAAGTCTAGTAAGTTACTCTTATAGCTAGTTATATGTGTAACTAAGCTTTAAAGTAGATTAAGCTATTCTTCTAACAGTATACTGTAGAAAAAGCCCTAGACAAAGTTAACAAATAGATATGCAACGTTAACAACTTTAAAGA
Organism: Stagonosporopsis chrysanthemi; assembly: GCA_022560025.1. Taxonomy (NCBI): domain Eukaryota; kingdom Fungi; phylum Ascomycota; class Dothideomycetes; order Pleosporales; family Didymellaceae; genus Stagonosporopsis; species Stagonosporopsis chrysanthemi. The sequence continues at coordinate 300 of JAFISE010000005.1, read as the reverse complement.
AAAGATTAAGACTATCTTTAGAGTTATTAACAAACTAAGCATTGCTCAATATAAGATTTAGTATATCTAATAGTAAGACTCTGCTATAGACTATGCTGCTAACTTCTAATAACTTGCAGCTAAACTAACTAAGATAACACTGCTCTACTTACTATGTTTTAATAAGGCTTTAAGCTAAGAGTTAAGAAAGAACTAATACGCAGTAGTATATAGCTTAATACTCTTAATATACTTATTTAAAAAACTATTAATATTAATAACTAACTTTATAAACTTAACTAAGAACTTAGTTATAGAATT